>CM032775.1:6762138-7263475 GCA_019155195.1 Avicennia marina | reverse complement strand
TATTATTATTTTAAAATCATTTACATGCACCATGTGTGAGTATCATTTTATTAAAATTTAGAACAAACATAAGTTTCATTATTTAAAAAAATTATTGACTAAGAAATATTTTTCATAAATTTTTATTTTTATTGTAAAGAAAAAGGAATTTAATCAATTACTTTGATAATTGTTGTGAGTGAGTGTCCGTGAGAGTGTGTGTGCTCGCGTGCTTGCATTTTACAAGATTGACCTCAAGAATTGTTCGTTGGAAGTGGGTCCCACTTCAAGTGTAGTTAAACTTATTGGATCATGTGTCAAAGCTCAAACAACTTGGACCATAATCTATACATAACACTCGTTGTACATGGGGTTGGGCACAACCAAATTGGGAAGGATTGTTCATGGACTTGTGTATTAGCATGTGCGTTAGTGAGTTAAGATTGTATATTAATTTATAACTTTAAAACAATGAGTCATAGGTTAAGAGTTTACTTATATATAAATCACTTTTCATTTATTCTTTTAATGTGAGATACTTTTTTTTTTTTTCAACTCATATTTGTTTTGAATAATTTTTCTTCGAATATGAGTTTTTTAACATTGCTTCCCTTCAACTAGAACTTTCAAGTATCTCATCTTCTTATCAAAATGTTTGTTTCATGCCTATCACTTCTGTTAACATTCTATGGAATATAAGTTTTCTATGTGATCATTAAATACTTGTATGCCCAACATTTTTGTGGGCTTTTCCATAAGATATGTGCCTACATGGGATTACTAAACATCATCTGCATACTCATCTCAAGCCAAATCATTAGTTTTGATATAACTTGTTACGTGTGAATGAATACAACCAAATCAAAAATATCATTTCATGTATTTCTTTATTTAGATTAAAGAAATTATGAATTTTGTCTCTTTTCTAATTTCGCATTATAGTTTTGCCAAAAAATATAATCTTTGAGTTTAAACAATTGTTAATTTAATTTATAAATAATTTATTAAATTTTTTATATAAATTATAGTACAAAAAAAATATAAATTCGTACGTAGTACGAATTGCATGCTAGTAAATATTTAAGACAATATATATCAACTTTATAGCATAATAGTATTTGTTTTGTTGATAATTTAATATGCTATTCAAGTGCAATATCTCGAAGCAACTAGAGCGCTTTTCAAGGCAATGTTTGCTTGCTTACTTAGACGGGGTAGAAAATAATGAGATCTCCGTAAGTATTAAAACTATGTTTAGTTGCAAAATTTCAGTGAGAATAAAAACTTGAATTCACATGAGTTTGAGTATTCATATATATACATATATAATATACGATTTTCAAGGTGTAAATATAAGAATTGATTTAATTATAAATAATTATAATAATTAAACTTTAAATATTTATGTATATATATAAAAGGGAAAATTTTTAAATTTATATTTAAATAAATATTTTGTATTATTAAATGTTTTTTTTTGACAAAATTTTAAGAGTTGCAAACCTACAAAAATTTTGATCTAGCAGAGCCCATGTAATTAATTAATGCACGTACAATCAAACATTATATCAGTGCACATAGCAACTTTGAGATCTCTAAATTCAACTCTGAAATTTCGAGGCGATATTTGATGCAAATTATCCTTATTTTTCTCCATTAGAATTTAAAATTTTAAACATACTATTTAACAAAGTAAATCTTTTTTATATCCTTTTCTCTTATTTTACACTATTTATTAATTTTTGTACTATTTTTTTCCCACTATAATTTGCATCCCAAAAAACCCGAATCATTCCCAAAGTCTAAATTTAGACGTAATTGTATTTGTGATGAAAAGTCGTCTCCTCTTTTGAATCTACTAAATTTTCCCACAGCACCATCCTAGTTTCATTTGAATATTTTGTACTCTTTTTCACGATTTTATAAATGTTGTACATTTTTCAATGTCCAAATGCCCAACACCTAGAGGTGTCAATTTGAAGAGTATTATTCAACTCATACTCATAAAATTTTCTTTAGAACTAGGCCCATATCTAATACAAAATATGATGCCCAAGTTCATAGTCACACCCATTGGACTTGGCTGTATGTATATGGTTATGGATATACGTGTATTTATACTTAAATTTACCTGTTAATACTCACTGATATTTTTAAAGAAGTGATATTAAATGTTTCTCTAAATCCAACATCTGCAAAAATACCCATGGATATTTACAAAATACTTCTCTAAAGATACGAAACTTCGAATTGGGTCAAAATTAGTCCATTAGACCCTTAACTTGTAGATAATGTTTAGATAATACTCAATGAATCTAGTAATTGATAAAGTAAAAAGGATGTAAATATTATGTTGTAGATGAAGTTTGGACAATAATCAATAGATCTAGTAATAGATAGGGTAAAATATAGTTTAAGTATTATATTTATGGATATTTGAGGATTTGTGGGTATGTGTGAAAACCTTATTCATTCATAGCCTTCTATGATATGAAATGAAAGCCTAGGAAGATATTTTTGGCTAGATTTGGTGAAACATTTTTTTGCCCTTTTTCTGTAGGTTCCTCTTTGAGGCAGCAAATATACAAGGAAAATTCAACAATTTATTGTGATAAAATTTGAAATAGTTTTAAGTGAAAATTTGTACTGCTCGCTATGAACACACTAACCTTGCCAGACATGCTCAAACCCTGTAAACCACCTGTAACCCATGGTTATATTTTTTTCAGTATGTGATGCTGATTTTCAAATATAAAGTCTCCCCACATTTGAAATGGGCGATGGATTTTACATTTGCAAATCGTTTAATTCGCAATCCAACCAATACACACGCAAACAGTGACACATACGTAATGCTATACACATCTATTTTGTATTTGACTTATTTTGTTTGATAATATTTAAATGCTCTCTTTATCTTTGTTTTTCAATTAGTTTTACATTGTTATTTTGAATAGTTCTTTTATTTCTTGGGTATGACATACATAATCGAATAGAAACTAATAATACATTATTAAAAAGCTAATATGTATGAATTCAATTATTAGAAATATTAAGTTAAATCCAAGGAAGATGAAAATGAATATTAGTTTTATTTAATTGACGTTTATATTTTGCATAATATATTAATTAATAAAATTTCAAAAGATTTAAAATATTAAAATATTTCAACTCTAACTCCAGTGTACAATGTGTATTATGTTTGTAACCCAAAAAAAATATTAAGTTTGTTTGAAAAAGTAAAAAATTGCTAAAAAATAAAAATTAAAAAATGAGAAAAATAGAATAAAAATGGAATGAAGGAGAAGAAGAAGAGTAATAAAAGAAAAACTTGTATGCGTCCGCCTTTTCTCAACGTTCATCTCCATTATTATCTTCATTCTTTTACCCATTTGTTATTTTAAAATTTAATCACATAAACAAACTTGAATGCTGCATTTATTTGATGCAAAAAGGCCAACTATATATTACCCATTCATGCATAAAGGTCAACTATATATTACCCATTCGTGCATAAAGGTCAACTATATATTAATGATGAAAAAAGCTTAATTTGATAATCACAATACAATCAAAATATATTTTATCCCTCATTGAATGCTACAAAATGTATCAATTTTTTCCTAAATTAATTTTATTGATTTTCTTTATTTTAGAAACATAAATTTGTTGTGGAATTTAGGGAGAAATTTGACTGATGTTTTTAGTAATCCCTAATCCAATTATATAATATATCTTAAATTTAATAACATATCTGTCTAAAGTATTGCAGTATTTCTTCATTTTGTTATTTTATTTCCCAATAAAAACTAGTTAGCTGACAAAGTTTCTTCTGCTTAATATATCTTTTGCATTCGTTTTTGCACGCATATATAGTCATGGATGCCATTCCCTCCACATCATTATTTACGAATTTCAAGAATTCATTAATACATACAGAAATACGTCTTCCTTGGTTTGAAGAAATATGTTTCAACCGTAAATAATTGAAAAATAGTTGCCTATAATAATTTTTTGCTAATACAACTACAGGAAACAATTATTGATGCGTGCATGTTGCAATTTTAAAATAATAACTTTTGATTCTGTATGTAATGCACACAATAATTCATTTTGTGTTATATATATGTGAGTATGTGTGTGTGTGCGCGTGTGTATTTATAAAAATGGTGAGTCACTAACAAATTTAGAAAATAAAAATATTATTTTTACAATACTTATATATATTTTACACTAAAAATAACTTAATAAAATTAATTGAAAGAGATTTTAAATACAATTTTTATTTAATAATCATACCGTGGGTAGGTGCTTAAGCTAGTACAAAATTGCAAGACAATTTTTGCAAGAATGGAAGTGGCAAAAATTAAAGGAAGAAAAACGCACCAATTGCATTTTTCCAGAGTTTCTGGATATATTGCTGATGTTCATATATTCCAACTTCTATGAGAAACCAATTCACAAAAATAAGCAAGAAATCCACACATTTATGGTATGTCTACAATGAGAGTAACGAATGGCTAAGCGATTTCATTCCTTCATCAAAATCACAAACTGCAGTTCGGAATGAGAGGTCAAGTTGATTCAGCCCATCAATGCTACTAAAAACACAAAAATAACAACAATTGACAATAAAAATTGGTCTAAACTCAAAATGACCAGCAATGAGTGTTCACTTATTGTCTGTTTCACCTAATCCACACCTCAGAAGCACAGAGATTTGGAAAGCAGGAATACGAAAAAGAAAATCCAGTAATGGACCCGGACGAAGATTTGAAGTCTTCTAGCTTACAGGCCTTGATCAATGAGATAATCAGCCAACCTCTCAACAACTATGTTGCATTGTCCTGGGGTCACAGGCTCCTCGTATATGCCAAAAATTAGTGCTTGACCGGTTTTCTTAATGGTTATGCCTCCAGATCCCTGCCAAATTATTGAAATTTTTAGCATTTAACCATGTGAGATGTAGGAAGAGTGAGAATTGATTTTCTATGGATCTTGTTAAACATTAAAATTTGGATGAAAGGATGGTATAAGGACCTGCCAGCATGAAGAAATTTGACTGGTGTTTCTTTTTTTAATTCAAAGGATTTTTGGAGATACAAGTATAGATGGAATCACTGAATCATTCACAATTAGTAGTATTCACTGGGTCAACAACAACAGACGTCTGATGATCAACAAGTCAAAACGTTCAGTCTGTGAAATTTCCCTGGGGCTTCTAGTGTTCATGCTAAAGATTCTACAATGATCTCATCACATGGTGAAACATTTAGTGGTGATCAAGCTTATCAAATATGTTAAATAATCAAACCCAATTCTCATGGAAAATTCGACAATTCATTATGAAAAATGACAAGATGGAGTCCATTAGAGAGCAAGACAAAATCCTGACAAACAAAAGAATTTCTGAGATGCGCAAAAGGCGCAGACACTAGCATTAAGTTCGACACTTTAAGAAAAAATATTATTCATAAAAGCTGCTGCGAAAGAATTCAGATCAATGTAGGAACGAAAATTTACTATCATCAAGTCAGGCATAATTTTCATACTGGCGCAATGAGATATGATGCATATAACAGATTTAGTACTTGAAAGATTTTCTGAGCCAAAATTGCATAGATTACTGTAAAAGGTTACAGCGATGGGAAGAATGTTGAGTATCCACTGCAGATGCAATGTTAAAATTGTCACACAAATAATAAGTAGATCATGTGGCATAGCACGGCAAGTAATAAGTGGCATATTTTGAAAATACAATGGCTATGTTTGGGAGTGGGGTTTTTTTTGGACATGATTTTGGTGGGAGTTGTGCATGAATAAAATGTTTGGAAAGAAGAATTTAATAGGAGAAACAGTATGATTTATTTGAATATATGTATAGAATATATAATAATAATTAGATCGTGTGATAATATATATAAGGATAATAATTAAGTTTTAGAGTATAAATAAAAATAAATGTAAGTATGTGTGATATGCATAGGCATTGATTTGATTGTAAATAGGTGTAATGATTGAAAAATAATTAGTTAATTATATATGCAAGATTTGATTGTAAACAGGTGTAATGATTGAAAATTAATTAGTTAATTATATATGCAAGAGAAGGAAATTTTAAATTTTAATTTGAATGAAAATTTTGTTGAATAATATGTTTGGTATTATGTAATTGTGGGGAGAGTTTTGAGTGTGAGAACTTAGGTTCATACATAATGAATACCTTCTTTCCACGAATGACAGCACCTGGTTCTCCTTGAATAACCATGTACTTTTCTCCTCCAAGGAACAGACCAGTTGGGGCGAGATGGCCTGGTTCGTTGAAATCAGTCAGTATGGCCGTGATCTCTGCTGGCTTGAACTGCAACCCCACAACCATTAAAAAGAAGGATGTAACACTAGGTATCATATAGACTCAATAACCAACTATAAGCGTGATATCAACACAAATCATTTGTTTACTGAAAAGGTTAGCATCTGTGTCTCTGGACTGAGCGTTAAACACTCGCATAGAGTAGTCATTCCGGGAAGACCCTCGGAACCCACAATTAATGCAGATATTCGACGTAGGATTATTAAATAATAATAATAAAAAAAAAAACATCACTACAAGGCCGCATGCAACAAGCAGATCAACAGTTAGATCTCACAAATATTAAGGCAGAAGGATGTAATACAAGGAAATGCATCCAAATATAGCAATGAATCAATACATAAAACACTAAAATAGCACATCCGCAGTCTTAATCTCCAGCTCTAATCAATGTCCAATTATCACATTTGATCTAAGCAACACATGCAGATTCGTAAAGGGTTCAACCAGAATACGAGAACATCCCTCAATCTACACATGCAACGGCGACATCATAATCAGGAAGCCAAAAGATGAGTGATAAACTCACACAAGCAAGTAGGCACGTCTGCAGACAGAGAGATGTGTATAAATAAGAACCTGAGGGAAGGTGGAGCTCTGAGCCCAGACAACGCCGTCGTGACCAATGATGGCGGCGGCTGAGAGACGATGGCCCGTCCCGTCGATGTCACACATCAAGTGATCATCAACATAAGTCTGCCACGACATTGTGATTTAATCTACTGCAATATCACGTAGCAAGGCACACAAGAAAAGCGATTGATCAATGGTTTTCTTCTTTGTTGAATATTTGAAGAGAAGAGAAGATCGTTTGGGGAGTATTTGAAGTGGAGCAAAAGGAGTGAACGGACGCACGATCCTCTCGGAAACTTCCATAATCGCCTTCAATTCTTGTCCATTAACCTCCTTCATTTGCGGAAATTAACCTTAATCCATGCGTTAGGGCACCGTTTGTTTTCATGGAATATTAGGAGACAAATGAGAGCATTTTTTAAATCAAAACCTTAATGACAAATAATTTATCCTTAGGTATGTTTGTGAGTAAATATTGAAAGTGCAATTTTTAAAGTTAATTAATATTTTACATGAAGTAATATTTTTAAATTATTTGAGTATATTATTGATTTACATCGTGAATAAAAACAACTTAAAGTACGAAGTAGTAGAATTGATTAAAGAACAATAGCAAATAGGAGAAACAGAAAATATAGAAAAAGATGGATGGGAGGAGAGTACAAAAGAAAAATGAGGCAAAACTAATAATTAGTTATGTTGTTCCTTTCACTCTAAACTGTGAAAAGATTACTTATTTTAAGAAAGCATGGTCAATCAGTAATATACATTTATTCTGTTAGCTTCAAATGTGTTTGACAGGGTTTCAATTTTTCACAGAATCGCCTATTTTTCTAACATAATAAGTAGTACAATTTAAATTAATAAGAATGTAAAACAATGTGCTTCGCACAATTGGAAAAAGAACATATGTATATAATTTGAATATCTATAGCTTAGATAAACCTATAAAAAAGATATAAATTTGTTGTCATCCTTGTATGGATGATTTTTTTTATTTTTTTTAATGTATGTTGGAAGAGTATGTTGTTTCTGTGTAGTTACCATCTCGATGCGTTAATAGGTTTGTTGTGTAGCCTGCTTAAAAGTTTGCTTTCCTTTTTCCAGCGGTTCAAAACAAGCTTAGTGGAATTCAATATTTGTAGTGTTTTAAAAAAGGGACCTTTTAGCAATATGTCTGGATTCTAGAAAAATAATCAAACTAACCTATCTCAACCGTATGAGATGACGGCATTTTATTATGCCCTCGGGAGGTGGAATTCAAATGCGGCAATCAATTGAGCATTACATTAGATTGATCGCAACTCTTGATAGCATTAGAACGATCCTACCATATATAGTCATGATCGATCGCACTCTATTCCTATTTGATTGTGTCCTATTTGTTCACTTTGAGATTGATCCTATTAATCCAAGATTGATCTCATGAGTCTTGATTAGTTCCGGTTCAATCCTTTTGCTCCCAAACCAATCTGTTAGCCAATTTTTCATTATTGGATTGATCTTTTATCGTTTGAGTCGATCCTATATCCTAAATTCCCATTTTCACCCACTTACACACTTTAGGGGGATCACGCCACTTGAGATTTCATGGAATAATTAGAATTCCATGAGGCAAATAGAAGAATTGAATTGGTAAGTTAATTAATCAAGTGTTTTTATTTGACAAACTAGTGAGAGGTAAGAAACGGGCAAATGATGTCTTTTGAGGTGAAGGGACACTTACACACGCTACACGTTTCCTATCCCGTTCTGTATATTTCACATTTTCAAGATGTTTAAAGAGTTAGGGTTGGCGATAACATGTTTAACATGAATCAATTAAAAAACACCTTGGCCAGTGTCAACTAACAATTGGAGAATTCAAAGGTGTCCCAGGCTACTACACGAGGTAGTTCAATGCCTCACGAAGAATGAAACCAAGAGGAGTCATAGCCTAGGAGAGACAAACCTACACACCATGCTTGGAGGGGAATGTTAAGTGATGATAATTTAAACTTTCCTAACAAGTTTGAGAGATACGAAACCCTTAGGAGATAGCTTAAATGCAGGTGTGAAGAAGAGGAAATTTTAGAGAGAGTGAAGCTTTCCAAGGATGGTCAGATCTTAATGTGTACTTGGAATGGGAGACGTAAGTGCAGTTCGTGTTTGATTGCCATCATTAGTCAGAAGCTCAAAAGGTAAAACTAGTGGTTATTGAATTTATCGATTATGCTATAACACGGTGAGATCAATTGTGTATTAATAGAAGGAGGGCCAGAGAGCATCCCATTCAAACATAGGGTGAATTAAAGACAGTGATGAGGAAGAGATTTGTTCCTAGCTAATACCATAGAGATCTACACCAAAAATTGCAAACATTGATGCAAATGAATAGGAGTGTTGAGTACTACTACAAGGATATGGAAATTATATTAATGAGGGCTAATGTGGTGGAGGATAAGAAGGCCATCATAGCAAGATTTATGGTAGGTTTGAATAAAGACATTGACAACATTCTTGAGTTGCACCATTATATTGAGTTGGAGGTCTTAGTGGAGAATGCCATCAATATAGGAAAGTAACTCAAGAGGAAAGGTAAATAGTAAGCATAACCAAGTATCACTTCTAGGGCATTTCTCAAAAGTGAAGACAAATCATGACTAGTTGGGAATTCAAAATAAAAGATAGCACCAAAAGTGGAGACACTAAAGGTACAAACTCTCTCTAATCTTAGTTCTTCTACTACATGTAACCATGGTATCTTGTGTTTCAAATGCCAAGGTAGAAGGCACATTACTATGTAATGCCCAAATAGAAGAATCATAGTGTTGATAGTTAGAGGTGAAATAGTAATGGGTGAAGAAATCATCGGATGATGATGGATATAAGCTAGAGATGGAGGTATTAACTTGGTACTCATGAGCACTTTTAATGCCCAAACAAAGGAGAAGGAATTTAAAGAGTGGAGAGAGAACATCTTCCATACGAGGTGCTAAGTTAAAGTTCACTTGTAGTCATATAATTGATGGTGGAAGTTGTACGAATATTGCTAACACCATGTCGGTGGAAATACTATGTTTACCTTAGAGGGATCATGCTAAGTCGTACAAGTTGCAATGGTTAAACAATAGTTGAGAAGTTAAGATAACCAAACAAGTACTTGTGGCTTTTAAAATTGGTAAATATAAGGATGAAATGCTTTGTGATGTTGTGCCCATGCAATCTAGTCATATCTTGTTTGTTAGACTGTGGTAATATGATAAAAGAGTAGCATTTGATGATAAAACTAACAGATATGCATTTTACCATCACAACAAGAAGATCACATTGCTGCCACTCAAGCCAAAGGAGGTTCACGAAGACCAAAAATACTTACAGCAGCAATATGAGCTAGAATTAAAGAAAAAGAAAAAAGAGAGTGAAAAGAGAGATAAGAGTGTCAAGAAAGTGAAAAAAAAAAAAACAGAGAGAGAGGAAAGGAAAGGAGGAGAAAGGATGCATGTTAGCTACTAGAAGATAAGTGAGCATAACAGTAGGAAGCTAGAGGAAAGCGGTACTACTCATGTACAAAGAAGTCTCTGTATCTGAAAAGGTTACACTATCCCTCCCCAATATTGTGCTATTTGTTTTATCAGATAATAAGGATGTATTATTAAAAGAGTTGCCAAGTGGATTACCACTATTTAAAGGATTGAGCATCAAATAGACTTCATGTTGTGTGCAGCTATTCCGAACAAACTGGCATACTAGACCAATCCCGAAGAGATGAAAGAGATACAAAAGTGAATGGAAGAGTTGATCAACAAAAGCTGGGTTTGTGAAAACGTAGGCAAACAAATTTTTGTGCCCGATGAAATGATGCAACATGGTAATTTTTGTATTAATATCAATAAAAATAATTGTTTATATTTTAGGAGTTTAATTAAATACAATTTCTTAAATTAAATAATAAAATAAATAGATATTTTAATACACATATGGCTGATTAATCAAATTATGACAAGTGTCAAAGTTAGCCAACCAAGTTGCACCTAGTGTCAAGCACCCTCATTTGGCCACCTCAAATAACGAAGGGAGGAAGTTACACCAATCAATGCCCAAATCAAGAAGTGGTAGCCAAACAGAGCATGCCGCGTCATTGAGCAAACATGGCAGCAAGGCCTCCCACATCACTATAAATATGGTGACACTTCAAGCGTCAAAACAACACATAGCAAGTGAAGAAGAAAACAAGTTCAAGTCTTACGGAGGGAGTCCAAGGAAACCCCTTACAAGTTTCAAGAAGTTTTGTGGAGTTTGTCATCAAATTCTAGATCTGCACAGAGATTTATCAAATCTTAGCATTTGATCCATAATTGTGGTGATATGTCAGTGGATTAGTCATGGTCATGCTCTTCAAGAAGCATTTGAGGTGATCTAGCAACATTTAAAGCATTTTTTACAAAGTTCATTAAATTTTGGTGTTTTACTAGAATTATGTTGCTAAACCAAGAAATTAAGATTTCTCAATGGACAAGCAAACTTCAAAGAAGATTAAATCAATAAATCCTTGAGAGTTTTTCAAAGTTCCGAAGTCTTTTGAAGTTGAAAAAAGAATTAGAGGACTAAGTTAGATGTTATACCCATAAAAGTTTATTTGATTCAAGTTCAAATTGTAGTTGTACAAATTTCTTATTAATAAAAATTTAATTACAAAAATTTTGTCTACAAGTTTTTCGACATACCTAGTGGTACCATCTCTACCTCTCATCTCTTTTTTCTTTAAGTCTATGACAAGTTACAATGGAAGGTGGTAAAGTGAAGTCACTGTAGGGTGCTACTTCAAACTCATTAGAGATTGATGACAAGTTACAATGAAAGGTGGTAAAGTGAAGTCACTGTAGGTTGCTACTTCAAACTCATTAGAGATTGCTGCTAAAGGTGGTCGCATTATTACAAGGAGCACAACAAGGAAGTTAACATACTTTGAGTTGGTTCCTATTCCCAAGGCTGTTGATAACCCGCTTTACATAAGCTAAGGAAATGGGCAATGCAAGGACAATTCAGTGCCCTCCAATTTTCACTTAGGTGCCTTTAACTACCTCTAACACTATCCTAGTCATCATGACCAATGGCTCAAGCTTAGAGGATCAAATGATTACATTAACCAAAGTCATTGAGAGCATTACTAAGCATATATAGGAGTAAGATTCTCGAATTTCTAGGCTGCTAATGGAGAAGATGGACAATGATGATGCTACTATTGTGGAGGAAAGGCCACAGGAAGTTCATGTTAAGGCCAAGATATTAATGAGGTAGCACTCAAACAAAGGCAAGAAACTTGTAGGTGAGGAGATCTAAGACTCCACTGATGGTTTCATCCGTATGGATCAACTAAAAGATTTCATTGAGAGAACCATTAAGAGAGTATTTGAAGAGACTACCAAATCATCCTTGACTTATGCTAAGCCCTACACTGCAATAATTGATAGTTTAAAGATTCCAATTAACTATCAATCTCCAAAGTTCTAATAGTTTGATGGGATGGGAAACCCAAAGCAACACATTGTCGATTTCGTCGAACCTTGTAATGACGCCAGAACCTATGGTGACCACCTTGTCAAGTAATTTGTCTGGTTATTAAAAGGCAATGTCTTTGATTAGTACACTAACTTGAAGCTTAGGTCTATTAATAGTTGGGAGTAGTAGAAGTAAGAGTTTTTTAACCGTTTCTATAGCACCAAGCGAATAGTTAGTATGATTGAACTCGCTAATATTTGTTAGTGGAAGGAAAAGCCCACTGTTGAGTATATCAATCATTAGAGAAGCAAAAGTTTGAATTGTAAGGACTAGTTCTCTAAAGCTTTTGACATTGAGATGTGCAAACAAGACACATACTAGGGTTTGAAATACATCCTTTAAGAGATCTAATACAAAACTTTTGAAGAAGTAGTCACTCAAGTTCATGAAATGAAGTTGAGTATGTTTGTAAGTAAAGTTCATAGTCCACCTATCCAGGAGTTACACTAGTCAAGAGAAAAATCAAATGAGGGCAAGTCCTCTCCTAAGCTCAACAATGGTAGTAAAAGCAAGGTTTGCCAAACTATATGGGAAAGACAAGGTTGTGGAAGAACAAGAAACTCCTCAAAGGCCAAAGAGACCAATTTTGAGGGAAATACAAGCTAGGACTCACCCTTTCCTCAAATCAAATGTCTCAAGGATATTCGATGATTTACTAAAGGCCAACCACATTAAGTTATCTGAAATGAAACAACCTACCAAGGCTGAAAGGGTTAATGATCCCAAATATTATGAATATCATCCTTTGGTGAAAATGATAATCTTATCACCCTCAACGATCAAGCTAAAGGAGCCAATGACATAGATAACTGCACTCATGAAGTTACCAGTTTCCTAAAGAGAAGCCACACATCAGCTGAAGATTGCACGTCTACAGTGACCTTCACAAACGAAGATTTGATGTTAGGTTATCAACCACATAATAGGTCATTGTTCGTATTTGGTTATATTCACAAGCAAAAGGTCAATCAAATCTTGATTAATAGAGACTCTATCGTAAATATCTTACCCATTCACATAGTAAGGGAATTGGAAATCTCCATGGATGAATTGTCAAATAGTAGATAGATGATCCAGGGTTTCAACCAAGGAGACAAAGCTTCTTGAGTACCATAAGGATGAAACTGCTAATAGCTGATATGAAATGACATGCCTTATTCCATGTAATTGATGCTAGAACATTATATAATGTGCTTCTTGGCTGACCATAGCTACATTAAAATGGTGTGGTTCCTTCAATATGGCATGAATGCTCTAAATACAGCCGCAATGTTATAATGAAGAAAGTACTTGGTGACAAGAAGTGATTCATTGAAGATAAATCACACTTTGCAAATGCCAAATACTATTTGAGTAAGGCAAAAACTTCAGGAGAAAAGAGAGACCAAACAAAATGGAAGTGAAGTAAGCTAACCGTCTCCTTCTAAAATTGGCTTAATAATGGAGTCATCCCCAAATAATACCTTTAAGGGTCTAGTATTACCCTTAATCTAGCTTGACCCAAAAGGCCACCTTCTTAATCACCTAAAGAAATTGAGGAGAAACATGATATGATTGAGCTAAAGACATCTAAACAATTTGGCCCTAAAGTTTAAAGACTCCTCGTAAAGGAAGGATACAACTCGCAAGAGCATTTGTCATTGAAAAAACTCCCTCAACAATCTACTAGCCAAAAGCATAAGTAAGCCTTTGATTTGTTGAGCAAAGAAGGATTGAAAATTCTTGAGACATCAACAAAAAACACAAAAAAACAAAAAAAAAAGAAGGATAGAAAAAAATGAAAAGATAAAAAAGACAAAAAACAAATAAATAAAATAAAGAAAGAAAAAAATCAAAGAAAAATGAAAAATATAAAAAAAAAACTCCTTGATATATGAGTATCACTTGTCAAAAAGTCAAATTGAAAACTCTTTAATATGAGTATAAACTGCCAAAAAGTCAAATTGAAAAACTCCTTAGTATAAGTATAAATTATCAAAAAAGAGTTAAATTGAAAAACTCCTGTATATGAGTATAAACTACCAAAAGTCAAATTAAATTGGAGAAATCCACATGAGTTGAAACTGTCTATAAATTTTTGAATTTGATGCTTAATACGAGTTTAAACAATTAAGTCAAACCAAAGAAAAAACTCCTTAATAGATGAGCTTAAATTGTAAGTTACTATTGAGCCACAGGAGTATAAACTGTAAATGGGTAAATTCTTTCCAAAACTTAAAGTGCTTGAAGTATGTTATGATTTGATCCCTTTATAGAGAAGTAACTTTCATAAAATTGTTAAAGGTGTTCTCAATGAATTGTTAAAAAGGGAGGAATAGTTCATTAGACAATGAAAAACAAGTGAAGAAAAGGATATTTTACTATTAATGAAATGGATGATTACAGTGTTTTAAACAAGGGAAAAGAAGCCTAAGCAAAGTTAATCAAAAGGTTTCAAGTTCTTCAACTCTCCTTTATCAACTTTCATTGGTGCCTTCGAGGCCTTCAAAAATTCAACCATCTCTCTATCGAACGGAGAAATGTTAGCTATGACAGCAACTTTCTTTTCAATCTCTTCAAATTTAACTATGACATTTTGAAAGGGCTGAGTTTGCAGCTCCAATGACTTACATAGCTTTCTCTGTTTCTCCTTTAGGGTTGCAAGTTGCTTCCTAATATGTTCTAACTCTATCATTGTGTGTTGGCTTCCTTGCTTTTCTTTCTTAGAACCTTTTTGCAAACAATCCTTTGCCTTGTCGAGTTGCTGAGAAAAGCCCTCCTTTGTTGGCCTTTTAGATACCTTAGACCTTACAATGTTATATATTGTGACCTTAGCAAAAAATGATCCCAGTAAGTACTCCAAGCAGAAAATGTCAAATTGGCCAAAACCCTTCATAGAATGGAGTTTAATGAGACATTATCCTTAATGGATGAAATAGACTCAACTGGGGTCTTTTTTATCCTTTCACGGAGACCAGTTCACAGCTTCTAAAGATATTTTTTTTGACAACTATGGACAAACTTTCTAGCCCCAAAGAAAAAAACTGATATAGAAGCTGATGCCCCTTTAGCTACCTCAGGGGTGAATTCATCCTCCGGCATAACATTGGCAAGAGTTACGACTAGTAGATTGGGTTACAAAGTCAACTCTCAGAGCCTTTGCTGTCATTGCTCCTAAGCACTTGCCTTGCCAACTGAAAAGGCATAAGAATGGAATTTAATAAAAGTACAACAGAAAAAGAAGGGTGCTAAACTTAGTGAATACTTCTTTAGCATAGTTGTTTCTGGACTATCCACGACTTAAAGCTTCATCATCAATCAGACACAACAAATTGGAACTCCTTTCAGTCGTCTTTGAATAACGATTGATTTTGCTATTACCACAACCCTCTAAAATGTAAATGGTGTTCTTTCTCTTAAAGACATGACATGGATTAGGCATTGTAATAGGTGTTGGGAAGGAATCATGGATACCACCTGTAAATGGGCCATGCTTGTAGCCTTTAGATGAAGCTTCACTATGTGCTGAGTCAACAAATTTTTGTGCCCAATGCAATGATGACACAAGTTAATTTTTATATTAACATCAATAAAAAAATAATTTTTTGTATTTTAGGAGTTTAATTAAATGCGATTTCTTAAATTAAATAATAAAATAAATTGATATTTTAATATATATATATATGACTGACTAATCAAATTGTGACAAGTGTTATAATTGGCCAACCAAATTGCACCAAGTATTAATGCACCCTCATTTGGAAAGCTCAAATCATGCTAACTCAAATAAGGATGGGAGCAAATCGTGCTAATCAATGCCTAAATCAAGAAGTGGTGGCTGATTAGAGCATGTCGCGTTGTTGTGCAAACATGGCAGCAAGGACTCTGGCACTCCAAGCTTTAAAACAACAACAACGCACAACAAGTGAAGAAGAAACATGTTCAAGTCCTAACGAAGGAGTCGAAGGAAATCCTCTATACAAGTTTCAAGATGTTCCAAGGAGTTCATCTTCAAATTCTAGACATTCTTTGTAGAGATCATCAAATCTTAGCTTTTGATCTCTAATTGTGGTGTTGTGCTAGTGAATTAATTTTATTTGAAGTTCCAATCAGCTCAAAAGAGGATCAAGCCCAAAAGCTACCTCAGTCATAGCCATGCTCTTTATGAAGCATTCAAGGAATTTTCGAAATATTTAAAGTATTCTTCACAAAGCTCATTAAATTTTGGTATTTGATCTAAAATTGTATTGTTGGACTAAGAAATTAATGTTTCTCAGAGACCAAATGAACTACAAATAAGATCAAACCCATAAATTCTTGTTGAGTTTTTAAAGTTCCCAAGTCTGTCCAAATTGAAGGAAGAATTGGAAAAGTAAGTTAGAAATTGTACTTACAAACTTTTGTTTGATTCAAGGTCATGGATATTCCCAAGTCTCTGATGGATTTTGCTATTACCACCACCCTTTTCGTTGCATCAAGGTTGTGTTCCATAAGTTTGTGTAAGCAACATTCATTTGGGTTTAAGTCACACCACTGTCTTTTCTATCTCATGCTTCAATGATTTCATCCAAAGCCCTTCACAAAGTCATGTATATGGTCTACCCTTTTTTCATTTCACCACCAAGTCATTGAGCTAAGACTCAACACTCTCATAGAGAATGTTGTTGAAAATCTTCTACATGATCCTTTGGTATGTGACCCGAACATTCTTCAAGTTGAATGGCAATATGTCATAATAGTACATTCTTTAGGGAGATGAAAGCCCTCAACTCTTTATCTTTAAGTGGCATGTGTATTTGATAGAATCTAGATAATCGTGATTCTTGTCTAATGGTCATGTCAATCATTGTCTTAGTTATTAGAAAGAAGAAGTCTTCTTTAGGGCATGCCTCATTTAAAACTTTAAAGTCAATGCAAACCCAAAATTTTCCATTTTTTTCTAACTAGTTTGATGGTAGAAATCCATATAGAATAATTAACCTCCCATATAAACCCAACTTTAATTAGCTTTTTTACTTTTGATTTGATCTATGGGAGTAGTTTAGGTTGAAACTAGTGCTATATTTGTTTACTTAGGCAAACTCCTTTCTTCTTTCCTAAGTGGTGTACAACCAATTTTAGGTCTAGGATAGGCATTTTTCATACGACCAAGTGAACACATCCATAAACTCACTTGGTGAATAATATATGCCTTTATTTCTTCTTCAGTCAATAAGGCACAGACATAAATTGGCTAGAGATCATTGTTATTTTCTATGTCAATTTTCTTTAATTTATCTACAGTGGCCTTAACTCTTTCTTTGAGAAGAGCAATTTCGATTTCCTCTTCAATGGACTCACTTTTCCTCAAAGTGATGTGATAAAATGATACAACACTTTTTGCATCTTTTTTATCGCTAGCTTCAGTGTTTGTGTGGATGATGATTTGCATATTCACATTCAACACTTCACAGAAAGTAATAACTAAGTTTGTATGGCACTTCATTATAGAAGGAATTTGACTTTGGATCTTTTGCACTTGGTCAACTTTCATTTGTCTTGTGTGCCACCTAATGCTTTAAGACTACTCTTCTTGCTATAGGTTGGGGTTTATCAGAGATTAACACTCATACAAGCTTCCTATTTGTTGAGAAGCAGTCCTCCTCGGTGATGTAGTTTGTTGTTGTTCTCTTGAACGTGATGTGAACAGGGCTTTGTTCCATGAACAAAAGCCTGCTTCTGGGTTTTAACTTACAAATTTGTAAGGGCATTTCCCTCATGACAAGTGCTTCTATGGATTATATCTTGCATTAGTAAGGAGTCAATACATCTTATGGCTAAAGCCTTTTGATGTAGTAATGCTTCGCATCTTTGGGACAAAAATAAAAATAGTGGTGATGATATTATTAGCAATTATAGTGGGAAATTTAATGAACTGACCTCCAAATTATTTATAAGATCTTTGTAGTAGAGACTTGAGGCAATATCAAAATAGATTTAGAAAAGAGTATGCTTATAATAGTGCAAGTTAAAGGTCACCACACCTTGATAGTGTGTTGAGAGGACATCACCAAGCATAATCAAGGACCAATTAGGTCACATTTTAGAAATAGTGGGAAAATTCGTGCAGAGTAGTGACCTAGATATTAATGCACAATGTTAAAGAATAGGCTTGAATTAAACTAGTCAAACACTATAGAAATTTTTGGGTATTTAATACAGTAAGTTTTGTGGAATCATAAAGGAAAATTATTTTCAATTTATAGTTTTATATTTATTTTCAGGTGAAATTATTGGGAATTGAGTAAGGATGCCTAAGAAGGAAATTTGACATTTTAAAGTGATGAAATTTTGCCATGTGATTTAATAATTTAAGGGGGATAATTTCCAAGCCATGGAAGTAAGAAAAATAGAAATAAAAGCTTGAAAATTCGGATGGTAAATGGGATAAAAATCTAAAAAGTGGGAAATTGATTTTAAGGACCTAAACTATTACGAATTTCAGTCCTATACAAACACAAATTAGGCTAGGGTATAAATAAGATGTTTTAAGGGTTGGAAACCTTATTTTCAGTCTTGGCAAAGATGACAGCATTCAAAAATGTGAGGAAGAATTTTTGGCCTTCAAACACGTAGACACAAGGTAAATTCTGCGCTAGTTGCTTGCTTATCATGCATACACATAGGATTGATGAGTTTATTCACATAGGCATGTTAAAAACATAAATTCTTAAGGACTTAGGTGTGTTTTATATGTTGGAATCAATTAAAAGTCATGGAATAAGATGTAAAAATTGTATGAGCGCTTGTTAGTGTAACGTGCGAGCAATTGAAATAGGTTCAAAAGGGTTCCAAAAATTGTAGACAAATATGGAATGGGTTTTCCATGATTTTCAATCTATAAAAACATGCCTAGGACCTTAAAAACTAGTGTAGAATTGGGTTTGGGAGATTCGCTTAAGGTAAAAGATGAAAACTCGAACAAACAAAGTTCTGCACGAAAGCTAACATGCTATTGTGGTCATCGTTGTGATCATAGGATGCAATAGCACGATTACAGGAAAGCTAGACACAACTATAGACTCGGGAACTGGAATCACAGGACACCCTGTGACCATGGGCATGGTCACAAACCTTGGTGTTGCAGTCATAGAGCAATACACCACAATCACAGGAAGGAATACAGAAATTCTAGTGCATTCCACTACTTAGCATCGCAAACACGAATCGAGGTCCCATGGTCGTGAAGGAAGGTGTTGCTATCATGGACTCAAACCATGGACATTAGCCAAATTTCATTAATTGATGAATTTAAGCTGAATTTTCTGACTTTGGGACCTGAATTAGGTATCAACCTCGTGCATAAGATATAATGGAATATGAGAAATAGTAATATATGGGAATTAAATAAGCCTAGACATATAGGATGCATATAGAGCATTGACAAGTATGGGGTATTAATTGAGTAAGCTATTAAATGAGGATTATGTATGTCATTGATTAGGAAACTGAGGGGCAATAGAAGAAGAACCCAACATTCCACAAAGCTAAGTAATAGGTAAGTCGTAACACCTAGTCAAACTTCTACAACTACCTTTGAGAATGATTTTATGCATAAGTAAGGTTGTATCTTCTTGTGTAAGTGGTAACACCTTACTAAACTTTACTACTATTTTCTATACTTATGTTACTTTTATAATTGGATGTTTATATGCATTTAAATCAAATTTCTAAATGTTTTTTCAATTGTGAAGCATGGAATTCACCTGATAATTTGTAAATATGAAAGTGTTGTATTTTCAAACCTGGATGTGAGCTACTTGTACATTCATGATTTTTATTTGTATATTAGAATTGAGTATATGTAACGAGAACATAATAGCCACTCATGTGATTCCAAATGAGGGTGAGGAACGAGATCTACCCTACTAATTGGGTAATAGATTGGGATCCATCCAATCGAGGTAAAAATTAGGATCGATAATAAGTGAAGCTAGCATTTTTACATAACAGTTGAGTAACAGTAGATTGGAATACGTTCTAGGCGAGGTTGAAGCCTTGGAACCACGACAGCACAACTCAATTAGACATACTCTTCTTTAGCTAAAGGAGCATAGGCTAAGGCTTTGATTAATGGACAACATGTCTAGTGTACATGACTATGTGTTAGCTGAGAAATAGGGATATGTGAACTGGAAGAATAACAGATTAAAGCTATTAATAGCGATTGGTTTTGTAAATGTGTCGTGCATGCCTTTATTTGCTTTTGTACCTTTTCAAAAAGTGGCTCTTTTATAAAACTATGAATTTTTTGCAACTGTTATTTTCTTGCTTACATCCGCTTTTGAAAATTAAATAGACAGGTGTTATCATTTACTAGACAAACTCTCGCATACCTCCACCTGTTGACATTTTGCAGAGAAAGCGAATAACCAAGAACAAATTTGGGGATAGTAGAACAAGAAGAGGATCTTCCACTTTACATAACTTTAAGCTTATTAACATTAATTTTTAAAGAATTTTGAGATGTAATAGCTAGATACTTGAATTTCCACTATGTATTGGAAACTAATGTATTATGAATATTTTAGTAAAGTTATGAATGACTGTTGAATTATATTATTGGTTTAGTTGCTTCATTTACATGTTATCTTTGGTATTCGTTAAATTAGTTTGCAAATACTGTTGTGTCATGATTTTGGATTCGGGGTGTGACAAATGTCCTCAACTCATGAGCCTTAGAAAATTTCTTCTCAACTTTTTTAGGTGCATGAGTAAGTGAATTATCTTTGTCTAGTTAGGTCAAGACAAGCACCAAACCCGTGAGGGCACCACTCATCAACAAATTTACTTTTGAGCAACTTTTGAAAGAAGATGTATCACTTGATCTACTTTCTTTAAGTTGATCATTTGTTTGCTTCGCCTTCACTCAATAGGGGCCTTCATTTCAAGTCTCTACTCCACTTCAATAATATCTTGCATCTGCATAGTGCAAGTCAACTTCAGTGAAAGGCTTGTTATCACCAAGTGCTTTCTTCACTACATTGTTATGATTGTACTTAAAGCATTGATACTTTGTGGAAGGAAACACACAATTTTTGTGAAGCCATGACCAACCAAGGAGTACACTGTAGGATTTTCTAACATCAATTACATGGAATAAAGTATATGATTGCATATCATCTATCAATGACTTCATTCTTATAGTACCTCAAGCTTTCTACCATCCTTGGTCGAATACTTGGATCATCAATTTGCTACTTAAAAATTCCTCTATATAGATCCCAAATTATCTCTTCATGTGGAGGGGTAAGATGTTTACCACTGAGCCTTTGTCAATCAGAATTTTATTAATCATTTGCTCGTGAATATAGTTGGAGGCAAATAATGGCCTATTTTAAAGAACCTAACACTAAAGCTTCATTTATAAAGGTCATTACAAACATGCAATCTTCAACAAACATATGCCTTTTATTTTGGAAGCAACCAACTTCATCAAGAGAGCCTTCAATTTCATTAGCACCTTTAGTTTGATCATTGAAGGTGATAGGGTTTACATTTACACTATCTTCGTTAAGTGTAATTTTTTCTTGATAGACAAATGCCATGACTTTATCTTTGAGAATGAAATGATTATAGCTTGGATGCCAACTAGACAATGGTATTAGTAGTATTTGGAGGTGTTAGTCTTTCCCACCTTATCAAGCCACTTCATCAAAGGCAATTTAGTAAGGTTAGCTTTGAGCAGACCACCAAATATCCTCAAAACATTCAATTTAAAGAAGGGGTGGGTTTTAGCCTGCACCTCTTTAAAATTTGTTTTTTTTTTTTTCCTTTAAGGAGCTTATTTCTTTTCAACTACCTTTTCCTTTTCCTATACTTAAAAAGGCTTTGCTTTCACTACTACGATAGACTCTTTATTCAGGGTCTTGGTGGAAGACTTACCTTTTAACTTCTAGAACTCTTGAATTGGTGGATTGTAGGCATTACTTATTGTCATGCTCAACTCCAAATTGTAAGCATAGGTGGCTAATTCTCAAAAAATATTAAGTTAGATCCCCTGAAGGATGTATTTTAGCCCTAATGCATGCCTTAGACGCATATATCTATACCTAAGGCTTCAAACAGTTGGTCTTTACAATTCAAACTCTTATTCCTTCAATGGTAGATATAATCAATGACGAGCTCTTCCTTCCACTAATGAGTGTTGATAAGTTCAATCATGCTAATTATTTGTCTAGTGCTATGAAGTGATTAAGGAACTGTTGTTGTAACTGCTTCTGACTATTGAGGTCTTGGATTTCATCACACTTAGGATGCTAGAGTAGAATTCAAAATTCTTAAAAAGATGCATAAAACATAACAGAACACAATAATCCTGATACAACACACTGTCTTCATATAACATCTGTAAATAACATACATATAGGATGGATAGAATATTGCCTCTAGTAATTGCCTTCAAATTTCATGTGTGTGATCCTCAAGCTACATTCATTTAGTCTTGACCTATAAATTGTCTGAACGAACGAGGCACAGATAAGAACTTCAGGCACCTTCACAAAATCTTTGTGAATTTTGAAGAAAAGTAAAGAGAAAAACTAAGAGAGAGGCTAGTAGAAATTTTTCTCTCACTTTTTCTATATAGTGGATGGCCAATGTGGCTTCTTGTATGGTTGGAATTAATTCCACCCTTATTTATTTAAAAACAAAATCATTAAGTTGATGGTAGAGATGAACCTTTCCATAAGTTTAAGCTTAGGACATGGAATGGGCCTTGCCTTTGTATTGATCTTTAAATTAATTTTAATTACAAACCATCATTAATTATTAATCCAATAATAATTAAAATTCAATTATGTCTTAACCTTTTAATTTAATTAATCCCACAAATTAAATTAAGAGACAATCATGTTTTCAATTAACAATTGTATTGTTAAAAAAGATAATGAAGAATAAATAATTTTTCTTTTTCCAATCTCATTATAGCATACTAATTTAATCTTTAGACTTCTGTAGTCTTGATCAAATTTTTTATGATAAATTTACCATCTTGCCCTTATCTTGTTCTTTCGTGTGTGACTCTCTAAATTTATTTTTAATTAACAATACGCAATATGGGTAACATATAGCTTATAACCCACATTATGTCCAAACTAAGATGAACTAATATGATCACATGAATATTTCCAATTCTGAATAACATGTAGTATAGGCCTTTTGTCATATTTTGTCCCAATCATGCGAGAGCCATGGATTTGACCAAACTCACAAGCTCGATTATATGACCAAATTAATATTATTCATGATACTAATGTGTCTTGGAAACTCTTTTTAGATCATGTATTAACTTTTTCAAAGATTTATGTTTTATGGGATATCAGTTGCTTGCTTACCTATTAGGAGACAAAACCATTATTGGTCACACATATACCTCCATACACATATGACCAATGGCTCATTGGACTCATAACCTCACTAAGGTAGATCCAGTTCTTAATTCCCTAATGATGCATTAAACGCGATATACACAAAAATATTCATGCTCACTTTACTTACCCTAATTATGACACTAGAAAGTGATAGTAAAAGGTAAATTCTATGTGTCTACTTTGTTACTCAATTCAATATACAAACACATCACACATCATTCCTAATGATGTATCCATGCACTTGTATTCTCAATATCTCAAATTGAGTGACATGGTACTCACTATGCAAACTCAAGTTGCACAATTTGTATTGATACTTTAGTGTCCAACTTAAAGAATTTGTGACTCACAAATGAATTTTAATGATTGTATATCTCATAAGTTGTTTTGAACAAAATTTTTTAATACAATCATATGGGTGTATGCAATACTTTACGCCAAATTAAGAATTATAAGCATGAATAACCACTAGATATTGATAAATCAATAGGTTAATTTTTATTAATCCATCATGAACTTTTACAACCAATGTCCCTTATATTAGAAATCAATGGCGTTAGAGAGCATATTATTAATAGATGGACTCAGGCTCTAAGCATGAGAACTAATCAAAGACATTTTCTATAAGTAGCCAAACAAATTATTTAACAATGTGGTCACATAAGTTCTAGCGTCATTGGAAGTCTTAATAAAATGGGCAACATACTACTTTGGGTTTTCCTTCTAGTAAAATTGTGGGAACTTTGAAGGCTGATAGCCATCTAGTGTCTTTAGACTATTAAGCTTTGCAGTATATGGTTTTGTAGAAGTTAAGGACGATTTGGTGGTCCATTCAAACTTGCTTTGAATGTTTCCCCAATAAAGTCTTTTAAGTGGTTGATTGGGATTACACCATCAATGGAGATTTGAAGCTCATTAACTACAAAGTTTCTTTCCTTTGCTTTATTGACGCCTTATCAATGTTTTAGGCTTATTGTACACCCCACGTGACTTCTCTATTACGTAGCTGGTGTCAGCATTGTCAATCTTATCCATCAGTCTTTAGATTTAGACCTCTTACTCCTGGACATGTTCAACGAGCCCCTTAATGGCCATGGTTGATGCAATAATTAATTGCTTCAAACTGGTAGCATTTGTTATCATCATAGGTGCAGTGTTGAAGGTAGTTAAGTAGCCTAATGCTAAGTGAGAACTAGATGGTGTAGTTTAACAAATTTCAGCAGAATTTGATGGTTTGTTTTCTTTGAAGTCTGTCCAACTCCCAAGAATCGTTAATTTATGATTGAACACCACAATCCTCAATAAAATACCGAACTTTGATGGACATTGCAAAAATTTCCTTACATGTTGCTAAAGTACACTAAGTCTTCTTACAATAACAAACTTTGAGATTTGAGGAACTTCTAAAATTTGATCCTCTTTGAAGTTATTTGGAACTTCAACTAGTGTTAATTCATTGGCTTAAACTTCAAATTTTGATAAATTTCTATAAAGAATGCAATGAATTAGTAGAAAAACTTTGAAAAAGTATTTACAAGTTGTGTAGAGATTCTTGGTTTCTTCTTGGCCTTCTTTCTTATTGCAACACTTCAAGTGTGTATAGGCTGGTGAAAGCTATTTGTACTTATAGGGGCATGGAAGACTGTGTTGCCATATTCATTGCACAATCTAATCGCTCATCAACTCTTAATTTAAGCATTGATTGATAATTGACCCCTTTCCATAATTTGAGAGGTGAGGTTCGAGCTTGCCAAATCGAGGGTGTCTGACACATGATGCAACTTAATTGATTAAAGTTAACACTTAGCACAATCTAGTTGGCTAGCCTCATTTTTTGTTAAATACTAATTAATTTTCACTATTTAGTTTTAGGAATATTAATTATTTTGACGCCTATAATATAAATAGTTATTTGTTAAATTGATATTTAATGCAATATTCTACTAAATGTTGCCATTTAATTGGACAAAAATTCTACTTCTTTATGATTATGACGCTTAGTTTTTATAGTTTGTAGCTATTTGAATTTGAACATTTGATTATGATATTGGGACTTTAAATTTGTGATTATGTATGTTATATTTTTAATGGCTTGTAGCCATATGATTTGGATCATGTTTGGCAGTTTGATTATTATCTTGTGTATTAGCATGTGAATTGTGGAAATGAGTGTTCGATTGTTCGAATTGAACTCTGTAACATAAAACATGTCTCTAGCTTCGTTTTTTATCAAAATGGCTTTGTGATTTTTTGTGTCATGAGTTGGTGAGATAAGTTTAATTGACCTATAAAAACTATTGGTTAATTTGAGATAAAAAAAAATTAACCCATGAAAATAAATGAATTAGATTTGAATTATCGAAGAGTGTAGAATATCCATGTTTGAACTCAACCTACAACAAAACCTAACAAGTTGTCCTCACTATCTCACGTATTCCTTAAATTTATACTCCCTAAACCATTTCTAAGTTTAAAAAGAAATATATTTGTCTATTACAATGATCGAATAACATCTTTTTAAAAAGTCAAAAAATAATTAATTGTATTTATGAATGGTCATTTAATAGATATTATTTAAACAATTGGAATCTGAAATATAAGAAAAAAATTCAAAATGCTGACAGTTAACGCTTTAGTTGATTGAACTAAAATTGGTCAAAATGTTTTTACAATTAGTATTATACAAAATACCCTAATTCCGTGCATAGCACGGCACTATCAATCCGAAAAACATTTAAGAAAAATAAAAGTACGCAAATATCAATTGATATAATATTTAATGATAAAAATGATTATTAAAAAATTCTTCTAATTTATGTCATATTATTTTTAATGAAAATTTTAAATCATTTAATTCTAAAAGGACTAATAGATCAAGAAGATACAAAAAGAAAATAAGGAAAAATTGAAGAAAATTTCACCGTTAATTTTGTGCACTTATTATGTTATAATAAAACGTGATTAATCGTCATTTATTTTGCTGCATTTCCGTGCACTTCATGTATCTTTATTGACTTAAACAAATAATCTATGGATTATTTTATGATGAATATTGAGTTTAACTAAAATAGTTACTAGTATTATTATTATTTTACCCCAAAAAAATCAATATTAGACAACCATATTTATTAATTATAGTTGGTTTTCAAATTTTATGAAATAAAAATAAACAGGCAGTTGCAAAAGCGTAAGTATAGCACTACATAAGTAGCTTGCTAATTTGTTTTATTTTTCCTTTTTTATTTAAAATATAAAATTCAACCTCAAATCGCCGATTCTTTTTGCAGGTAGCTCACTTTTTACGTAACTGTCAAGGATGATAATACATTATAATTAAACTATAATGTGTTAAAAAATTGGATGTAGTGAAATAGTAGACATTTTTAACTATTAAAAAAAAATATTGTATTATTTGAAATAAAATAAGATTCTGAAATTTACATTGAGAAAAAAGGTCGTAGTGGAATTAAGGACATGACTAATATACAGAACTACGAGCATTTTTAATTCTAATCTAAATTATGTTGTTAGTATAATTTTTACTTGGTAATTGCTATTCCCAAAGGAATACTAATTCTTAATAGTATAGGAACTGTCATTCTATTTCAATGCTATAGATTTACATATTTCTAATCTGTTGGGAATAAATTTATATTTCTATCAAACGAAATTATCCTTTTATAATATATTAATGTTGTATAATATATAATTACTAAAATATCTCTAATTATTTATACATTCTTTGTGGCAATATTCCTACCATTTTTATTTGTTTCATTTACTTTTCTAAATTTATATTTGTTCTTTGTTTTTCTATTTATCAATTTTTTCCTTTTTATCGTTTTATGAATTATATAAATAATACAAAATTTATATATAAAAATATTATTATTTTATTTATATGTTGAGTGTTTTTGAATTTTAATTTATTATATTTTATGATCAATATCCTCCAATTTTAATTTATTCTAGATTTTCCTATTTTAAACTTCATTCTTTATCATTTATTGTATCAGTAATGTAAAATAATATTTATACAATCATGAATACATTTGCCTTTTAAAACAATTATGTGCCAATAAAAAAATCATGTCTATCATATTTATAATCTCATTCACAAGTTTTTTCTTTTTATTTTCTTTTCGAACGATGTGATTTTTTTTTTTTATCTTTATTTACTATTATATATCAGTTTCTTTCCAAAAATACTTAAAACCTTATGCCAAGAGAAAAAAAATAATTATGATTTTAGATTGGTAAATAAATAATTTTTTTGTATGAAAGTCTTTTTTAATTGGTAGATTTTATTTTTAAAAACCAATTTAAGTGTCGAAAAAAATATAAATATCAATTAAATTTTTAATGGACAATTACATAAAAATTATCACTTATGAATAATTTTGTCATTATAAATAAATTTATCATATTTATATATTTATTTCTATTTTCCAATTGTGGGAATGCAATTTTGAATAACAATTGTATTCCTTTTTCATTCTTTGTATGTATCGATTTCGTGATAATTTATATTAAATTCATTTCTGTATTTATTTTATTCTTATCTTATTTCATTTATACATACTAACCATACCCTAAATGCTACAACTACATGCATAATGCGATTATTTAATAAGGCATAATTGTTTTTAATAATGGGATGATTTTATTTATTTTAAAATTTGGGAATTAAGCAGCGCGCGTAAACAATCATTTTAATTTTTATTAAATTAACCTACATCACGAGGTTAAGTTTTGTATCTGTAGTTTTGACTACAGTTCAAAAAATAAACATTCTAATTTATTGGAAAAAAATAAAAAAAATTAATTTTTTCTTATGTACCCTAAGAGAGGTCTTTCTACAATTTTTGGTTGCCTATTTTATTCAATTTCATCCCTTAAAAGATTACACACTCAAAAACTATCGACTTTAGAAAAGTAACTTTTCTCTCTCCCTGCATATAATATTCTCAAAATCCAATGACAATTCAATCAATACCTTTATTTAATAAATTATTACCTACATACACACCCTCATACTGCCATTTATTTATACTATATAATTTGGCTAAAACTCTATAGAAACTACATTTGATTATTCAATAGATTTTCTATAATAAATTAATAAATAAACACACCATTCTATGAATATTTTTATGAAAAATACAAATAAATACCTCCCGCCTTCAAAAAAAAGAAAAGAAAAAACATCACCCTCTGAAAATGAAACTATTATAATCTTTTAATTATTTTTGTATTTATTTCTAATATTTTTATTTCTTTTTATCACTATTTAGCTTTTTCTTCATATCTTTGTTTAAAGTTTCTATATAATTTTAATTTTAACTAATTTTTGTTTGTATTATTATTAATAGCAGTTTTTATAGATTACAATTATCAAAATTTTCTCAACTTTGATGTAAAATTTTAATCAAACAATATAATTGAATTACACTAACTAATGTAAAATATATTTTATTTGTATAACTTTCTTTTCAAAAAAAAAAAAAAAAATTATGCACACGAGGAGAGTGCAAAAATGCCAATACGTACGTGCAATCAATCATTGTCTCTTTACCATCCAATTATTATATAATATGACATATCAAAAAAATACATACCCATTTACACCATTTATGAATTCATCGAAAATACACAAACATTATTTTCTATCCATCAAAATTTACCTCCACGTACTTTCTCTTGGTGGCGTTGTAGCGTCGGTTGACCATTTATGGTGGGGATGGAAACCCAAAAATCAAAACCATTTCATCATTTTATGCTGAGATGTGGTTCCCTTCGACATTCGTGAAAGAAAAGAGCTAGCTGTCTTGTTTACTTCCTTTAACGTTATTAATTGGGCCTCTTTTGGACTTTCATTACTTGTGTTGTCCCCAGCGTAGGAACTCGTCATTACACATATTTCGTTCACTCCGTTCCTACACGATGTTAGTGGTATTGTGATCCATGAAGAGGTAAAATATGTCTTTCCACTTGCATATGGAGGAATTCAAAGTTAGGTTGTATATTCATCATCTTCGAAATTTGTCTATATTGCCATTTGCCATCACATAGTTCATTCGGTAAGAATGCATTGCTTTCTTCCCCATTAGAAAAACATGTGCTTTCGACTTCTTTTATGGTGCGAGGACCATATTGATGAATACACTGAGATTGATCTACGGTTTTGACTTTTGAGAAATAGTCCACTAATATTTTTCTTATAAAAAAGATTATGTTAATATTAAATGCAGAATCTGATTACCAATGGAAATCGAGACGTCGATATTTATCATTTTTGGTTTAAAGATCTTTATAAGTAGCGTACTCACTTTTATGAAATCACAACATTTATCCACCACTAATTGAATTTTTTTTTTTATGGTATATTAGTTAAAGGGTGCTTGGTGAGCATATAAGCTCTATATGAGAATGTATAAACTTTTTATGAGCGTTTTGGTAATTTTTATTAGAAAAATAGTGTATAACATTTTGAAAAATAAATTTTCCATTTTTAACTTAGTTTTAAACATGTTGTAAGTTATTTTCTTTTGTAAAATAAAAATAACATATATTTTTTAAATTATATTTTATTAATAATACTTATTTTATTTTTATTTTTCTTACATTAAAAAAAAGTATAATCACTTACAATTAAAATTTTTTATAAAATATTAAAAGATAATATCATTATTTCTATTCAAACACTCTGTCAACTTATTCTTAAAATTAGATTTGTAAGCTTATAAATTTCAAAAATACTTTATAAAAATAATCTCATTCAAATAACCTCTAGTGAGAGGCCCTTAAAGTAGCCACTCTGTAATTACTTTTTCTCACTTCTTAATATTTGTCTTTTTTTATCCCTTTCAATTTAACTTTTTTTAATTTATTTTTCTTAACTAATTTTTTTCACTTAAACTGTTTTTTTTTCATTTTATATAATTTTTAAAATTTTTAACATCACAAATTATATTTTATTGACATTAATAAAATTATATTTTTCTCTTAAGTAACTAGTATATATCAAATTTGTCAAGTTAATTAGTACTGAGCAAATCATTGCATTTTGCTGCTCTTTTTCTAAAACAACTATATCACACAAATTTCACAGCTGATAAAATTTAAATTGCAACTGATACAATGATATTTCACCTAAAATTCTCATTTGCTTTTTTCTTTTTTATTCACATATTTTTAAAAATAAAATACACATTTAATTATTATACATTTTTATTTTTTTCTTTTATTTCTTTTAATTTTACACCATTTAAAAACAATATTCACCTAAAAACACAGAAAAAAGTATAAACTGATAAAGTTACAAAGCATCAATTTATTTGAATTATTAGGATAATAATTAGTGACTGATTGTCTGAGGGGCAGAACAGACATTTCGTGCCTGTAGTGCTGGCAGACCGCAGGCATAAAATGTCATGATTGTAGGAAAATACATCGCACCATTTCTTCGTTAGCTTTGGTTTCGCGATATCTTCTGCAGTTCTTTCTATTTCGCTGCTTTTTCGATTTTTGTTCACCGACGAAACGATGTCGTGGCAATCTTACATAGATGACCATTTGATGGCTGACCTCGATGGCTGCCACCTCTCGGCCGCCGCCATCGTTGGCCATGACGGCAGTGTTTGGGCACAGAGCTCCACCTTCCCTCAGGTACTCTTTCATTTCAATTCCATTTTAATATATTATGTCTCTATTTTAGTGCGTTTTATTTGCCTTAAATTTTGGGATCTGGTGGGTGGATGAGTGCTTCATCTTGATTTTACACTGTTTGAACTTGATCTGAGTTGGGATATCCAATAGTTTGTAGCCTATTTATTTCTTTTCAGATTTATCTTGTATGGTTTGATTTAGTACTTGGACTGTTTTGACCCTGCTGTTAGATGATTTTTGCAGGTTTTTTCTTAGTCACGGTTTTAATTAATCTATTCTTTTTTCGTGTCGCTTTCCTTTAGCAGGCTCCTTTAGTTGTTTTATGTTAATTTTACATGCTTCGATTGTCGGATCTGCTGGATAGATGCTCGTTTTACTTTGATTTTACGCCGTTTTGAGTTTCATCTGACTGGGTAGCTACGTTGCTTTAAGGCTGACTGTTTTAACTTTTAGCGAAGTCGGTATGATCTGAGTTTGGATCCGGCTTTGAAATGATATTGTTGTTGTTTTGGCTGAGTTCCGTTTAGTGTTGAATGATCAAGTCTTTAATTCTGTTTATCAGCGTTTTGTTGAATTGAAAGCCATTTCATATAGCTTGCATCCAACTATGAGGTCATTCTATGATTTGTGAAGTACTTGCCTGAGCGTTTCATCCTATCTAGAAATTGAATACCATCCTGTCTTGTATGGATTGCTTATCAGATATTGCTAGATATTTGTAGGCACGTGTTAATGTGAATACTCTTTTGTGGAATGTCATTGTGATTTATATAATTATCTATTTATTTTTCATTTGTAACCGTTGATGAGTAATGATTTAGTGACCAGTAATAGTTTTGACTTATAAAGATATATACATAGATTTCTGTTAAAAGATGCTACAGAATAATACGGTTGTTCGAAGGAAATAGATTAAGTATTCAAAACTAAGTTTTAAATAGATTAACATTTTCATTGTATCGCTGCCTGATTTTTATATGCTAGTTTATAAGTGACTAATACCGGTCAATTTGTGATCAAAATTAATGCTGGTGTAGCTCAAGCCTGAGGAGGTGACTTCCATCATGAGTGACTTTGAGAATCCGGGTACATTAGCTCCTACTGGATTGTACCTTGGGGGAACTAAATATATGGTGATACAAGGTGAGCCGGGGGCTGTCATTCGAGGAAAGAAGGTATTGGATCTAAATCTCATTCTACTATAGTTCATAGATTTTCATATTCACCAGTGCTGGTGGTGGTGTGATCATCCTTTAGTTAGATGGAAATTTAAAAGAAAAAACATTCTATGTTTGTTTTCAAATTATAGGCCTCAAAAATTATTATATTTTTTAAATTTTATTTCTCTCTCTCTCTTATTTTACATTATTCCCGAGACAAAAACACCTAAAAACACACACCAAAGTTTGAAAACGAACAAAGCCTTTTATAATTAGATGTTCAACAAGCAAACTTGACTTTCGATATGTTGTCTTTGACAGCCTGTTCTTATAAGTTGCATCTTTTTATTTATTTATCTATTTTAAATGAATATGTTATTTTGGCATAGGGTTCTGGCGGTTCTACAATTAAAAAGACCAATATGGCCTTGATTATTGGCGTCTATGATGAGCCAATGACTCCAGGCCAGTGCAACATGGTTGTTGAGAAGATTGGCGATTATCTTATTGAACAGGGTCTTTAATTGTTTGGTATGTGCTATTCCTAGCATTTCCTATAATGTATTTCTTTTTTGGTAAGAAGATTGTTGACCATAAACCTGTATGCTTTTGGAATGTTTCACAGCAGCGTCATCCTCTATAGAGTATTTGGAGTTGTGGGTTCTTGGTCATAAAGAGAAGAGCTTGGTGTTTCAGCAGTGATTGATGATCTCCGCCTAAATTGAAAATGGGATTTTCTTTTCATTTTCTGGTTTTGAAAACTAGTGTTATGGTTTATGTGAGTAAATTATGTATTTTTGGGTGGTGTTTCCAATGGATGTTCTGAGATATCTTTACAAATACAGAGTTGGCTTTGATATTTATATTTGCCTTCTTCCGGCTTGTTTTCTTACTGCGTGCTGATTAAAGATCTTTTCATTTAGCATCCTCTTGTGAGAGTTCCGTAGTCCTAGTCGCTCTTTATTTATTTATTTATTATTGGGTGATTACGCTGCACACCTTTTTTTAACACTGCATGCCAACCCTATGGATGGGATTTGATTCATCCATCACTACACACCCAGCTTAGTTTTGTCCAATCTTGTTAAACGACATAAGCAACAATCCAATATCCACTAGTCTGTCAAGCCGCCATTGTTCCCAGATTGGAACAATTGGTGCACTTAACTACAAGGGCACCAGTTGGTATTTGGTTTCAGCACAAACCCTTGCAAACCAATGTAAATATCGTCATCTGTCGATACAGCAATGAAGCACTGATTGCAGCCAACGGAGACGGATTTGAGCACATTGGACTGGGAAAAAAGTTTTGGACCAGTACATGACTGATATTTTAGACGAAGTAGATTCGTTATAAAGTGCCGTTGGAATAAAATGTTAAACTGCCACTGAAATCAAATGCAGGACGCGGAGACTATTGTACATGGGGATGGAGAAAATGTGCCTTGTATCAATTTGTAGGGTGGTATATATTTTTTACTTTAATTTTTATTAGGACTGTTCATAGTTAGATATATCAAACCGAATCGAAACATTTGGCATTATGTTTTTTAGATTTTCAATATTCAGTTTTGTTTCTGTATTTGATTTAAAATATTGTATTGAAGTTTATTTTTATTTTTAATATCTAGCATATTTTAACTATTTTTTTTTCTTTTATTATTATATATTATGATTTAATCTTGTTGTTATATTTAATTTTTTTAAAAATTTTACTTCGTTATCTTATATTTGTTAAACAAAAACACTTTATTGTGATAGAAATGAAAATAATGAAATATTACAATAAAAATATTTAATATTTATTTATAAGATATAAAATCACAACTTATAATTTGAAATACGAATTTGTTTTATTATTTTAAAAATTTTAAATTAGAATTCAATTTACCCAAATATTAAATTGAATATACCAAAAATATTGTGATAAATGAAGCTTATAGGTGGCGTTTGGTACACAAATTAGGTGTGGTGGGATTTTGACTCGATTCGATCTTATCGAATCTGCACCCGGTGTTTTTAATGATGTACTGTGTTAAACCCATCTGGAATTAATACATCACAATTATTTATTCAATATGTAATCTTTGCAGCGCGTGTTTATATAAAATGAAAATAGAAATTTTAATTTACAGTACAGAAATTGAATTGTATCTAATGAATGACTGCTCTCCTTTGGTAGGGTATTGAGAATTGTTGCAAAGTTTTAGTGATACCCAAGGGCTATAATCACATAAAATTAATTTTGTAGAAGCCTTAACAACTTTGGATTTTGGATTGAAAATACATTAAGTTACCTGATTGAAGATTGATTGTTAAATTTACCAAATCAAGTTTGACAGTATTATTTTGAATCAAGAAGTCTCAATTAATAGAAGAATGATAAAAATATGTATAAAATAAATTCAAGTTACTTAAATCCGACTAATGTTATCAAATCACTATCAAGTAAATATTTTAAAGCTTGATTAGTCAAAAACGGTAATGAAACATGTAATTGACTCCAATTCTATAATGTGAGATTGCGCATCCAAAAATGATGGATGCATCACAATTATGTTCACATATTCAGCATATTTCTACGAGTCCTGTTAATGAATTAGGATCTCAATGTCTGGTATTATAGTCCAATTAGTATTTTAAAAATCAGAACGGTTATCAAATTAGAAAATTTATTAATTTAAGGCTTATTGGCTCAATCAGTAGTTTAATCATGGTCGAACTGAGGATGTAATATTTATATTATAAATTTTTATTAATATATTAAAAATACATAAAAATAGGAAATATTAAGAAAAATACTTACAATCTAATTTTGAGCACTTTTAATTACTGTTAATAGTTAAATTTATTGCACTAATACAATAAAAATAGCACAAATACAAAATAATGAATATTAATTCAACAAACAAATGTAAAAATATACAAAAAGTATATCTTATTAAAATATTATATCAAAATATAATAGAATTTCAATAACATTTTATATATTCAATATGTGTTTAAATTAAAAATTATTGGATATCTTGAAAGATAATTTATTTGATTAATGAAATTTTCTTTATAAAAGAGAACAAATAAAAAATAAATTACGATAAGAAAATGAAAATTAAATTCAGAAGAAGAAAATTAAAATTTAAAAATTTGTTAATTTATTAATTTGGACCGATTAGTTTACATGAACCATGATCGGTTCACCTTGTTTAATAGTTCAACCATAGTTTTATCTGATTTTATTCAGTCTTATTATATTCCAGTTTTTAAGTGCTATCCGAACCTCTTTTTGAACCAGTCGAACGCTAACCAATTCAACCATCCAATTCGAGTCGATTTTTAAAATACTATTTCAAATTTGTAAGTCAAGTTTAACTCTAGCTCACTTCTACTAAAATATAAGAGTTGTGAATATCTTATTAATGTGAATTATACTATTTAATATTTTTAAATTTAAATATTAGTCATTGGATTATCATTAATATTTTTGGATAATTTTATCATCCAAAATTAATTAATTAAGTTATAGTCGAGATTTTTAATGTATTTAGCAGAAAATAGAATTAATTATTAAAATTTATAATCATCATCATCAACACCATGATGTTGATGTTATATTACCGAAGGATAATAATTTAACAGGTACTTTTACTACCATTATTTATGAAATTGAAGTATTAGTTGATATAAAAAATAATGAAAAAATAATAGAACAATAAAAGAAAAAAAATTGGCGATCTAATTCATTCACATTCAACCTCCACTACTTAGCATATTTTTATTTCAAGAAAAAGCCCAAATTCAAGCTGAAGTTCACCTTAAGTTGAATTTATTCAGTTGTCTTGTTGCTACCACTGAGATAGGAAGACGAGATGGGGCATTTTCCTTGAAGAGAGAAAGTGAAGTAACTCATCCGGTATACATCTTTATATATTTTTTTGAAAATGTTGTGAACGGATGTTCCCAACAAAATTATACAATAATATTCAAAACTAAGTACTTACGGAATTTGTGACACAAACACACACATACTAAAAAGTAATAAAGTGAACACTAATGTGATGATGCAGTAGGAGTGAAACTCCTGCGTATATGCCTTTCACAATATAAAATCTTTCAGTGACTCCAAAAAAAGGAAAGATAAAGCTTAATTCTCAAAAACAAACACACAATTCCCAAATGGATAGATTTACAATTAGTTAGATGCTACAAAACTTTAACTACATCTTTTGAGATTTATTTAAAAATTTTTTTAGATCCAACTTTTTGTGACAGTAGATTCCACAAACAAAAGAATTAATTCATAAAATTTGACACAATTTGATAGATTTGGAAAAGTGAAGGTCTCGACACACTTTTTAACTCTCACACGGTCAAACTTCGAGGCACCCCGGACATTGTCTACTTTACCTCGATTTATACTTAAAGAATCCATAAACATGTCAACTTTGAAAATCTATTGAGGATGACCTCAATTGATCGCCAATACAACATCCTGATAAGTATCAACTTGTTGTCTGGGTATGCTGCAACAAGTTTAGGATAAACACAAAGCATGCGATGATCATCTAAAAGTCTCCAACAATTATCCAAACTTCTTAGCTTTTTTGGTCTCCATTAGACTTTCATAGGTTTTGATATCCATTAATTTACAGTTGAAATGGATCAACACAAGTTCTTACATGATTCCACTTCAATTGGATGCCGACCAGACTCCATACTAAGTTAGCTTTGGCCATATATGTGCTGGCATATTTCTTAAACTGAATAACCACCTGTGATGTCAGTCTGGGGATTCCCCATGTCCATCCTGGTTGGTTGGCTTTCCAACTATTCGCTCTAGGCGGAGTTCGCGACTGCCAACTGTAAGGACGGATGAGACGCCTCAAGGTAATGGATGTGAAGAAAGGGGGGGCGAGGCCTTTAGGCCCTATACCTTCCGGTGAGATTATGCCTTGTGTTTTTATGATGGTTTGCCTGGTCATAACGTGCTTTTGCCTTGTTTTGTCTCTTCTCATTGGATGCAGTGGCATAGGCAGGTTGTCCCTCCCTCTTCTGAGGGTGGAGGTTCTTCTTCTTGCTGTAAGTGGGGCTATCCTTATGACTGGGTCCGTTACAGCGACTAGTCAGAAGGTGGTCTGTCTGAATGCGATGCGATCCCTCCCCTGACTCGGACAAAAAGGCAGTTAGTTCACTTAGGGCAAGCAGTTCGTCGCAGCCTTTTCTTGTTCTTTCTAAGAGGGCATTCCTCGATGCATCCCCGCTTGTTTGCTTATGTTGGCATATTAGAAGGCCAAAGAAGCGTTCCAACTCCTATATCTCCTTCCCTCTAAAAGTCTAAGATAGCACCCGCGGGCATCCGATGTGAACGAATCCGCCCCATAGGTAATAGCACGACACGAACCAAATGCACGACCGAATAAGTAATAGGTTCACCAAGTCCAATCTCCGTTAGATCATCGACCTTCCAAAATCTTCCAAGTTCTGGCTTCTAGTACAACACTTCAAATTCATGTTATAAATTTATTTGCTCTAGCTTAATCTTATAGCAGGGGTTTTGCTAGAATTTTTGTGGTCAAAATAAGATAAGGGAAATATGTAAACGCACTCACTTTCTGAAAAGTGCACGATGAAATGAATGATTACATGGACTAAGTTTACGTGTGTCTTAGGCACCAAATTGTATAGCAAGATAGTGTCACTAATGTCGTTGGCAACCAATTGGCTGTACCAAACTTATACAATAGAAAGAACTTCAGTGGCAACAATGAGGACTACAAATTATTCGATTGTGACCATTTTTTGAGCTTCCCCCAGATAAGGTATGGGCAATCGCATCAAAACCAACATGTTCAAGTAAATATGCAGAACCAAATGACGAAAGGGGTTTTCCAAGGACAGTACTGATCACAATAGGCGAGAATTTACCCAATTACTTTCTCACATACACTTTAAGAAACTAGGGGTAATTTACCACTTTCTATTCCAAATTTTGGATAAAATTCATGTACAGGATGTGTGATATGGTGATCATAGCACCTAGCAAAAGAGCAGAGACCAATTTTTTCTTTCAAGAAATCAAGAAACTCCATCTTGGTGAATTTCCATGTTGAATTTCTCGTTCGACAATGTAGGAGTGAGAAGGAACATACCCAAGATGTTTTTCAACTCTACTGGAATAGGTGTATTCCAGTGGTTTCTTCATGTTTAGCTTCTTAACCTTTTTCACTGATTTCTTAACTTCCATGAATTCCTCCATTGTTTGTCCTCTTCCTTGGGCTATTTCACTCTTTCCATTCTCATCTACCTTTGGCCTTTTTTCTCTTGATTCTTCTTTCTTCTTAGAGGGTCACTTGTGAGCCTTTCTTTTAGCCTTCAAAAGTTCAGTGAAGGGAATATGTTCCCATATATCAGAATCATCATTTGTTAGCTCCTCTGTAGTGACATTCTTCTTAGGTGATTGAGTAGGTTAGTGGCTTCTGGTTCATCGACTGGCACGTTCTCTAGATTGTCACCTCAGAGGTCTTTCACCTGTGTCCGAATTATCTCTAGAAGCCACCAGATACACTATAGGCATTGGCTGGTCTCCGACATCTAAGTCCGCCAAGACCACCCTCAGAGGAGGTGGTGTTTACGTGAATTTACAAGCTTCCCCAAATATTTCACGAGATGTTATAAACTTCTCACATGTATTAAGTAATTATTTTAGATAAAAAATGTTTATAAATTTTTAAAATAAAATATTTAAAATTTATAAATTTTTTAAAAATAAATTATTTTTTAATTTATTTTTAAATATATTATAAATAAATTTATTTTATATATTAAAAATAATATAAATATTTTAAATTAATTTTTATTAATAATATTTATATTATTTTTAATATAATTATATTAAAAAATTATAATCAATTATAATTATAAATTTTAATAAAATTTTATAAAATAATATAATCAAATAATTTTTTAATTTATTTTTAAAATAAATTTTAAATTATAAACTCTAAAAATATTTTATTAATTATACTAAGCTCAGACTGTGCCCTCTCGGACGATGTTGATCCTGGCGACAGATTGACGTGGCTGCGAGGTAGTGCCGCCATTTTTTATTTTTATTTTTAAATTTCAGGTTTGCATCAGCTGGATTTTGAGTTGGCAATGACATTTCTCCATCCATGCCTTTAATATGCACCGAGTATTTTCTTCTTTTATTTTTAATAATTTATTTCTTGATTTTTTTTTTGTAATTTATGATACATTAATATATATTCAAAAAATACAATTAGTTAGTAACAATGTGTGAATTGATGTTATTATAAAGATGATTTATATTTGTTGACAATAGATCAGAGTTTGATTTTGGTAATTATATTTTAAAATTTTACACTGTGTAATTACATTCAAAAATATAGAGAATATTTAAAATTTTAATTTAAAATTTTTAAGAAAGCATATTATAATACTTATAATTTCGAAATTAAATTTTGGTATTGTACATTCGCACAATAGTGCATCTTTAGGTAACATATCTGTGTAAAATGATCATCATTCGTAAACAGATAACTTGTATTCTATCTATTTCGTTATTAAAATATTTCAAATATTTTGTAGAACAATTACGCCAATTTCAATTTTTTTTTGAAAATTGATGTATCATTTTATAAATTTTAAGTTGTGTTACAAAATTTATTACTAATGCTTCCTTTTTATATTGTTTTAAAAAATCATTGTTCTTAATACTTATTTTAAAACTATCTTCTCAACTAAATTTAATTGAATGTACACTTTTTAAATATTTTTTATTTCTTATAAATCATATTGTTGTAAGTATTATTTTTATTACGTATTAAAATTATCAAATATTTAAATTAAATAATTTTTAGTATTTATAAAAATTAATCAAATTGAATCAAATTCGAATTTGAACTTTATGCTTCTACATTACATTAATTACTTATGATTGGATAACAATTTTCACCTTTGTTCTCATTGTTTTGTGCTAACATAGTGAGTGTTTTTTTTTTATTTTTTTTATTTTTGTGTTTTTTAATTTGAAAATCTTTGCATAGAAGGTTGTTGAAGTTGTGTGGGCATTATCTAAAGGAATTTGATCTAGAGATTGAAATAATAACATTCCACTTGAGATGAGCCCTACAAAAGATAGGAGGAGATGAAGATGGAAGACAATCCGCCACTACCACTTACATAGCTTCTTCCACCACCAAATCAAAGAGCTTTTTCGGGATTATGTTCACTTGGTGATGAATTAAAATATGATTGGAATAGTTGGACTATTGGTGAACGTAAATAATTTTGAGCTAAAACTTTCACTAATTAATATGGTTCACCAATTTGGAGAAACCTACATGAGGATACGAACACTCATTTGGCAGGCTTTGTAAAATTCTACAACACGGTGAACTTTAATGCAGAGTATGAGGATGTAGTAAAATTGAGATTATTCCCATCCTCCTTGCATGATCATTCAAGACATTGGCTTCAGGGAATGCCATGTTGGAGCAGAGTGACATGCAAAATAAGGTGTACAAATTCCTATTTAAATTCTTTCCACCCACTAAGGCAGCATTGCTACATTTGAAGGTGCAGCATTGCTACACTTGAAGATTGGCACCTTCAAGTAGCTAGATTCAAAGGCACTCCTAGAGGCATGGGAGAACTTTAGAAAGCTACTCAAGAATTGCTTCTAACATGGATATTTCCTTTAGCTTCTAATCTAAACATTTTACATTGCTATCGATGGACAACTGTAGACAGCTTTAGATGCCATAGCTGGCGACACACTCATGATAAAATCATCAAAGAAAACATGTGATCTTATTAAGGAAATGGACTTAAATGTGTTTTTGAAAAGTGTTCCTAAATTGTGATGGAAATTGCTTAACTCAAAATGCGGAGATTCCTCTAGTGATGTTTAAACTACGTTATCGCTATTTACACATAGTAAATTTAAAATTTTAAACTATGGAATTATATTAAAAAATATAGAGAACATTCAAAATTTTAGTTTTAATTTAAAAATTGTAAGAAAGTATATTATAATAATTGTAATTTTGAAATTAAATTTTGTATTATAGATTTGCACAATAGTGCATCTTTAGGTGACATATCAGTGTAAAATGATTTTCATTTGTAAATAGATAACTTGTATTCTATCTATTTGGTTTTAGTCTTTGTCTCCAAATATTTCCATTTGTCTTAAATTTGAATACATAATATCATAATAATGGTATAATACGAATTATGTCATGTTAAAATTTAATTTTAATATGTTTCTGAAGTATTAATTTATTAAATTTTTAAGCAAAATTTTGTACCATCCAAACTTTTAATTTTAATTTCAAATAAATTATAAAAATGCATAAAAATGGTAAAAAAATTTACATTAGACTTTAAAAATTCTAAATTAAGACAATTATACGTCTTAGGCATTCTTATACTTTAGCGTAATTGTTACATATATATGTATTTACAATATTTAATTTTAATTTATATGCAAAATTTTTATTTTATATTTCATGAAATTTTTGATGAAATGTTTATTGTATTTAAGTTTTAAAGCCATATGTATGATATAGATGCTGCAAGTTCTGTCAAATGATACGATTGAAATATATTTCAAAATTCTAAGTTAAAATAGTATATATGAACGATTGAAATATATTTCAAAATTCTAAGTTAAAATAGTATATACAAATGTAATTCGGTGAAAATCATAGCAGAACCTTATAATATTTGACTAAAATACTAACCATATATGATATATAAAAATATCTTTTTGAATTATAAGCAATTTTTAAATAAATTTAAATTATATCATTGTTGAATAGTTTATGAGTGGTCTTACAAAATAATTTTGTCCGGTTATTAAAATATTTCAAATATTTTATGGAAATTTATGCCAATTTTATTTTTTTTGTGAAATTTGTTGTATTATTTTATAAATTTTAAGTTGTGTTACAAATTTATTACTAATGAGCTTTTTATATTTTTTAAAATAATCATTGTTCTTAATACTTATTTTGAAACTATCTTCTCAACTAAATTAATTGAATGTACACTTTTTAAATACTTTTTTATTTCTTATAAATCATATTGTTGTAAGTAATATTTTTATTATGTACTAAAATTATCAAATATTTAAATTAAATAATTTTTGGTATTTTAAAAAAATTAATCAAATTGAATCAAAGTTGAACTTGAGCTTCATACTTCTGCATGACATTAATGACTTATGGTTTGATAACAATTTTCACCTCGGTTCTCATTGTTTTGTGCTAGCATACGGAGTGTTGGATCTTAATTTGGCCACATTGTGTTGCATGCCTATATACGTGCTGATTTGATGAATTTTGGTGGAAAATTGGTTGAATTTTGAATGTATCTACACATCTTGAATACTTTTAGTGTGTGTTAGATTTAGCCTTTATTATTCTTTACTTCAATTATTGTTTTTCTTTTATTTTTGTTTTTTTTTAATTTGAAAATCTTTGCATGGAAGGTTGTAGACGTTGTGTGGGCATTTCTTGGATGCGTTAGAGTAAGAGTTTAAATCTACAGGACTTTGATCTAGAGATTGAGATAATAACACTTCAATTGAGATGAGCCTTGCAAAGGATAGGAGGAGATGAAGATGGAAGACAATCTGCCACTACCACTTCCATAGCTCCTTCCACCACCAAATCAAAGAGCTTTTTGGGATTATGTTCACTTGGTGATGAATCAAAATATGATTAGAATAGTTGGACTATTGGTGAACGTAAATAATTTTGAGCTAAAGCTTTTACTAATTAATATGGTTCACCAATTTGGAGGAACCTACATGAGGATGCGAACACTCATTTAGTGGGCTTTGTAAAATTCTACAACACTGTGAACTTTAATGAGGAGTATATGGATGTAGTAAAATTGAGATTATTCCCATTCTCCTTGCATGACCATTCGACATTGGCTTCAAGGAATGCCACCTTGGAGCATAGTGACATGTAAGATAAGGTGTACAAATTCCTATTCAAATTCTTTCCACCCATTAAGGAAGCATTGCTACACTTGAAGATTGGCAACTTCAAGTAGCTAGATTCAAAGGCACTCCTAGAGGCATGGGAGAGCTATAGAAAGCTACTCAAGAATTGCATCCAACATGGATATTCCCTTTGGTTTCTAATATAAACGTTTTACATTGGTATCGGTGGACAACTATAGATAGTTTTAGATGCCATAGCTGGCGACACACTCATGATATAATCGTCAGAGAAAGAATGGAATATTATTGAGGAGATGGCCTCAAATGTGTTTCAGTGGCCTTTAAAGAGATCTACCACTCATCGAGTGGCTGTAGTTCATGATTTAAATGCTTTCATTGCTTTATCTACTAGCCCTGATTATCTTCCTAAAATGATCAATGGTGTGAGTATGAACCCTAATATCGCTCCTTTTATTCTGTAGGCATGTGATATGTTCAAGGATGAACACCCTACACATGAATGTTATCTTGGGTGCTCGAGCAGCAGTCATATGGATAAGGAGTAGTTACTTAATAATCAAGGTAGATCCTGAAATAATTCGTACTCGAACAACGACAATAGGTTAGAGGAACCATCATAATTTTTTTATGCAAAAATAAGTTAGGTTAAGTAAATCCATCAACTTTCCAAACGTAAAGGCCAACAACACAAGTTCTTTTTTACCCTACCCAACAATAAGAGAATTAGCAAGTGTTGGAAGATATTGTGGATAATTTGGAAAGTTCCTTACCGAGTGCTCCAGAATCAACAAGTTTCATTAAGGAACTTGAAGCAACAAATTGGACAATTGGCCAAGGATGTAAAAAGTAGACCTTAAGGATTCTTGCTGAGCAATATGGAACCTAATCCTGGAGAACAATGCAAGGCAATCACCTTAAGAACTGGGAAGTGAATGGACGACGCAATATCAAAAGAACACATCAAGAAAGGAGCTGAAGGAGGAGGAAAGCAAAAGAAAGAAGAAGAAGCAAAAGTGAAGGAAGAAGATAGGGTAGCACCACCACAAGTCGAATCATATCACCTACTTTTCCTTATCCTTAATGATTAAAATCATCCAAATAAGATAAGAATTTATTAAAATTGTTTGATGTATTTAATAAGTTACACATTAGCATTTCTTTTTTAGATGATTAGCTCAAATTCCAAGTTATGCTAAGTTGTTGAAGGAGATTTTTTCAAAGAAGAGTAAGTTGGAGGATTAGAAAACTGTTAGGAACTTTTTTTCAAAGAAGGGTAAATTGGAGGATTAGAAAATCGTTTTACTTATAGAGGAATGTAATGCAACATTTAAAACAAATTGCCTCTTAAATCAAAAGATTCAGGGAATTTAACTATCCCTTGTAATGTTAGGAATTCTTAATTTAGTAAATCTTTGTGTGATTTGGGTGCTAGCATTAACTTGATACCTTATTTTTTGTTTAAAAAACTTGGCTTGAGAGAGGCGAAGCACACAAGGGCGTTCATTCAACTAGTGGATAAATCAGTGAAACCTTCATTGGGGTTGTTGAGGATGTCTTATTAAAGGTAAACAAGTTTATCTTCCTTGTGGATTTTGTTGTGCTTGATATGGCAGAAGATAGGTTGCTACCATTAATTTTGAGGTGACATTTCCTTACCATGGTAGGTTTTCAATTGATGTTTACCAAGTTAAGTTAACTTTGAGAGTAAATGGCAAAGAGATAATATTTAATGCTTTTAAAGCATTTAACTACCCTTTTGATATGGACTCTTACTTGAGAGTTGTACATGTTAATTTTCTTGCCTCTGGTTTTTTGAGGGAAAAATGTGATCCTAGCATGAAGTCGAAGAGAAAGTTGGAAAAGAATGTGGAGGTTAAGGAGAAATGATGGATGGAGTGAAGCAAGTCATTCAACCATTGGTCATGTTCATCAATCCACCAAAAACATAATTGGAGGAATCTCCGTGCTTTGAGTTAATCAATTTCCATCACAATTTAGGTACACTTTTCAGGTAAATTTTCTAAATTTCCTCTAGTAATTTCTAGTCCATTAAGTAAAAATGAAGAGTTTAAGTTGTTGTAGGTTTTGTGAGAGAACATTAAAGCAACGGGTTAGTCTATTGTTGTTTTGAGGGGAGTTAATCCATCCTATTGTATGTAGAAAATTCTGATGTAAGATGGTCATGTTCCCATCAAGAAACCATAAAGTAGACTTCACCAACACATGTAAGAGGGTTTTAAGATAGAGGTAATAAAGTTGGTTGATGCTTTCATTATTTTCCTAGTATTAAATACTGAGTGGGTGAGTCCTACATGAGTTTTACCAAAGGAAAGAGAGATTATTGTGCTAAAAAGTGAACAAAAAGAACTAGTTTCTTCTAGGTTAGTAATAGGTTGCTGCGTTTTCATTGATAATAGGATACTGATTAATGCCACTTTAGGTGACTTCCTATTGCCCTCTGTAGATCATTTAGCAATTAAATGTTTCTTTTATAAGAAAAATGCTAAGTCTAGGCTACTTCATTAGATTTTGTTATTGCAAGAATTTGACATCGAAATCAAGGACAATAATGTGATGGCCAATCATTATCAAGGTTGGAAAATAGAGGATCCACCAAGGAGTAAGAAGTCATCAAAAAATTCCTAGATGAACACCTTTTTGTTTTATTTTCTTTTCTTGTTCCTTAGTTTGCAAATTTCATTAATTATCTTACCTATAAAATTTTGGCCCCTTTCCTTACTTTCCAATAAAAGAAGAAATTGTTGTTTGACTTCCAGCACTATTTTTGAGATGAAGCTTACCTTTATAAAATTTGTGTAGATTACGTTACTTGTAGGTGTGTCTTAAAGGAGAAAATGGAAGACAACTTGTGCTATTGCCATGCACTAAAGCGTCGGGGCTATTTCAAGGCAAATCAAATAGCAAAGAAGGTATTTCAATGTGAATTTTATTAGCCTACATTATAATAAATACTTTTATATTTGTTAATGTGAATTTTATTGGTCTACACTATAGTAAATAGTTTTATATTTGTTCAAAAGTGTAATAAGTGCTAAAAGTTGGGGACGATATCAAAAAGGAACGAGATCCCTCACTCAAGCATGCTTGAAGTAGATTATTTAATGTGTGGGATATTAATTTCATAGGTCTGTTTTCCCCTTCACATAGTAATAAATATATTTTGTTGTAGTTGATTAGGAGACCAAATGGATAGAGGCTATTGCACTTCCTACTAATACATCCAAGAGTGTTGAAATTTTTACAAAAGAACTTTTTTTTCTAGATTTAGGGTGCCTCGGCAACAATCAATGATGTAGGTTCTCATTTTCGTAATAGATGGATGGAGTCTCTACTTATGCACTATGGTGTGTCATCATATTGCAACCCTCTATAATTTCCAAATAAATGGTCAAGTCCAAGTTTCCAATAGAGAATTAAAATAGATTTTAGAGACCACGATTAATAATAATATGAAGTATTGGTCTAGGAAATTGATGGTGCTCTTTGTGCATACTAGATTGCATTTAAAACACTTATTAACATGTCCCCATATGGATCAATTTTTGGTAAGGCATGTCATATCGTGATGGAGTTAGAGTATAAAGCATATTAGGCCATTAAGTTCCTTAATTTTGATATGTGAAGTGTAGGAGAAAAATGAATGATGAAATTAAATGAGCTTAAGGATTTCCATTTTCATGCCTACAAAAGTGTCATGTTATACAAAGAGAAAACTAAGAAATGGGACGACTGCCTAATTCTCCATAGGACCTTTAAAGTAAGGGACAATGCTTTATTGTACAATTCTTGATTAAAATGGTTCCCTGGTAAGTAAAATCTCAATGGTCAGGTCCATTTGAAACTTCTAATGTTTTTGAGCATGGTGCAATTAAGTTGATGTTAGGGGATTCCACTTTCAACGTAAATGGCCCTAGGCTCAAGCCATATCTTAGAAATGAGGTCCAAGTAACTGATGCATGGACTTTAAGGACATTTATGTGTCTAACACTTCCTTCTGTTTGGCTACTAACATAAAATACAACACCTTTTAGAAGGAAACCTAAATTTTTACTCGCTTTTCAATTGATATTTTAGTGTTTAGACTTAGTTTGTTAACTTCTAAAGTTGTTGCAGTTGCAAAAGTTGGGATGAAATTTAATCAGTGCTTAAAATTGAGGAGGATTAGGGCCACGTCATACTAATACACAATTTTGTCATTATTTCTCATGATCAAAAGACTCATTTTCATGCTTGTGACTAAAATAGCAATAGGGACGTCCAATGCTCATGGTCTTTGCCTACAAGAGCAAAAATTTCAGTTTGCGACCAATTGAGTCCTTAGGCATTACTGTGTTTCCAACAACATTAAAAATTGATTTCTATCACAAGTGACCCCATGTTTGTAGAAAGGCTTCTTGCGATTGCAAAATGGATCACAACACACATAATGAAGCCTTTTTAAATGGGTGCCCACACTAGAATAAGCAGTAGGAAAGGTGGGGTGAGCTCTTACCACAAAGATGATGTTTATTACACTAATTGATTCATGTTAGAGGAAGCTCATGATCAATATAAGCTACATGTGTGACATTGTAAAGTGGAGATTAACCAAGGCTTTGGTAATGATGATAACATCGATTCCCTATTCTTGAATATGGTGGAACAAAGGGATTGGAAAATAGCAATTGAGCACCCCACCATTTAGACCTCATCTGAATTGCTAAAGAAATTCTATGCTAATGTGCCAATGAGGTTGATGATATGGTGATTATTTAAGGAGAGCAAGTTCAATTTGACCTTACCTCCATTAACCATGTTCTTAATTTTGACCTAGTAGATATGGAAGAGTTCAACCATTTTATGTTAGATCTACTACCAAATGAAAAATTTGTTATTTAAATGTGCCTAGTAGTTGTAATGGGACAACAACTAGCACTACTTATTCAAATCCCATTGTATGCATCAACTTGTTATATTATGGCGGTACTCTACTTGTGGGAGGATTAGACCTACCTCAAACCACGCCACAATCAACATGGAGTAGGCCATCATTCCTTACATGATTTGCATGGGCATATCTCTCAACTTGGGTAATCTCATTTATTCCAACATTCTTTAGGTGACTTAGAAAAAGAAGGCGATGATGGCAAAAGGAAGGCGATGATGGCACATACCTATGTCATTATGACATTATGTCGTCATGCTATATTGGAGATTGAGCATTTTGATTTGATGGATGTAGGTCCTGCAAGCCCCACTCAGCCACTAAAGAAGGATGATGCTCCCATTGAATGGGAGCAAGGATCCGTAGAGTTTCCATATAGAGAGCCCCAGGCTTAACATCTATCTACATGAAATATGCTCAATGGACTGGATTAGGATATATGAGATATTAAGGAAGACTATCTATGATCCCATGAGACTTTAGAGAGGTGTGTATGAGGAGTGGAGTACCACCTTGGCTAGGAAGAGTAGAGCATCCATCGTGAGGGCTTCCATATTGATTGCCACCTAATTAGTTTACACATTTTTTGATGAATTTTTAAAGGAAGATTGTGGCATGTTTCTAGCATGCTTATCTAGATTATTGAGCTTTCCAGCATCCACAACTATCCTTACCAGATTGTGTCTTTCTTGGTTTCTTTTATTGTCTTTGTAAGTGTTGCAATAGCATTTAAGACAATGCAATGAGGGGGAGGGGGGGGTGAGGAGGGTTAATCAAGTGGTGAGGTTTATGTTGATGTGTGTGTGTTTTTTTTTGTATTGTTGCTTTAGTTGTTTATGTTTTAATTTGTAGTGTAGGAATTATGTGCTGTGTGTACATCTAATTGATGAACTGGAAATTGATGTATTGAATTGCCTTGATATTAATGATGATGATTATGATGAAGTTCAAATTTGTTTTTGTGTGGTGGAAATGGTCTAAACTTATATGATGATATGATTACGAAGCTAGTGAATAGCAAAGTTATGCCCACAATACTTAATTAATGATGATATTTTTTTTATGAGAATCTTTTGAGCTAAATAGGTTACATAGTTCCTTGACTATTCATAAAAGATAACAAAACCTTAGCCTACTTTTATTGAAGATGAGATTCCTGTATATTTATACACACCACCCTTAACCTTTGAATACTTGACAGCTTGAGAAATTCAATTATTGAGAAAAGGATAGATAGTTTAGGAATGTAAGTCTTGATTTAATGTATTAATGAGCCCTTTAGAGAATTTTTGTGAATAATAAAAATGAGGGGAAAGGGTAGTTCAGATAAATTTTTGGCCTATATAAAAATTTTTCTTGCCATGTAAACCTTGTTGAGGCTTGAAAGAACTTTTTGTGACTACATGCTCACTCATCTCGGTACTTGGTAAGAAAAGAGCTTGGAAGAATTGAAAGAAAAAAGTGACAAGAAGAGGCAAAAAAAATTAGAAAAAAGTTATTGAAGAAGAGTGAGATTGTAAAAAATTCCTCTATTTCGCTAGTTTGAGTGATTTAGTAACTAAAATTGTGTAGACACTCTTGTTCATTTTTGCATAAAATAGTAATCTAATTATGAGTATGCATGGCATCATGAGTTTGTTTTAAGTTGAGTAACTAGGGGTGTGTAGTGACTTTTGTTCTTTACATAAAAAGACTTCAAACAACTTAAGAAAATTTAAAAAAGCACACAAAGGAATGAAAAGAAAAAATATAGGGGAGGAAGAAAGAAAAAGACAATGAAGTGTCAAATTTTGACAAACTTTTATACCTTTTCTCCCTTGTTTAACCCACACCACAAAATCCAATTGATCTCTTGCTTGGTATTATTTGAACTTATTTTAAGAAGAATGAGTTGACTATATTGAAGTGAGCTATCTTTTGAACTGATTTTCATTAATTTGTAATAGAATCATCAAGAGTTTTGAGTGATTGAAGGATGATCAGTGACACACACATGAGGAACTGTGTTGATAAAACTAATTTAAGGTTGTTGTATTTGTGAATGGTTTTGGCACTAGGTGGCTCATTTCTACTAGAGATTTGTAATATTAAGAAGGTTGGCCTACTTCATGACTTCATGACTCTGTGCATCATTGATTTATTGTTGTATTATGGGTAAAAATTACCTCTTGTCGTGTGTGGGAGTATAAAGTTTTCTATAGAGTCACCAAATTAAGCTCCCACACTCACTGTGCTAGTACAAAGTCACTAAATTAATTTAAGATAGGTGCTTACGCTCTTGGAGAAAAGAGCAACAAAAACTAGATTTTGCTGTGGTTGGTGGTGCACTCGTGGGATGATGTGGTGTGGTCACAAGATAGGTGATCACAATTGCATGGTTGGAGAATGAAGAGCCACGTGAGATCCATGATTGGGAATCTAAAAGCAAGATGGCAAGTGCAACCATGAGGTGATGAGGCATATCCATGGAATGGAGGGTAAGGTACAGAAGTCCAGAAATAAAAAGGTAGTTTTATCAAATCTTTTTTTTTCTTAACCGTAGCATTAAATATAAATTAGACAACCAACTACGAACATTAATTTTGTGGGAATAATGAGAATGAAATAATAAAATTTTTGTGGGTACATATTGTTAATCACCGAGCAAATTCTAGATTCGATTGTGTTGTGAGAGCACACCTAGTCCAAAATTGTAGCTCTAAGAGAGCTTGAGAAGATATTTTTGAGATATTAGGATTATCAATCTATAATAAGATAATTAAATTGATAATTAACATAAATTATCATATATTGAGAATCAACACAAGGAACTAGAGCTCTCCACAGCTTTTATCTTATTTTTTGCTTATTGACTACTTTGTTTCTAAGTCCTTAGTTATTTAATATCTCCACTATTTTTCTCATCACCTTAGGGTTGCCAAATCAATAGACGCACATACACACCTTCTCTATGGATACGACTCCCAACTTATCATTGTTCACTTTGTTAACACTTCATACATCCACACACCACACCATTACTTTAAATTATCAAATTATTAAATTAAATAATTTTTAGAATTTTAAAAAATTAATAAATTGAATCAAACTTGAACTTGAGCTTTGCACTAATGCATTATATATAGTGCTAAAATAAGTATAAATTGCCTAATTAATGCTTAATTAAACTTAGGTCTAATTGGATTAGAACAGGCCCAAGAAAAAGCCTCACAGAATATTCTACCACAAAAAGGTTTAATCGAATGATTGAATCATGTGATCAATCGTGATGTCATTAAAATATAGATGATTAATAGTCTATATTGCAGAAAACAACCTCCAAGAGCTTTCGATCCCTCACTAACTGTGATTGATCCAATTTAATTTGTAGGAAAATCAATCTTCTAAAATGCTAATCACTTCATTGCATTGATCAACTCTTGGTGATCCTTGAAAGATGATGGATCCTTCATTTTCCAAGATTAATTATGATGGCTGGTCCAATCCATCTTTGAATTTCCATTACAACATGTTGATCTAAGCTACATCCTTATGCTCCAAAAGCTTTTCCACAAACTCAACTTCTTAATGAATATCTTAACTAAACCTACTATGGCTTTCTTTAGTTTTGCCTGTGAGCTAGTTATTTGTCTAACTAAGCCCTCCAACTGATCAAACTTTGTAGGCTTGACCCTCACATCATGCATACTTGCATACCCTACTATTGCTTCTTATGTCTTAATATTCGATGCAACGTTCTGTAAAATTTTTATTATTAGTTATATTTTGAATTTTGGGTGTTCCACTTACTTTCAACACGTCTATTCCAACAACATGAATTTTTTTATCATTGCTAAATGTGCTCACATTCCCTTGGACATCTGTTAGAGTTGGTCAAATAATCTTTACTTCTACAAAGATAAATTAAATTAGATTTTCTTACACAAATTACTTTGAGTAATTCTCTATCTCTAGCTTTATTTTTGAATTCACCACTTTTCTAGCTTCCAAAATTGATATTCCCTCCTCCCGTCATTTTCTTAAACAACTTGAAACAAGTGAATGTCTTGTGTCTAATATATTATGATAAATAAACATTAGATTGTTTCTAAGTGGTGTTTATATGTTGAACTGGGTAGTCTTCTACTTATAGACTAATTTAGAGTTGCAACATGTCAATCAATAGATGATGCTTCTTTAACTAAGTCCACTTTATGATATTATGACTTGTTTTTACTAGCTTGGTCTATGTCTTGAATTTTATAATGATTGTCAAACTGTTAACCCATGGTGACAATTTTTCATTCAAGCTTCTCAGGGTGGCCTCTGATTGTTCAATCTCAATTAATATTGTTTGATGATACATATAGTACTCGTGAAATTTGTCTTGCAACTTCAAATAAGAGCTTGTGACATTTTCCTTATCTTTCTTCATTACTTCCACTTCTTTTTTCAACCTTTCATTGTTACTATGAATTAATTTTGAAGCATATTTTGATTTGATGTCAAAAATTCTTTAAGCTCATTTTTTCATCACTACAACTCTTATATTTAGGCAACTCTAATTTTGTGTAGGATTTTACAATATTTTTTTACCACTTTAGTGTTTTTGTTCTTGTTCATAGTTGAATTAAAGGCATCATAATGTTTTTATGATCAGCCTCTTTATGCTTTTACATAATCCTTTTCTTGTTCCAAAATTAAAGGCAGCATAATTGTTTGTATGATCTGCCTCTTCATGCTTTCACGTCCTTTTCTTGCTCTAAGGCCTTATTTGAGATTTGAGATTTACCTTGCTTCTTGAAGTTGTTTGCATATTCAACTTGAATGCGTCTATATCCTTTACACGCTCTACATTGCACTCTCTTGCCTTTTCTTTTCATTTCAAATTTCTTAAATCTATTAAAGTTTTCTTACATGAAAAGCCAGTCATTTTTCTTTCTTGACTTGAGTCATGTTCATTTCAAAGGTTTGAAGGGAACCCTTAATTTATCAAACTGCATGGTGTGCATGTTAAGAACATCTTCTATTGCTGAAGCAAAACATTCTAAAAGAGATTTTTGAAGTCTTTCTTACTAAGTTTGATTTAGAGTCCTTCTTGCCATGTTGGTACTGTTGAATTGTTTTGCCTAGAGCCAGCTACTAAAGATTAAGATTATCTTATCTTCTCCTATCCTTAGTTTTTTAAATTATGAGATCATCTTTTGCAATTTTGACATCCAAACTATACTAGTTTCTTCATGCACTTCTAAAATATTTCTTAAGCTTCTTCTATTATTTGTGCAGTATTTATAGCTTGTAAAATTTCAAATGCTACTCTTTTCTCATATATTGCCTAGTTTTTTGTATATTTGGTGATTATTTTACCTTTATTGTTTTGTATTTTAAGGGATGTCATCCTTCAACAATATAATTCAATGCCTTTTCACTAGGGGATTTGATGAACACCCAACCCTCATGTGAACTTCCAATACTAGTAGTTTAATTCATCCAGTAAAAAAGGGAATGACTTAAGCTTCTTATTTTGTGCTCATCTTGCAACCGACAACTGTGCTGAGATCTCACCTACCTTGGGAACTTAGCCACTAAATAGGATTGGGCTTTGATTCCACTTGTTGGTGTGGTTTCAATACTTGTAGTATGTTATGTTGTAACACAAACTTAGTAGAATAAAAGTAAGAAGGAGATCAAATTGGTAACGCAATTTGGTATAAACTACACCTACGTTTGCAAGCCAATACAAAAAAAATAAACAATAAAATCCATTATAACAAAAGACTAAAATTAATGCTAGCTCTCTTAGTTACATTGACTAAAATTCTTTTGACCCCAAAATGTTGATACAGTTCAAGCCAAAATTCCTATAGTAGTAAGATATCTTCTTCTTTATCTAAGTTAAGATTCTCTATTGGTCACAACTTTAATGTTAATGATAGTCTCATCTTGCGCGTTTAGAAAAATTCAATAATATGATAAGTAAGATGGTACTTAGATGTGTTTCCGATGCAATGCAACTCTTGGTCCTAAGCTTTGCCTTAAATTGTGTGTGTGTGTGTGTGTGTCTATATATATATATATATTTGTGTGCACGGGTGTGTCTAGGATTTAAAAAGGAGATGAGGTATCCCTTAACATTAGTCTAAAATCTCGTTAATCATCTCCAAGTGTTACTTTCCATGTAGCAACAAAATCCTATTTTGTTTAAATTCTAATCGTTTCCTCATTGGGTGAGATATGCATATCTTTAATGATCTTATGACGAAGGTATGTCTTGTGCATATACTTAACTTCCATATTCATGAGATTCATCAAAATTCTTCATAAATATCAAGCTCCAACAATTCCTATTTGATTTGGTCAACTAAAAAAACATGGTAAGAAATTCTTGCTAAACATGAGAACTTAAATATAATTATTAGGTCATATTCACAAAATTAAATTTGATTAGCGAGCTAGGGGAGCTCAAAATTAGAAAAACTTTTATGGGTATTTTAAGAAATTTTATTAATAAGCTTGACACAATAATATTAATCACGTTATTAAGGTTATGATTGAGTCAAGTTATGTAGTTGCTTGCTTGAGCTTGAACTTAGGTTTGAGTTTGGCCTTGATAACAATCAACAAGCTCAAACTTTTGAGTATAAATGGAATTGAACACAATACCTTATTCATTAAGACAAACTTGCAACCATCAACTCGAATTCGCATTTTTAGGACTTTGGTTATGATTCAACTTAAATAATTAAGTGCACAAAATAATTTAAAATTGATTAAGAATTTGGAATTCGCCATTATTAATAGATTAATTAAATTGATCTGATAAAGAATTAATTATAGTATTCGCTAATATTCATCCTCATGGTTTTTCGATTAATTTCAAATGAAGCAATTTTTTTGTGATGATCTTTCAGGATTAATTACAAATACTTTTCCTTCAAATCAGTATAATTTTAAATTGCTTTATTAGTTATTTGATATTTTATATATTTTCTATATGATATCATATATATAACACTACTATTATATTTTTAGGAACAAAATATAACAACAAACGTGAAATGAAATTTCTAAGATCTAAATATTTGCTCAAACAAAACCATTCTATAAAGATTGTATTCTATTTGAATTTATGAAAATAAATACTCAAATTAAATGCATTTCCATCCACTCCAACAGTCCAACGGACAAACAAGAAAGATTAATAATATAAGCAAGATAACAAGAAACCAAGTTAAATGCCATGAACATCTAAAGAAATATTCCCAATATTGATGAAAATCCTTGAAACACAATTTCGTATTAAAGGGGAAAAAGTGACAAAGACATACCCTATTCAAAAGTTTAATACTATGTTTGGTTATAAGAATTTAGAGAAGAAAGGGAAAAAAAAATATCGAGAAAAATAGTTATAATTGTTTGGTTAATAAGAAAAATCAAAGAAAAAGAAAACTTGAAGGAGATTTTGACATTAGAAGAGAAAGCCCTTTTTTTCTCATAAAATAACGAGGAAAATGAGAGGAAAACCATTTTTAACTCTATTTTCTTCATCAAAAAATTGTACCACCTACATTTTTCATTCGTTTATTATTTATTTTGCCTTATATAATAAAAAAAAAATTCAATTTCAAACTTTGTTTGATTTTATTTCTTCTTTTTTAATATTTTTCTTTCCTCATTAAAATCCTTTGAATCAAGCCAGATTTGTGATTTTAAATTTCTTTTCTTTTTCTCTAGCATTTTCTTTTCCTTAATAAAATCTTCAACCCAAACACACTGTAAAAGAGATCACTTTAATACTTTCACATTTTATGTCCATGCCCATCGCATATGTTTGAGTTCATCACTTTAAAGCAACAATCAATCCCATTAAATTCTAAACCAACAATCGACATTGTTAAGGAGTAATTTTGATTGTGGCACTTATTAACTAGTGAATCTACCCAAAAAGCATATAATGAAACATAGACAAAAATAGTCATAAAGACCATCTAGTAGAGAGGGTATATTTCCAACCTCATTTAATATATTTGCTTCATCACATGGCAATAAGTTAAATAATCTACAACCGTTTTGATGACAACCACAAAAGAGGAGAGCACATATAAAAACAGTTTACATTATTCACTGGAAGTGGCTTCCAGTAATGATATCCCATTCTTATTTCTAGGTGGCAAATTTGGCAAAAAGAAAACCAATAATAAAAGCTCTATAGGGGTGGTGCTTAGCACACAAAATGATGGGTCCTCCATATAAAAGTTCCTTAATATAGTATGGAGGGATTATTACAACATCAAAATAGGAAAGTATGAAAATAACATCATCCCACGATGATATGGAACTCTCCTACCTAAGAAAAACATATTTGAAGTTACTTGCATTCTTGGTCAGCAATGGATCAAAAGATATTGAGCAAGGAAAATGAAAAAGCACTTAAAGTTAATCAATACCATGTACACAATTGTTTTAATTGTTTTATTTCTACATACCCATCATGATGCTAATTTTTTTTGACATTTTTGACAATTTTTTCTATTTCATCTTTTCAACTTCATACCGATGGGCACAGTCTTCCTCTACCATGTGTATATTGGTTTCCACTCTAGCATCCCACAATTTTACATAATTCAATTAACATATTGTATGAAAGTGTCATTTCTTCTATTCTCCTTTGAGAATTGGAGGATTTTTTATCGGGTGGTGCAAAGAAAAAAGAAGGATTTTTGTCTACCTTAGTTTCTTCCTTTCTTGTCTTATCAAAAACTCAATCAAAATGCAATTATATTCAATAACAAAATGTCTATTATGCTTAATATCATTAGTTTGATCTTCATTTGTATTAATTTTAAATCCTTCTTCTTCCGAAATAGTAAAAGGATGCTCATGCACTAAAATCTAGTGCACAAATACATCCCTCATCTTATCATGTCAAATTTCCCATCATGAAGTGACATAGCTAGAGAAACTACACTAGCTACCTAAATGTTGATTTTTATTTGTCCTGCCTCCTTCAAAATTTTTTTGAACATTTTTTGTGGTGCCTTAACAAGCTTAATATTTGTCTTATTTTGTTCTAGGAAATTTTTTTTTCTTGTAGTGTAAGACTATGGCATAATAAATTCCACCTTTTACACTCTTCTAAAAATCTTCTGACATCGTAGATCTCTTGCTTTTTTTTAGGAATTTGAGATGCATAGTTATGTTCATTAGCATCTTCCCCTCTTTCTTATTCTTTTGTATGTGTATGTCTATCCTTGAAACTATTGGTTGATGGATTCACAGGCATATCAACATAGATATTGATTTTTGGGTGCTACGTGCTTAGAGATGTTGGAGTGGATGGATTGGCAGTAGATGGCCGTAAGTTACCACAATACTCCATTTGGGTAGTAGACATCCATATAAATTAAAGTAGCAATTTATTGTCAACTTCACAAAAAATTATTAAATAAAAAACTCAAAGGTAGCAATACTCCATTTGGCTAGTAGACATGCATATAAATAACCTTGTGCAAGAAAAGGTTAAAAACCAAACATGCGAGTAGTAAATAAAGTGATTAACATAATTAAACTCACAAAGAAATGTTGAATAGTATGTATTCATATTTCATATTTTGAGTTGTTACTAACACCAAATATTTTTATAATGGCATCTCATGATGCAATTGCATCTACTTTTCATACTAACTACTGGATGCATCAGAAAAACGTTACTATGGGCTGTTTCTATCTTCTGTCTAGGAATTTTTCACGGTGGTTTTTGTTAGGTTTTCGTCGATTTTTGGATGCAAGCATACAATTCAAAAACTTCAAATTATATGCATGCGCAGCTGAAATTTAATTCCCAAGTTTGGTATGATTTTTCTTTCTATAACGCATATAGTCTAATTCATAAGAGAAACTTACGAATGCTAGGATTAAATTGGAACTTCCTCCATTGTGATCCCACAACGATAAGACTTCAAGTTGTGGCCTATATATTATCCATACAAACAAACTTAGACAAGAATCTGCAAAATCCTCTTCACAAAACTATTTTACGTGACAATTTGGAAAACAAAACTAAAAAGAACAACAAGAAAGAAGGCTAGAAAATTCTCTCTAATATTCCAAGGGGTTGGGTGGCTATTTGGCTTTTTTCTTTGAATGCCTTCCAAACTTATTTATTTCAAGAAACAACCTCTAACTTATGGCAAGAAAAATTCTTGTAACCTAGAGGTAGGGATTATGGAATTGGCCTGAGTAGGTTTTCACCTGGACCTTAATTTAATTTAAGTCCAAACTAGCTTCAATGATTGATATAATTAATAACTAAAGCCTAATTATATCTTGACTTTTAATTTTAATTAAATCCTATTAAAAATTTAATTAAAATTAAAAGCTCATTATGTTTTCAATTGACAATCTTGTCATCAACAAACATAATGAAGAATAAATAGATCTCCTTGGCCCAATCTCATTGTCACACCTTTAAATTTGATCATAGATTTCTTAAGTCTCGATCAAGTCACTCACAAAAAGATTACAATATTACCCTTGCTTTGTCCTTAAGTGTGTAACTCTATAAATTTATTATTAATTTACAATAAGTATAACTTGAAGAAAATGAGTGACACCTAGCCTACGACGCATGTTGAATGCAATTATGATGAAGTGAAGTGATCATACGAACCTATTTGATCATAAATACCATATAGTATGGACTTTTTGTCTTACATTGTCTCAATCAAGTTAGATCTATGGATTTAGTCAAATTCAAAAATTTGATCATGTGACCAAATCAATCCTCATCATGAGACTAAGTCTAATGGAAACTTAGAAACTTGATCCCATTACCAAATCAGTGTTCTTCATGGCACTAATATCTATCAAAAACCACTTTTCGATTATATATTACATAGGACAAACATATTTCTTACTTACAAGGAGACAATACCTTATTTATTGCACATATACCTATATACACACATGACCTAATAATGTATCCACACATATATGTTTTTAGTATCTTAGATCGAATGACATAATACTTAGTAGGAAGGCACATGATGTGAAAGTTTTACCAATATCTGTAATGCAAAATTTAGAGGTTTTATAATTCAAGAATTGGTTTTAATGATTATATACTAAGAAGTCAAGTATCCATATTCATAACTCTTATGAATAAGACTTCTTAAATCAATCATAAGGGCATGTGCTATATCGTACACCATATCAAGATTTACATGCACAAATGAATCTACCATATATTGATAAAACAAAGTATCAATACTTTATTAATAGGAACAAAATGGCATATCACTAATAATCTTCCACTTGTTGTCTAGAGCCGACATCTCTAAGGCCAATTGTTATGGAATCTATACATATCTTCTCAAGGTGGCGATCTAACTATACTTAGGATTGTTAGTGATATGTTTTCTAACACTAGTAGTATATATGGGATATTGGTTGTAAATGTATCTTTTAAAGAATTGATAAAATATAGATTTTCTTTTCATTTCTATATTCTTGATGTTTTTATCATGCATGCAAATCTTGTGTGGCATAAAGTTTTGTGTGTGCGCATATAATTGCATTAAGAAGTCTTATTTACAAGGAGCTTTGAATGTAGAAACAAAACTTCTTAGCACACAATTATTAAAGTTTGTTCTCAAGTTACAGATTCTCTACATAGGCATTAGAGTATTTGTACCACTTGCATGTCATTATTTGAATGGTAACTGTCATGTCATTTAGAATGAGATGTTGAGAACAAATGCATGTGATTATATCATTGGAGAACAAGTATTCAAAAAGTAACTTAACAAATGAAGCAAACACATGGAGTTCACTTTTTGTTGTCTATGTCTTGCTTCTTGATTATATTAATTACAAGTAGACTTAAACTTAACATGACATAGATGCCTTGTGTATATAATTGTCAGTGTATTATTAGGACATTAAAAATTAATATCTATCTTGATATAAAATAGGATTTTGAGCCCAATGTGTCATTTCCCATATGTGTATAAAGGCATGCGTTTGATCAATATGGGATTTATTTCCTTTTTAGTGAGCAGGACATTTATACTATGCGGTTAATATTTTATGAGACAGAAACCTTTGGTCAAGGTCAGAAAGAAGTATTTGATCAATGTTAGTCTCATTAGGTAATATTAGCTTAGTCTTACAATTGAGACAATTAGTTTGCCTAAATCTATAGCTTTTGCTTGCTTGGGGAAAGGCAAGACAAAAGGCTTATAGCACATTGTCCATGATCATGCGGATTTATGTGATCTAGTCACTTCCTCTTAATTAGGCTAGGATATGGGTTGTATACTATGTGTTATCTATGTTCTTTAAAATATGCTCATTACCAATTAAGAATAAACCTAATAAACACACAAAATGATGGAATAAGGACAAGTTTGTAAATTAGTTTTAGGGTTTAAAAGATACTTGTGAAATAAGGACAATAGATTTCTTATTATGTTTGTTATAATGAGATTATTAATTAGACATATAATAGGTTTTTAATTTATAATAAGATTAATTAAATTAAAGAAAAAGACATAAATGGATTTTAGTTATTGGTGAGCTTAATAATTAATGATGGAATAGGATTGAATTAATTAAAGTCCCATGTTGAAGCCCATTCCATCTATTGTAGTTGCATATAGATGAAATAAAAAACCTACATTGTGTAGGATTGTGTATTTTGGAAATAAATATATTTAGATGAGTTTTAAATCACAAGAAATCCAATTTCAAGATGAAAATTTCTTCCACCGATTCTCAAGCATGAGAAAAATAACTCTTTAGCCCTATTACTTGGTTTCTCTTTTGTCCACAAAGTCTCCATATATAAAGATTGTTGAGGGGGAACTTGACTATAGAGTTCAAAAAGGATTTGGAGATGCTTGTTCCTATTCCATCTATGTAGACAAACTTGAGGTAACGGCTTGAGTGTTGTGGCTTTTGGATCATGTGTACACTTCCTCTGAAATTAGATTTCAAGAGGTAATTGTTTGTATAATTTCTTGTATAATTTAATTATGAGTCTTATATGACAAAAATGGATTGGGTTTGGAAATTTGTACTATTGGGTTTGTTCTTATTTATATGATGTTTTAAAATTTAAAATTTGCTCCCTAAACCTAATGAAATCTAATGGTGGCATTAAAGCTACCATTTTCCTCGTATAACTACAAAGTTTAATGAGTTTTCTATGCTTTGTTGTAGTTTTGATTTAAAATTATGTTTGAACATGTATCCATACTTATTTATGGTTGGGAAATTGTTTTGCATGTTTCAAATTGTAGGAAAAACCATAAAAAACCAAAAAGCTCGAGAGTCAAGAGAAAAATTGTAGCTCTATTGCAAGTAAAACTTGTGGTGGCTGTCATGGGAAAACTGGCTCATGGTTACAAGCTAGCATGTTGTGATTGTGGGCTTTATTCCTATTGTTGTGCTAGGCTATCAGAACATGAATTTTTTTCTCAAATTTAAAACTTAGAAAAAGAGTATTTCACAAACAAGAATTAGACATGAGATGCATAAGTTTTGGAAGAGTTATTAAATGAATTTATGTGATAGTAATTGTTTGGGTGTTATGAATGGATTATAAACTTTGGTCATGTGGGGATGGATTTCAATTTCGGTTTTAGTTTAGTTTAGTTTTTTTTTTATGGATGTATAACTATTTTTCATGGGTTGTAAGGGTGAAAGTCCACTTTCAGATTATTTCTCACAATTCATCGTGGTTTATCACTTGAATTATATCAAGTGCTCATTTACCTAATTCCTCAATAAGCTACTAACTACACATGTTGCTATGAAGGAGAAAGAGAAAGAGGTGTTTCTTTCTACATCTACCACATTTGGTAAAACTATGAAGGCAAAGATCAAGAAGAAGAGGCCTATATATTCGAGCTTACCTAATTTCTTTTCTTTATGTCTTGCATTTAGTTATATCGCAATAAGTTCATGCCTATTTAAGTTCCAACTTATATAGTTCTGATTAATCCTCACCTCACATAATTCGAGAAATAATGACAATGCATGCGTAGGGATTTGTAGAGATTTTTAGATGTTTGGGAGGGCTCAAGAAACAAGAAAAATGCTTGTGGGTGAATTTGGAGTGAAAAGAATGCAAAACCAACTTTGTTGCAACCTCAGTATTGAGCTAGAGGATTTAGCAATCGATCTCAGGCCTATCAGATTAAACTTGTAGCCACACCATCAATTGTAGGGTTTCTATATTTACAATCACCAATTGTCGCGTAGGGTCTAGATCGTATTTGTTGGGACTCTAAATTTATGATCATAGGGGATTGCACTCGATTGCATAAGGGCATAATCATATTCACTAGTTCATACACACATTTACTCCATTAAACCCAATTTCCTATAGTTTTCCCAAAGTCCCTAGACACGATTCTACCCATTTAAACTTATGAAGGTCATATCCTACAAGTTTTATGCAATTTTGAAACTCTCAAGATAAATTATGAATCAAGACATAATTTGTTAATACTTGGTCCTTACAATTTCTACGCAACAACATGACACCTAGCCAATTCTCCATCATTCAACCTACTTTAAACCATCAAAACCCATGTGTTCTATGGGCCTTTTCATGTAAGATGAATTATCCCATATACATACATGAATAACGTACAATTCAACATTGAAATTACCTTGAGAATGTTGTGTTGAAAGAGCTAAATGTGTTGGAGTGCCATCACCTTGTTCTTAGATGTAAATACTGTTTTTCAACCCTTTAAGATGCTATTTATACTTTAGTCTTAATGAAAATGACTCTGGTATCCAATTTCACAATTTTTTTGACCCTTGCACGTAATTTCTACCTTTTCAGATTTTCCCTTTATTTTTACCTGAATTTTTCAATGTATTTGGCCTTCCTTTACTTGTTAACAAAGAGATTGCAAAATTGGCCAAAAGTGTTGCGTAAAGTGTTAAAAGTGTTGTCAAAACTTTGAAAAATTAACAAAATAAATATTGCAAAATCAAAAAAATCGTTGCCTATAAGTGTTGCAATTTAGCATTGCAATAAAATTAAAAGCCATTGCATTTTATTTAAGGTAACGACACTATCAGTAGTGCCTCAAAACCGTTACAAAACTGTTGACCGTTACAAAACTGTTGCTAAAGCTTTAGGCAACACTTTTATAAAATATGTAACAATTTTGAAACGTTGCCTATTGACAAAAATGTTGTAGTATCCCACTTCGGATGTTTCATTTCACTATGAACGTGATTAGTATGATTGAATGAAATAAGAATAAAATGGACATTTCTAATTTTATTCATACACACATAATTGGTATGGTTTAATAGTAAGAATGCCCATTCTATTAAGATGTACAATATATACATAGGATTAGTCCTTGAAAAATTGAGGGTTTTGCTATTCCTAATCAATTAGGAATAGCTTTGTTCTTCTTCTTCTTCCCCTATTTTTATTGAGTCTTCCTACTAAATTTATTAATATACGATGCAAATAATGATTTAAAAATTTAAAATTATTAATATATTATAAAATTATTAGTTATTTTGGCATACATTATATATAAATATATTTTATGTTCTTATCAGACCCGATAAAATAATACTTGTGGAGGCACACTAATGCTTGTGCAAATTTTTAATAAATTGTAATATAAAAATAAAATTAATTTAAAATTCAAGTTTATGAGAATATAAAAAAGTTAAAAAGATGAAGAGGGAATTGAAAGATATGAAAAATATAAGAAAAAGATAGAAGTTAAAAAGAGAATGGAGAGGAAGGGAAGAATAGTTAAATGAAGGCATAATCATAATTTAACATTATGCAACTAAAATTATATTTTTACCCAAATATATAGTTATCGAATATAAAATAGACAAAACAAATAAAAAATTTTAAAAAATTGAATAAATTAAAATTAAGAAGAGAATGAAATACATGAAAATTGAGAAGGTAAATAGATGATATGTAAAGAATTGATCATAATTAAGTGATTACATATTGTGCAACCAAATACCCTTATATGCTTAATACACACATGCACACACAGGCATATGATACTGATAAGCTAAATGTGTCTACTTAAATTTATCAAATATGAATTTAAAATTATATTTATGAAAAATGCGTATAAATTCATAGCTATACTTATTTTTATATATTTAATAAATAAAATAAAGCATTTACCTAAAGATGAAGTAAAATAACAAGATAAAAAAAAAGAGCCAAAAAATGTTCATGAGGAAAGATTAAAGTTCAGTTAATATTATTAAATGGAAGAGTAAGTTTTATCACCATCTCAATGTATGACATAAAAAGATTATTCAACTATTATCAAATAAAGTTGAATTTCAGAAAAAAAATAAAAATAGGTTAATTTCCATTGGGAAATCCAAAATAAAATTTTCAATTTATTTTGTGGCCACTTTAAAATCCATATACATATAATCAATTCTTCAAATTGATTAAGAAAAGGACAACATTAAATAGAGAGAGAGGCCATGTTTTGAAGACTAGCCAAACTGGTTGGTTCAACCAATTCGGCCAGGAATCGGTCAGTTCTACAATTTGATTACATCCAAAAAATCGATCATTATTTGAACTGGTATAAATTGGTCAATATTAGGTTAAATCGGTCAAACCGTTTAAAAACCAATTTTCACTATTTTTATTAATAAAACTTTTAAAAAATAGAAATTAAACTTTTAATTAAATAAAAATAAATGAAATATTTTATATCTACTTACAATTTCATTTTTATCTCCAAAAACAATTTATTATTAAATAAAATTTTCACTACTTATTTTTTTTAATTGTACTTATTTTATATTTTCTATCTATATATTTTTCTAATTAAGTCATTGAAAATTTAAACATTGTATCTTGAAATTTAAAAAATTCAATTAATTGTGTTGTTTTGATTTTCCGAAATTCGTTCTTCAATATTTATGTTTTTCTTTGAATTTAATTTAGTTTCTTTTATATTTTTGTAATATTTTATATTTATTGAATTATTAATTTTTTTATTATCTGTAAAACTTATCATTTGATATATCAATTAATAGACATGAATTAATTTTATAATATTATTTTAATACTATTATACATGTATAAATATATTATATATAATTTAAAACAATTAATTTTTTTAAAATGGTTGAATCAGACCAGAGACCTAGTTCAATGGCCTGTATGGTTTTAAAGACATTGGAGAGAGGAGTAAACAAAGTAAAACTTCCATTCTCTTGGCCTAACATCTCTCCTTCTGAAACAATCAAGGCCCTAGAGAAGGAAAGGAACAAAACCATCTTCCAAATTCAATTAATTGCCCACAGCAACGTACCATGCAGAATCATTAAGATATAGCTTCCATCTCTCGTCAAAAGTAGCAATTTCTTTGTAAATACATCACTTAACCCTGCAACGCAACGCGGAAAAACTTTCATGTGGTCTCGCATATTAGTTGTTTTTCAAAGGACAGCTTATGCAAATTCTTGGGTTTAGTTAGGGGTAGAATTGTAGAACCACATCTGTACAAAAAATAAAAATAAAAATTCAAACTCTTAATAAATATTAAAAGTGGCACACTTTATATTTGCGCAAATTTATATATAAATTATAAAATTATTATGTTTTACATGATAAAAATAAAATATCTAAAATTAAAAGTATTAAAAATATTTAAAAACAGAAAAAATAAAGTTCAAAAGAATGTGAAAGGAGAAAAAATTGAGAGCGAGCACAAATAATAATAAAATGTTAAAAGAAAGTATGAAATTAAAGAATAGAAAAATAAAAAGGTTCTTAAATAGGGATAGTTGTGCAATTTAATTTTGTGTAGCCAAAAGTCTCATTAACTTAATAATTTGGTATAGGGATAGTACAAATTACATATTTGCTATATATTGATACAATATTTATTTGAAAAGAATCTATATATATATATATATATATAACAACAAAATAAAATATATTACATATTTTTATATTATGCCTTATTTTATAGCTTGCCTATCAATTTTTGGTTAAAATGTGATTATTATTATTATTATTCGAAAAAAAATTATATTTAGATTTAATCTTTATAAAAATTTATGATTATATGATTTATTAAATGAATGTTAATTTTGACTATAAAAACATTTTTGATATATACGTAATTTAGTCGTTACATATAAAATCAGATAAAAATATTATTGCATTACTTTCTCATTTCATTTTTTATACCAATCTTACATTATCTCATGCATTTCATATTTTTATTCCAATTTCGAATTTATCCCATTCCAATCTCTTTTGTATTGTTGTATATATACCAAGAATTGGAAAGATTTCTTGATGTTATAATTCATTGGAATTTACTATTCAAGATTTGTATTTAGTTGACTGCGCATAAGAACACTAAGTTTAGAAGTATTTAGGAGATATGAAATTCACATTTTTATCCCATTTAGAAGAAGTATTGAAATTTTAATTAGAAAATGTTGGTGATATAAGTGTTACATATTTATATTACATACGTTAAGTTATATAGATATTTGTAGATACACGAGAACCTTTCATGAAGGTAACAAGTATTTCATTCTTTCATCAATAATTTCTTAAGAATGGCTAGGATTTATTACACGTAATAAAAATTCAAAATCTTTTCAATTATGAATTTTTAAGAAATTAAAATTCCTTTTTGCAAATCAATGATGTGAAATGTAGAAGCACTGAATTAAATAGAAACATTGCAAGGATGATCACAATCAACATACTAGTCGGTTAGTGCATCGTGACTCACTAAGACATCTCACTAGAATAACATGAGTTGGTTTATTTGTAAGAATTTGGAAGCATTTAACAAATTTTAGAAAATAGAAGAAAGAATCTCATTCACAGAAAATCACCCAAACATTGAACTTGTCTTCTCTCTTACAATTAAGTAGAACAATTTTTATAATGTACATGTTGCGGATAATTTGTGTGGATAATTTATAAGTTGTGACTGAAGTTCCACAAGTTGCGCATTTGAAAAGTTCCAAAATTTTGATTTCTGGCATTAATCTATACATCAATTACATTTTTCGATTGAATTTTTATATTTCAAATATGATGAAACTCAACTATTACATTGTAAACACACAAATAATTTTCCCGTGGCAAATTTGTTCAATGTGGAAAATGAGTCCACCATTGACACAGTTGGATTGCATACTAATTTGAAGACGACAAAATTGTTATTTGACCGCAACCTTTCTTTATTGGATGCCACGGTCGAACAGAAGCCCAAGGACCCAAAATATAAGACTTTGAAAATTATGTGTTCTAGATAATATCCAATTGACTTTAACGAATGACACTTAGTGTACCAGGTGAAATGACATTACCATACCAACTTTGCAAATAATTGCAAAATTAAAATTATTTATTATTTTACAAAAATAGAAATATGTTTCTAATAATTTCAGAGACGCATGAGAAAGAGAACAGAGAAAATTTCGATAGAAGTTGCGGAATATCAACCAAACTATTTGACCATATGTATCAATTTACATAGAAGTTGTGGAATATTTTTTGGAGGCAAATAAGAGTTGGGAAAAAAGGCTTGGGGAAAAAAGACAGCCAATTATTTCACATTGATAGAAAAAAAGAAAAGTGACTTATATATAAGTGGATATTTGACCTATAACTTATAGCCGTAGTTTTTGGATTAATATATGATGTCAAGTTCACATATATATATATGTGCATGTACAAGTTCGTAAACAATTTTTCTCAATTTTCTTGAGCTCTGCTCTAGGTCCAACAAATATTGTCCACAAGTGATATTCCTGATTTGATTGAACTTTTTATTCAAACCTAATAAAAAGTCTAACCAGAGCTTGTACTTGGGCTTACTACACTCCTAACAAGCGACAGAGCTTGTACTTGGGTTTACCACACTCTCAACAAGTAACATTAGAGCTGATGGTTCAACTTAAGATGGGTATGAAGACGGTGCTCATTGATCCCATAGGAAATTCATATCCTATAGAAGACTCACGAAAGTAAAAGCATGCAATTGTAATTGGTAATCCCATAAAAGGCCCATACCTCATGAAAGGAAACCTCACAAAATTGATAGGCATAGATGAGTAATTTGGTGAGACCGTGAGATATTTAGAAAGTTTCTGATTTATGCGGAGTAAGTGGAAGAAACATATATTTAAGGGGGAAATTATTCAAAAACAAACAAGAGTTGGGAAAAAAGCCAAAGCTAATTGTCCCACATTGATAGCAAAAGAGAAAAGTGACTTGTATATAAGTGGATACTTGACCCATAACTCACAGTTTTAAAGTTTTGAATTAATATATGGTGTCAAGTCTACTTATATACATGCACACATACAAACTCGTAGATAGTTTTCTATAATTTCGTTGGACTCTACTCCAGATCCAACAAATATTGTGTATAGGTGATGCTCCTAATTTGATTGATATTCTCTTCTTAACCTAACCAAGATCTAATCGGAGCTTGTGTTTGTAACCGTCGTACTCCCAATAAATATATGCCCAATTTGATATTGACTGCCGCAAAAATTATGCATAATGAAAGGACACCATGCATGACCAGGCCACTGTTATAAACAACTTGAGATCGTTGTCTAAGCTTTTTAGTTCAGTTTGTTACTGAAATTGGAACGCATTAAGTTTTATCGATATAAATTTAAAATAGTCCACTGCATCTGCAATACCTATTTTGTCCAAATTTTCAATAATTTACAGCCATCGTTAGAGAAAATCTTGGATTCTATGGAAGGACATCGACGTATCAAACGCGGATGTCGATTAATTAATATTAAATATTTATAAAATATTTGCAAATCTTGGCATACTTCAGTCGAATTTAGTGGGAAAAGGACTTAGAATAGCAATGGTCACGCATTCTTTTCTTATCACGGTGTCTTAGTGTACATTTAGTCGAGCTCAGAAGACAGAGAGCAAGAATATGAAGTAGATAATAATTTAGGGGTGCTAAAATTCAAAGTGCGCCACCTGGAGGAATTTCGTGGAAGCTGGCAATGTGTTTTTCCTCAAGTCTCCACCAAGTTGATCTCCTCAGTTCCCACCGGGGACACAAACCATTCCAAAGCAATTGGTCATGTTCAATTGTGGCAATTGTGTAGATCAATTATTATTATTATTATTTTATATAGATGAAGGCTCGTGATTAAGAAAAATCATAATGTAAAATAACTAAAATAATAAATAAATATTTTAATATTACAAACATGATAAAATAATAATTTTGACGGGCCTTTATCTTATCAATGTGAAAATTTTCATATTAATACTCTAGTTATAAAAACATACCATGAAGATGTTTACACTAACGATTAAACTACAGTTAACAAGTAACAAATGAAAAACATATTAATTATACAATTCTATTATTAATGATCATCTTTTGTGTGCAATGCATGTTCTGTTAATTACCGGTTTATAAAAGAAACCAACGGTAAAAGTACAATTAATTGCATATGTAAAGGCGATTAATCTTAAGAGTAATTCATACAAGTTTTTAATCTATAAATCATAGCAAAAACTTCTCAACATTAGTATGTTCCTTCATGATAGCTAATTGCCACCACATAAGTCCATTTACTAAATTGTTGATAATTACTTGGTTGAAACCACATTGGTTCCTGTTAAATAATGATTTAGTATTATATCTATTGTAAATTGTTGTTATGTGTGCGGTTGAACATATTAATAATAAAGTGTTTAACAAAATATTGAAATTAAACTCATCAATCATAGGTTAATTCAAGCATCTTATAAACGTAATTTTTATTTAATATTTTTTTGGTGAGAAAACTAATGACTAGAAAACATACATGGTTTCGAAATACATTTGAAACATTCAATGTTGAGCCACACACACTATCTGACCAGATGAATCAATTTGGATAGAAGCTTCAATGTTGTTTGCAATGAAAATTATGCATGGTCAAAAGTCACCATGTGTGACCGAGTCAGAGCTGTTATAAACAACCTGAGATAAATTATACGTGTGCTTCATCAAGATAAATGTAATCGTGTTGTCTAAGCTTTTTAGTTCAGTTTGTTACTAGAAATCGGAACGCAATAAGTTTTATGAGTATAAATTTAAAGTAGTCCACTCCATCTTTAATAACTGTTTTGTCTGAATTTTGTATAATTTACGGCTATCATTAAAGAAAATGTTGGCTTCTATTCGGATGTCATGGCACGTACAATTAATTAATATTAAATATTGGTCGTATATATGCTAATCCTGGCACACTTTTGTTGAATTTTGCGGGGAAAGGTCAATGGCCTTGCCCTTGAAACCGGGCATGTCTTCTTTTCCTATCACAGTTTTTTTGTCTACGTTATCACAATTTCAAGAAAGCTGGCAGTATGTTTTCAATTGTCTTCCTCATTTCCCAACTCAGTACGTAGCACTACTATAAATACAGCACAAACCACTCTCCAGCGACACACAAATCGACTGAACAAATAAAAATCGATCAGTTGTGAATCATGAAGACTACGGGTATTTCTACCGTTACATTCGTTCTCATTGTGATCGTTTCGTGCTCACGGGCAGCATCCGCCCACAAGCACGAAAATTTTCTCGAATGTCTTGCCAAGGAATCCGAGAGCTACCGCTCAATATCCAAAGTTGCTTACACCCCAGCCAACTCGTCTTTCACGTCCGTCCTTGAATCTCCCATCAAAAACCTCAGATTCGCGACAAAATCTACCCCAAAACCGCAGGTGGTAATAACCCCTGAACATGAATCCCAAATCCCACCCGTCATCTATTGTGCCAAACAAAGTGGCTTGCAAATCCGAACTAGAAGCGGTGGCCATGACTACGAGGGACTCTCTTACGTATCGCAAGTCCCATTTGTGGTCGTTGATTTGATCAACCTCAGTGAAGTTACGGTTGATGTCGAGACGAAAACCGCATGGGTTGGAGCTGGTGCGACCATTGGTTCCTTGTATTACAGAATCGCAGAGAGAAGCCCAACCCTCGGGTTTACTGCGGGTGTTTGCCCGAGTGTTGGTGTTGGTGGGCACTTCAGCGGAGGAGGATACGGCATATTGACCAGAAAATACGGCTTAGCCGCAGATCATATCATCGACGCGAGAATCATCGACGTTAATGGCAGAATTCTCGACAGAAAATCAATGGGAGAAGATCTGTTCTGGGCCATCAGGGGTGGTGGAGCTGCCAGCTTCGGTGTAATTGTTGCATGGAAGGTTCAGCTGGTGGATGTTCCGGAAAGAGTCACCTCTTTCATAATCCACAGGACTTTGGAGCAAAATGCCACTCAGCTCGTTCACCGCTGGCAGACTGTCGCACCTGAAATTGACCGTGATTTGTTCCTTAGTATCTTCATAGGAAGGGCGAACTCCGAAGCGCATGATGGAAGGAACATGACCATTCGTGCTTCGTTCCTAGCAGTTTTCCTAGGCGCGGCCGACAGATTGCTTGGATTGATGCAAGAAAGTTTCCCGGAATTGGGTTTGGTAAGAGAAGACTGCATCGAGATGAGCTGGATCCAGTCCATCTTGTATATGGGTGGATTCCCCATAGATTCACGTGAAGTTCTGCTAAATAGGACAGAGCCCAGCACGAGATACAACAAAGCCAAATCCGATTATGTGCAGAAACCCATACCCATTCACGGGCTCCAAGGCATCTGGAAACTATTTTATGAAGCAGAAGCCGAGCAGGGTCAGCTCGTCTTGCTCCCGTATGGTGGAAGAATGGGCGAAATTTCTGAATCTGCAATTCCGTTTCCTCACAGGTCTGGTAATTTGTACTTAATCCAGCATTTGGTGTACTGGGACGAACAGAACGCCCAAAATTCTGACAGCTACATCAGTTGGGTAAGGAGGCTTTACCAGTACGTGACTCCTTATGTTTCAAAGTTCCCAAGAGCTGCATACGTCAACTACAGGGATCTCGATATTGGAGTGAACAACAATAAAGGCAAAACAAGTTTTGCACAGGCGAGCATTTGGGGTTTCAAATACTTCAAGAGCAATTTCAATCGGTTGGTTCGGGTGAAAACCATGGTTGATCCTGGAAATTTCTTCAAGAACGAACAGAGCATTCCATCGTTCCTCTAGGGTGGACATAGATAAGATACCAATTAGATATTTATACAGAAGAAACAAAGCCTGGCTTAGTTTCATTCCATTATTGTCTTTGATTGTGAATAAGGCGCTGTAGCCATCAGTCTTTGATGCCACTTGTAACAATAGTAATTTGTATTTGTTTTTGAGATATTTGACAAACTGAAGGATGTGGACTCTAGGAAAAATTTTTCGTGTTAATATCACTATGACTATTGAAAATCATTCAGAAAAGAAAAATCTTTCCAGATATCTTAAACCCACAACTTGGACGTTACTTTTGCTAGAGAATTCGTTTTTCCCTTTCATCTTCTCCTAGTTTTTATTTATTTTATGGAACATTCATAATTTTACACATGCAAACACTGCGACAGAAGAAGACTTATTGCCCCCACTAAAGACTGCGGCAAACTTGAACTTACCATAGTGAAAAAAAGAAGACCATATTGTAATAGAAGTGAAGAAAATCAGAGAACAAGCCGTCACGAATACGAGGACGGAAGATTAAACTTATATAAATATATTAAAAATGACCGGGAGCTGTGCTAATCAATAGAATATGAACATGGGGAATTGGGTTTTTAACTACGTGTTTTAGAACATGGGTCACTTTTATGTCTTTTGAGAGGAATATCGCCGTATATACTACTTGATTGGCTCAGAATATGGCTGTTTGATGGTATAACAAAACTCTCAACAAAACACACAATATCCTCATTTAAACATTTACTTGTTACTAATTTAGTCTAGCCCATATTTTTTAGATATCTTGCTTCACTCTGATAATCATATCAATGCATAGAAAATCATATCAAATCAATGCATAGAAAATGTATGCTCCATATTATTCAATTTGAGTATAAGTAGGAAACATAGTAAGTGAAAAAGATAAAATAAAGTAGAATCTTTATCTATTTCATTAATAACACTAGATCTTACAGAGCGTGCTCATGTACAATACTATTCAAATCTAATCTTAAAATATAATCTCTTTAAGCAAACCATCCTATCTTTTTATATAGGAGTTACAAGGTGGTTGGAACAAATATACATTGGGTTGTGAATTCCATTGTAGAACACAGTATGACATACTCCTTTTATTCTAATTGGGGTTTTGAAACCAAACCTCTCCTTAGGAGGATAGATGGGGTGATATCGGGGGCGAGATTTAATGTAGAGTCAACTTTGATTCACTTGTGGGATCCCGGTGGCTTGGAGGGACCATCGCGGCTCCTCTTGTCTCAAGAATCCATATATCTTTTATCAGTGAATGGACAACGATCTCTCGAGCATAGGTTAAGGTTCAACTTTAATGCGCGAAGATATTGGAGGCACCTATCAATGTATCTTCATAGATCAAGAACTATGAGATTACCCCCTTCACTCTAGGGTGATGGAATGATCATTGACTATGATCATCTAGCAGTTCAAGTACAACTGATATAATTGTACAATTGATGTAGTTGAATCCCAATCAAAATATGGGTTTTTTTTGGGGATGGAATTTATGGTGTCAATCTGTAGGGTTTATTATTTTTCTAATTTCTCCACTAGTTGCTTGCGAGAGATTCTCGTGCGAATTCTTTTGTATTCATGGGTTTTGTCACTCAAACACCGATCATATCATTAGTTCCAACATTTCAATATTTCCATGTGTTCTTTATTAATTGTATCACACATGGAATGATATTGCAACTCAATATGTTTACCTTTGTGCCCACTTTCACTATTTATGATGGTTTTAATAGAAGTCATATTATCAAAAAATATACAAGTAGGTCTATATTCCATGTTTTCTATATTAAAGCATTCAAGAACAATTTTATCACATGCTTGAAGCAATATAATCAGCTTCCATTGTTCTTTTAGCAACACGAGTTTGTTTTACACTAAACCAAGACAAGGCTCCTTCATAAAAAAAATGAATATATAACCACTATTAGATTTCCTCTCATCTACATCACCAACAAAATCTGCAACAGTGCAACCATTAGGTGCATCCTATCTATCAACATGGTATGTCAAAATTTTCAGATTTAGGAGCTATGTTTTTAGTTAATTTAGTTCCCTTACAAATAGGTGTTTTAGTTGAACCATATCAAATATTTGAGGTTTGAAAACCATATTTTCATTTAATTCAGCCATATAAAAATCCTTCACAAATCTATTATAAATCTACTCCAAATTGGCCAATCTAGAATCTGTATCAAAGTTGAGCCATCCCAAATTAAAGCAAAATGAGAACACCCCAAATTCATCGTTTTAAATTCATGCCAAGATTTGGCATCCTAAATCAGTCATAAAAGTTATCTTAAAATTCGTCATTTGGTTTCAACACACGGGCACTTTTTAGAATAGGCCCTAAAATTCATCACAAAATTGTCTTAAAATTTTAAAATAGATTCAAAAAAGTCATCGCAATTTGAAATGAGGTCAGCGGGGACAATTTTTTTTCTCAAATTGATATGGAAGGACATTTTTTATTTCAATTCATCTTAAATTTTCATCTCAAATCATCCAACTTTTTTTTGTTAGTTTGATATAATCCTTCATTCATTGTTTAACAGAAATTTATGATTGAAGTAAATTATTTATTTACTTGATTCTAAATATTAACGTACTTCTTAGTGAAGCGTACAAAACTTAGGGTAACTAAAAATAAGCAGTTTCCTATTTCAAAAGGAAAACACTTAACTGATCTTAGAGTAACGTTTACCCTCAATTATTGTAGGTCAACGATGATATACATTCTCGATGAGGTGGACGGTTCAGCAGATGTTAATCAGTGTAATTATATCAAGTATTTTATTATGCAATGTATAACACGATTTACACAAGGCAAAATTTGATCGGTTGTTTTTAAATCATTTAACAGATATTAGGTACTGAAGCACCCAATATAATGATATCAAGTGTAGCTTCTATTGCATAGGCGTAGGGCAACATACGGGCCCACAACCATCTACTCCTAGAAGCCCCTGAGCATTTTCCACATCAAGTGGAATGGTACATTGAATTCTCTAATATTTTGTCTAATTATGTGAGCACATATATATAAATATGCACGTGACAACTGATTAGCGCTGCTATATGTAATAATTTTGTAAATGTACTTTTAAAAGTTTTGGACATTTAGAAGATTATAATACACATTAGGTTTTATTGCACTTTTTATCAAACAATCCATACTCAGTAATCCTACCAAGAAAAGTGCAATAAAACCTAATGTGTATTTCAATTAAAATGCCGAAATGGCCCTCACACACACACACACACGTTTGCCATGCCATCAACATGGAACCCTTCTTCAACTTAAACAACTTATGTTATTTCAATTAAAATCATATTTCTCAACCATTTTAGTTAAATAATTATGAAGATAAAATAAATGATATCTGAGAGGGTGCTCAAGAGAACTTAAAGCCCTCAAGACAACTTACAAAATTTTCAATATATTTATCTTAGAGACATTTGGTCAAGTTTTGTTTACGGGACTAACAAGATAATAAATAAGATGTTTACATCTTTCCAGATCTTAAAAGATAATGTAGAGTGATCCATCTTTTTAAAGTAGATTATAAGTAGTATGCTTCTTAAATTTTTAGAAAATGAAAATATTCATATTTTTTATTACAAATTTCTCGTTTTCACAAAAAAAAAAAAAATTGCTTTAGATATAGATGGTTCCATGTTAATGCTAGAGAAAAAGAATTTGAAAATATAAGAATAATAAGAACTAGCATCCTTATTGAAATATGAGAATTTTTACCTTTTCAGATTTGCCCTCTATTTTTACCCGAATTTTTCAAGGTATTTGGCCTTCCTTTACTTGTCCCTAAGCACGGAGAATGTCTCCCAATATTTACCTCAATAATGTAACAAATTTCATTAGCCTTTAATAATCATAAACTGTCACATGTTTTCACATTTAATTTTCTATAATTTCCACACAAAGATAATATAAGACTCAAAATAATTTCCTTCGTAATTCCGAGATAGTTTATTTTCCTTAAGATAATAAGTTGTTAATACTCAAAATTTTGGAGTATTACAATGAGATCCTAGGTTTTGATATTGTGAACCTAGAACATGGAACATAGACTAGACCATAGGAAATTAGATCATGAGAACTTAAGATATAATAACTTACTCGTACATGCATAAGTTATAGAATTGTTTTTATTTTGCCTTAAAAATTTTATAAGTGACATAGGAAATGGATGGACCTAACAGTTCGAGCGAACAGGCACCTTCCAGCTCTAGTGCTTTACCTAATGAGATCATGCACCTCCTTCTCATCACAATGACCCATCTAGAAGATATAGTTGCTGCATTGGTTGAGAATCAACAACAATGTGATAGACTTGAGGTTGAGAATAGGGCATTGAGAGGTCCCTATGATAGCCTCAAGAGGAAATTGGAAGAATCAAAAGCTGAGTAACAGAAGCATGTTAGGACAAATGAACACTTGTGAAGGAGCTACCAACACTACATAGATGCAGATCGAGAGGAGTGGGCAGAGTTAGCTTGATAAGTGGGGCATCTTAGCCATGAGAATGAAGAGCTCTATGCTCTTATCCACCATCAGTTTGAAGATCTCGATCCCAAAGAAGATCTAGAGGAGATTTCTAATGAAACTAAGCCAAACAATAGAGGTATAGTTATAGATGATTTATTCTAGACTAGGGGTATAGCAATGGGTGAGCCATTCTGGATTAAGAGTTATAGAGCTGTAGGGATATTGCGATATGAGCAGGACCAGCTCATCTATTGTGATTGACAATTTTGAGTTATTATAATAAAACCATTTTTTTCTAGTGGCCATTTCATGTCTTACTATTTTCTTATTGCTTGTCGACCTCTATTTTTCATATGCATACATGTGTATAGCAACTCGCACAATTCATCTAATTAACAAATAACCTCCTAATGTAGGAAGTTGGGCGGAAGACCCCACCATCCCATTAGAACCCCTGTTATGTTGCCTCCATGGAAAATGTGAATGAAAAGGCGTGCAACTACCCTCTGTCTCTGCCTCCAATGTAACCATAGCTGTAGTCAATAATAGGCCACACAAATCTGATGCAGGAAGACTTAGTGGCCATAGTTGCTGTAGTGGCCTAAGTGATAGGGAATCAATAACAAACTCCTACACCAAACCTTTTATTTCTTTTAACTTTTTATTATTGTTTGTGTTCCCTCCCAATATTTTCTCCTTCCATAATCTTTTGAGCTTTATTTTTTTCTTATTTTAAATGTTTTAAGTACTTTTTATTTTAGATATTTCATTTTTATCATTTAAAAAACAATAATTTTATAATTTATATATGAATTTGCACAAACATAAAGTGTGTGACTTTTAATATTTATTAAGAGTTTGAAGTTTCTTGTTATAGATATAGTTCAACAATTCTACCCTTAACTAAACGTGTAATACCCCAAGATTGTAGGAACCATGTAGCAATATTTATTTTAATTGGGATAAAGGATTTAAATTATAAAAACTTTAATTTTTATCATTAATTTTCGTGTAAGGGTTTGGTGAGAATGGTCATGCATGTATGGAACTAAGCAAAAATCGCATATAAAAAAAGTATACGAGGCTTGGGAATTTTTGTGTTTTCTTGAATAATAGGGGAGTATACATGTCAAGATTCAAACTTTATGCTAAAAATATGGTTTAGGGGCCTTGAGGAAACTTGGAACATGTTTGAATGTCGAAAAGAGATATTAAAATTGAGTCGACGAAAATTGGAAGCCGAATGTGGCATTTGTGCGCTGGTAGTCTACGACCACAAGGTCATCATTATGGTCACAGCATGAGCCCAAGTGGTTGTAGGAGAAACTACGGGCTAACTCAGTATTGTGAGCCCGAGGAAGCCCTCCGTAGCCACACATCGTTTTCCACAATAGCGAGTCCAGGCACGAATGTGAACGAAACGCCCTACATGTCGCCATGCTGTTGTGGGACCTATTTTTGCAGATGTGAGTGATGTTCTCGCGAGGACAATGTCTGGAAATGATTAGAATCTGGTTTTTAACAATTTTAGTGTCAAATTTTATCATTTCAAAACCCGAATAAGCCAAATCAAATGGGATATGGCCATTTGATATGGAGAAAAAGAGAAAAACGTGTAGGACTGCATCAAAAGCATATAGGGATTAAAATTTCACTGAACTGAGAATTGAAATGGGAGTTATTCTAATTTGAATAAGAAACCAAGAGAATAATGCCAGTGAATTTTAAGGACAGTAAGTGAGTACCAAGTAAGTGATATTTGCATATTTTTCCAACTTCCTTTCTAAATGAATTGATTTCTAAAATACCATATATTTACAAAAATTAATTTAAATTATTTTCCTAAAATCCTGTATTTATTTCAAAATGGTTATCTCTAGGAAAATAATTTAACTATGACTATTAAACTTCTTTAAAATGTGAACAAATGCTAAATGTCTATATCTGAACTGTTTTGGAATATAACTATGACTGTTAAACTTCTTTGACTGTTTAATTAATTATATTGGAATGTTGCGAAATGTGCCTCGGGGATCAATTAAGATAGTGTAGGGACTAATTTCACCCACTCACCGGGTATTAGGTTAGATATATAACTCACTCAACTAATGTTATAGGTTAAGATATACAATCCATTCAATTGGAATTATAAGTTGAGATATATGACTTGCTTAACAAGGTAATAGGTTAAGATATATGATCCTCTTTAGTCAGAATAGTAGACTAAAATCCTAATCAATGAAATGGTATACAAATTGCTTGAAACCTGGCATGCTGAACCACAGTAAATGTGAATCGTACATGAAACATGAAATTTATGGATTAATTGTTATTCTAGCAAATGCTTTGTAAATATTTGAACACGATTACATGTGTAATTTGTAAATGTTTTGTTCTATTCACATCCCAACAAACTGCAAGTATTCACTTACTGGGTAATTTGTTACTCATATTTTTCCTTCACGTCTTTGTTGCAGAGAATGCTAGAGAGAATAATCATACATAGAGATAGTAGAATCATGAGTTAGAGGGCTAGTTATTTTCTTAACTGTTAAGCAAATAAGTCAATGGGACTAAAATACATTAGTTTCTTTACTTTGTCGTTGCAATGTAATAAACGTTTATATTACATTAAATGAACTTTTTGATTTAGTTGCCTTAATGTGTTGGTTTTAGTATCTATTGAAGTTATTTGTGAGTATTGCCGTGTTGCGTTCTTAAGTTGGGGGCATGGCAAAACCTATAAATTTACATAAGCTGTCCTTTAAAAAACGACTAATCTGGAGACCACCTGAGAATTTTTGTGTGTCGCGGTATAGGGTTTAGAGATGTATTAACAAAGAGATTGCAACTTTCGACGCCAGGTGGAAGCTATATCTTGATGATTCTGCAGGGTGCGTTGCTGTTGGCAGCCAATTGAATTTGGAAGATCGTTTTGTTCCTTTTCTTCTCTAGGGCCTAGATTGTTTCAGTAGGAGAGAATAGGCTAAGAGAATGGAATTTTTACTTTGATGACTCCTCTCTATATTTAATGTTGTCCCTTTTTTAATTAATTTGAAGAATTGATTATATGTATATGGATTTTACAGTGGCCACCGAATAAATTGAAAATTTTATTTGGATTTCCCAACGGTGTTTAACGAATTATTTTGCTTTTGAAATTAAACCTTTTTTGATAATAGTAAAATAATCCTTTTATGTTATACATTGAGACGGTGATAAAAGTTAATCTTCCATTTAATAATATTAATTGAAGTTTATTCTTTTCTCATGAATTTTATCATGTTATTCTACTTCGTCTTTGGGTAAATGCTTTATTTTATTGATTAAATATACAAAAAACGTATTGATATGAATTTATACACACTTGTCATAAAACAATTTTATTAAATAATTTTAAATTCGTATTTTATAAATTTAAATAGACACGTTGAGTGTATTAGTATTATGTGTGTGTGTGTGTGTGTGTGTGTGTGTCATAAATATAAGGGAATTTGGTTGTGCAATATGTAATCACTTAATTATGCTCAATTCTTTACATATTATCTATTTACTTTCTCAATGATTTCACGTATTTTAATCTCTTCTTAATTTTAATTTATTCAATTTTTTAAAATTTCGTTTATTTGTTGCTATTTTAATATTGCTCAATTCTTTACATATTATCTATTTACTTTCTCAATTTTCACGTATTTTAATCTCTTCTTAATTTTAATTTATTCAATTTTTTAAAATTTCTTTATTTGTTTTTATCTATTTTATATTGTTAAAATATAATTTTAGTTGCATAATGTTAAATTATGATTATGCATTCATCTAAATATTCTTTCTTTCCTCTTCATTCTATTTTTAACTTACTACTATTTTTTTTCTTATACTTTTTATGTCTGTCAATTCCCTCTTCATCTTTTTAACTTTTTTATATTCTCATAAACTTTTATTTTTAAATTAATTTTAGTTTTATTATTATTTGTTACAATATATATTACAATTTATTAAAAATTTGCACAAGCCTTGGTCTGCCTCCACAACTACTATTTTATCATGTATGATAAGAACATAAAATCTATTTGTATAATATATATGCAAAATAACTAATAATTTTATAATATAGTAATAAGTTTGTAATTTTAAATGATTATTTGTATCATGTCTTATCAAATCATACAATTTGGTTCGATTCTCTTCTTTTAATAGGAAACCAATTTTTTTTTTTTTTTTTTTTGAGAAAAAAACATTAGACGCTATATCTATGAATAAAACATTTAAGACTAATGTAATTATTTATTTATTATTTTACACAAAAGTTGAATTATGTTAGTAATTATGCAGGTAAATTTGTGCTTCTTTATTTTCATACATTTATATTCTCCGTGTTTTGAAATTTATTGTGCTTTCTATTCATATATATTGCGTGTTGCGTTTAATTCCTATCTTGTTACGCGTGTCGCAGCAAAAGTCCTCCAAAGTCCTTGGTCTTGGTCAAATCCTGGGTTAGTAGGCTACCACAAAGTTTTATAATAGGGAAATGTAGTAGTTATAGTTCTTTATATATATATTATAAAACTTTAGTAATGTATCTGAAAGTGTCTCTTAATACACCTGCTAGCTACCTATTTTGAATAGAGAATAAAATTCAATAAATATAAAGAACAATAATACTACATGTCACTATTATAAAATTTTAGCAATCTATCTGAAAGTGTTTCTTAATACACCTGCGTTGACACGGGACCACGGCAAGGGGCATTAACAGATTAAATTAGTTAACTTGATCTCCTTGGTTGGGCTCCGCAACACTCTCAAATTTAATTGAATTCAAACTTGAGTTTTGAAATTTTCTTTTGAGCTCAGCTCGTTATATGACTCAAATTCAAACCTGATTTTAAGTGTTACAAAATTTGATCAAATAGACTTTGAGTAATTGTTAAATTCAAATTGTTAATCAAATTCCACTCAATTACTAATAGTGATACGTCCTCTAATACAAATTATTTAATGATGTATATTGGCTACAACTACTATTTATTATCAATAAAGTACAAATACTCTCTTTTATCATTATCATGACAGTTGTATTCATATATATAATTCTTTTTATGATGTAAAGTTTTGCATGTATTTATATGATTGAGTTCAGAAGTCTTATTGTAATAAGATTTCTTAATACAAAATCATTACAAAAATTGTTCGTGAGTTATAAATTCTCGAAATTAGTATTAGAGTATTCATATGACTTGTATACCTTATGCTTATGTGGTGAGTGTCATGTCACTTGCCATGAAATGCGAAGAATATATATATTCAGATACGTTATTGGAAAATAAATATTCAAACAATGATTTAAGGGATTAGTTAACACATGGAGTTAACTCTTTGCATTAATATCTTATTTCGTAATCATGTTAAGTGTGTTTGAACTTACAATTGAGATGACACGAATACCTCATACATATTATGATCAGCGCGTCGCTAATGCAATAAGAAATGGATTTATGTTATTAGAAAATACTACAAGCCTGATGCGTCGTTATCCATGTAAGTATGGTGGTATGTTTATGATCAATAAAGAATTTATCTCATTTTAAGTAAACAATGTATTTGTTCTATGCAAATGATATTTAAGGGACAAAAAACAAAAAAAATCTTTGGCCATGGTAATGCATGATAGGAAAGTAGTTTTTGATGGACATGAGTCTTATGAGTAATATTGATTTGATCATATGATCAAAGTAATGAGTTTAATTAAATCCATGACTCACATTTGATCAACACAAAAGGTAATGCTAATGGCATGTACTGTGTAATACTCATGATTAGAAGGGTTTATATAATCACATCATTTCATCTTAGATGGTTTACGATATGGGCATAAGTTTGGTGTTACCAATAGCCTTCGAGTTAACTTTTTACTAGTTAAGAATGAACTTTAAAAGCCATATATATAAGAATAAGGAATGGACAAGAATGTAATTTTGTTGTGAAGACTTGATCGATGTTTGCAAAGCCTCATAATAAAATTTATGTGGGTGCAATAACATTGAACCAAACAGAATTTTTATTTATCATTATATTTGTTAATAATGAAATTATTAACTGAAAATACAATAGACGTTTGATTAACTTAATGAGATTATTTAAATTAAGAGACAATGCATTAATGAGTTTTAATTATTAATTAGATTAATAATTAAAAATCGAATGAACATGAATTATTTTAAAGGTCCATATAAAAGTTTGTGGAACCCATTTCATGTAATCTAACTTGATAAACATAGAAAATAAATCTAACCATGTTTATGATACTTTGTCTTGTAAATAAATAAAAGGAAGAATTGCAACCGAAAATGTATTAGAAAATTTGTCCACCACCTTATCTAGAGTGAAAATATTTTCTAGCCTTCCTATTGTGTTTTCCTCATGTTCAAAAATTCTCCTAATACCAAAGAGTTTGTGTGGAAACTTTTTGAGAGAGTTGATGGAAGTTTTCGAAAGCTTTGCTCATACTTTGTTTGTGTTGATAAATTTTAAGCTGTGATTGAAGTTTCGCAATTGGTGGATTAAAAAGTTCCAAAATTTTGATTTTAGGCATTAATATATACAACAATTACATTTTTATATTGAATTTTTTCTATTTCAAATTTGATAAAACCCAACAATTACATTTTAGACATGAAAAATAATTTGACCTTAGGCAAATTTGTTCAATGTGGAAAATGAGTCCACCATTGACATAGTGGGAACCTTTACATTTCCTGCCTTGAAGCACTTATCAATAGTGTGTCATATAATTTTAGGATAGGTGCAAAAAAGTCTTTCCTTTCTTCCTCTTTTCTTTGAATTGCCATTAGTTCTTTGTGCAAGCATTGCCATCAGTTCCAAACCTCCACTCTCACCAGCCACTGTTTGATTTCTCTTCGCTGCCGTGCATTAGTAAATACCCTATTGATTGATAGAAGTGGTTCTATCATTAGTATTTGATCCCTTGTTTGGTAATGTGTCATTCAATCCCATAAAGAAGTGCATTATACAATGTCTTTGATGTTTCTCAACTAATATTTGAAATTGTCTACAAGTGCAATATGCCATCTCATCATACAACTGTAATTTATCCCATATCCCCTTTAGTTTACTATAATATGTAAGTACAGTGTCATTTCCTTGTTTTAGGTTAATCAAATTCCTTTTTAGCTTATCAATTCTAGCTGTATTCTGTTGAGACATCCTTTCATATAATTCTTCCCAGAATTCTCTGGCATCATGCACAAATATCAAACTATTTTCATTAGATGGTGAATTTGAATTCAGCAACCAATAAACGATCATATTGCTGCACCTTTCCCACAATTCCATTAACGAATCATTCAATCTAGTAGATTTACAAAATTGACCTAAGATGAGGCCTATCTTATTTTTGACTTTAAGAGCTGTTCTAACGTTTCTCGACCAAGACATGTAATTGTTAGTAGTCAACAGCTCGGAGACTAGGGGAATCATAGGGTTGTCTTCATTGTCGATCCTATAAAGGTTCAACAAGTCCAAAAATTTGAAATAGTGGATCTCGATTAATAGTTGCTCGCACATGTATTGCCTTTTCTTCCCATCTAGTAAGAGTCCCTAAGCATGTGGATTCCTGGTTAGCTTGGTGATTCGACTGTGCAGTGCCTTGAGCTTGAATTTGGTATTGTTCATGGCAATTACTTGGCTAAAAGATTTGAGGGTTGACATGTTGGTAGGATGTAGATCAGAAGTTTGATTTTCCATAATAAGATCGATATTTATATGACGCTCTATCTTGTGAGGGCTTTAGTTGATCTATATAAGCTGTTGCATGGGTTATTTATGTTTTATTTTTCCAACTCCTTGCACTTAACATTAGTAATAAGTTTTTGTGGAGTGCATCCTTGCAAATACCTAGAATCCTGAATAGTTTGACAGATATTAAATTTTTATATATATTTTTTATTTTGCACCAATGCTGAATATAAATATTTGTGAAATTGATGGCATAACCAAAACTATTGCTAAAAGTATTGAAATTGTTTTCTAAAATTGCAATGATCATAAACCATTACTTGAAAATTAAACTTGTTGCGTAATGTTATAACGGAAATAATATGAACTTTTAAAAAGCATTGCATAAATTTTAAAACTTGTTACTAATGTTTAAAAAAGTGTTGCAAAATTGGTCAAAAGTGTTGCATAAAGTGTTAAGAGTGTTTGTCAAAACTTTGAAAAATTAACAAAATAAATGTTGCAAAATCAAAAAAATCGTTGCTTATAAGTGTTGCAATTTAGCATTGCAATAAAATTAAAAGCCGTTGCATTATATATAAGATAACGACACTATCATTAGTACCTCAAAACCGTTACAAAACTGTTGACAGTTATAAAACTGTTGCTAAAACTTTATGCAACCCTTTTATAAAATATGTAACAATTTTGAAACGTTGTCTATTGACAAAAATGTTGTAGTGTCCCACTTTGGATGTTTCATTTCACTATGAACGTGATTAGTATGATGAAATGAAATAAGAATAAAATGGACATTTCTAATTTCATTCATACACACATAATTGGTATGGTTTAATAGTAAGAATGCCCATTGTATTAAGATGTACAATATATACATGGGATTAGTCCTTGAAAAATTGAGGGTTTTGCTATTCGTAATCAATTAGGAATAACTTTGTTTTTCTTCTTCTTCCCCTCTTTTTATCGAGTCTTCCTACTACATTTATTAATATACGATACAAATAATCATTTAAAAATTTAAAGTTATTAATATATTATAAAATTATTAGTTATTTTGGCATACATATTATACAAATATATTTTATGTTCTTATCATACCCGATAAAATAATACTTGTGGAGGCACACTAATGCTTGTGCAAATTTTGAATAAATTGTAATATAAAAATAAAATTAATTTAAAATTCAAGTTTATGAGAATATAAAACAGTTAAAAAGATGAAGAGGGAATTGAAAGATATGAAAAGTATAAGAAAAAAATAGAAGTAAGTTAAAAGAGAATGGAGAGGAAGGGAAGAATAGTTAAATGAAGGCATAATCATAATTTAACATTATGCAACTAAAATTATATTTTTTCTCAAATAAATAGTATAGAATATAAAATAGACAAAACAAATAAAAAATTTTGAAAAATTGAATAAATTAAAATTAAGAAGAGAATGAAAGACATGAAAATTGAGAAGGTAAATAGATGATATGTTAAGAATTGATCATAATTAAGTGATTACATATTGTGCAACCAAATTCCCTTATATGCTTAATACACACATGCACACACAGGTATATAATACTGATAAACTAAATGTGTCTACTTAAATTTATCAAATATGAATTTAAAATTATATTTATGAAAAATGTGTATAAATTCATAGCTATACTTATTTTTGTATATTTAATAAATAAAATAAAGCATTTACCTAAAGATGAAGTAAAATAACAAGATAAAAAAAAAGAGCAAAAAAATGTTCATGATAAAAGATTAAAGTTCAGTTAATATTATTAAATGGAAGAGTAAGTTTTATCACCATCTCAATGTATGACATAAAAAGATTGTTCAACTATTATCAAATAAAGTTGAATTTCAGAAAAAAAAAATAATAGGTTAGTTTCCATTGGGAAATTCAAATAAAATTTTCAATTTATTTTGTGGCCACTTTAAAATCCATATACATATAATCAATTCTTCAAATTGACTAAAAAAGGACAACATTAAATAGAGAGAGAGGCCATGTTTTCAAAACCGGTCCAAACTGGTTGGTTCAACCAATTCGGCCAGAAACAAGTCAATTCTGCAGTCTGATTATATCCGAAAAATCGATCATCATTTGAATCGGTATAAATTGGTTAAAACCAGGTTAAATCAATCAACCCGTTTGGAAACCAATTTTTACTATTATTATTAATAAAAATTTTAAAAAATAGAAATTAACCTTTTAATTAAATAAAAATAAATAAAATATTTTATATCTACTTACAATTTCATTTTTATCCCCAAAACAATTTATTATTAAATAAAATTTTCACTAATTATTTTTTTAATTGTACTTATTTTATAATTAAAATCACCCAAACATTGAACTTACAATTAAGTAGAACAATTTTTATAATTTACATGTTGCGGATAATTTGTGTGGATAATTTAGAAGTTGTGACTGAAGTTTCACAAGTTGCGCATTTGAAAAGTTCTAAAAATTTGATTTCTGGCCTAAATCTATACATCCATTACATTTTTTTGATTGAATTTTTATATTTCAAATATGATAAAACTCAATAATTACATTGTAAACACACAAATAATTTCCCCGTGGCAAATTTGTTCAATGTGGAAAATGAGTACACCATTGACACAGTTGGATTGCATACTAATTTGAAGACGGCAAAATTGTTATTTGACCGCAACCTTTCTTTATTGGACGCCACAGTCAAAGAAAAGCCCAAGGACGCAAAATATAAGACTTTGAAAATTACATGTTCTAGATAATATCCAATTGACTTTAACGAATTAAACTTAGTGGACTAGGTGAAATGACATCACCATACCAACTTTACAAATAATTGAAAAATTAAAATTATTTATTATTCTTACAAAAATAGAAATATGTTTCTAATAATTTCAGAGAAGCATGAGAAAATGAACAGAGAAAATTTGGGTAGAAGTTGCGGAATATCAACCAAACTATTTGACCATATGAATCAATTGATACAGAAGCTGTGGAATATTGTTGGGAGGCAAATAAGAGTTGGGAAAAAAGGCTTGGGGAAAAAAGACAAAGCCAATTGTTTCACATTGGTAGAAAAAGAGAAAAGTGACTTGTATATAAGTGGATATTTGACCTATAACTTATAACCTTAAGTTTTTAGATTAATATATAGTGTCAAGTTCACTTATATGTATATATGTGCATGTACAAGTTCGTAAACAGTTTTTCTCAATTTTATTGAGCTCTGCTCTAGGTCCAACAAATGTTGTCCACAAGTGATGTTTTCGATTTGATTGGACTTTTCATTCTAGCCTAATAAAAGGTCTAACTAGAGCTTGTACTTGGGCTTACTACACTCCTAACAAGCGATAGAGTTTGTACTTAGGTTTACCACACTCTCAAAAAGTAATATTAGAGTTGATGGTTCAATTTAGGATGGGTATGAAGACGGTGCTCAATGATCGCATAGGAAGTTCATATCCTATAGAAGGCCTACGAAAGTAAAAGTATGCAAGTGTAATTGGTGATCCCACAAGAGGCCCATACCTCATAGAAGGAAAGCTCACAGAATTGATAGGCATGGATGAGTAATTTGGTGAGATTGTGAGATACTTAGAAAATTTCTGATTTAGGTGGAGCAAGTGAAAGAAACTTAAATTTAAGAGGGAGATTGTTTGGAAACAAACAATAGTTGGGAAAAAAGCCAAAGCCAATTGTCCTACATTGATAGCAAAAGAGAAAAATGACTTGTATATAAGTAGATACTTAACCCATAACTCATGGCCTTAAAGTTTTGAATTAATATATAGTGTCAAATCTACTTATATACGTGTATATATATAGGCCCGTAGATAATTTTCTCTAATTTCGTTGGACTCCGAGCCAATAGATATTGTTTATAGTTGATGTTTCTAATTAGGTTAGGTCTTCTCTTCTTGACCCAACCAAAATCTGATCAGGTTTGTACCCGTCATACTCTCAATAAATATATGCCCAATTTGATATTGATTGCAGGGAAAATTATGCATAATGAAAGGACACCATGCATGACCAGGCCACTGTTATAAACAACTTGAGATAAATTTTTACGTATGCTTCGAGATAAATGTGATCGTTGTCTAAGCTTTTTAGTTCAGTTTGTTACTGAAATTGGAACGCATTAAGTTTTATCGATATAAATTTAAAATAGTCCACTGCATCTGCAGTACCTATTTTGTCCAAATTTTCAATAATTTACAGCCATCGTTAGAGAAAATCTTGGCTTCTATGGAAGGACATCGACGTGCCAAATGCGGATGTCGATTAATTAATATTAAACAATTGTAAAATATTTGCAAATCTTGGCATACTTCAGTTGAATTTAGTGGGAAAAGGACTTAGAATAGCAATGGTCACATATTCTTTTCTTATCACGGTGTCTTAGTATACATTTAGTCAAGCTCCAAAGACAGAGAGCAAGAATATGAAGTTGATACTTCATAATAATTTAGGGGGGCTAAAATTCAAAGTGCGCAACCTGGAGGAATTTCGTGGAAGCTGGCAATGTGGTTTTCCTCAAGTCTCCACCAAATTGATCTCCTCGGTCCCCACCGGGGACACAAACCATTCCACAGCAATTGGTCATGTTCAATTGTGGCAATTATGTAGATCAATTATTATTATTATTTTATATAGATGAAGGCCCGTGTTTGAGAAAAATCATAATATAAAATAACTAAAACAATAAATAAATATTCTAATATTACAAACGTGATAAAATAATCCTTAAAAATAATTTTAATGGGCCTTTATCTTGTCAATGCGAAATCTTTCATATTAAAACTCAAGTTATGAAAAACATGCCATGAAGATGTTTACGTTAACGATTAAACTACAGTTAACAAGTAACAAATGAAAAACATATTAATTATAAAATTCTATTATCAATGATCATCTTTTGTGTGCAATGCATGTTCAATTAATTACCGGTTTATAAAAGAAACCAACGGTAAAAGCACAATTAATTACATATGTACAGGCGATTAATCTTATGAGTAATTCATACAAGTTTTTAATCAATAAATCATAGCAAAAACTTCTCAACATTAGTATGTTCCTTCATGATAGCTAATTCCCACTACATAAGTCCATTTACTAAATCGTTGATAATTGCTTGGTTGAAACCACATTGGTTCCTGTTAAATAATGATTTAGCATTACATCTATTGTAAATTGTTGTTATGTGTGCGGTTTAACATATTAATAATAAAGTATTTAACAAAATATTGAAATTAAACCCATCAATAATAGTTTAATTCAATCACCTTAAAAACGTAATTTTTATTTAATAAGTTTTGGTGAGAAAAGTAATGACTAGAAAACATACATGGTTTCGAAATACATTTGAAACATTCAATGTTGAGCCACACGAACTATCTGACCAGATGTATCAATTTGGATAGAAGCTTCAATTTTGTTTGCAGTGAAAATCATGCATGGTCAAAAGTCACCATGTGTGACCGAGTCAGAACTGTTATAAACAACAACTTGAGATAAATTATACGTATGCTTCATCAAGATAAATGTAATCGTGTTGTCTAAGCTTTTTAGTTCAGTTTGTTACTAGAAATCGGAACGCAATAAGTTTTATCAGTATAAATTTAAAGTAGTACACTGCATCATTAATAAGTGTTTTGTCTGAATTTTGTATAATTTACGGCTATCATTGGCTTCTATGCGGGATGTCATGGCACGTATAATTAATTAATATTAAATATTGGTCGTATATATGCTAATCCTGGCATACTTTTGCTGAATTTTGCGGGGAAAGGTCAATGGCCTTACCAACGAAACCGGGCATGTCTTCTTTTCCTATCACAGTTTCTTTGTCTACGATATCACAATTGCAAGAAAGCTGGCAGTAGGTTTTCAATTGTCTTCCTCATTTCCCAACTCAGTACGTAGCACTACTATAAATACAGCACAAACCACTCTCCAGCGACACACAAATCGACTGAACAAATAAAAATCGATCAGTTGTGAATCATGAAGACTACGGGCATTTCTACCGTTACATTTGTTCTCATTGTCATCGTTTCGTGCTCACGGGCAGCATCCGCCCACAAGCACGAAAATTTTCTCGAATGTCTTGCCAAGGAATCCGAGAGCTACCGCTCAATATCCAAAGTTGCTTACACCCCAGCCAACTCGTCTTTCACGTCCGTCCTTGAATCTCCCATCAAAAACCTCAGATTCGCGACAAAATCCACCCCAAAACCGCAGGTGGTAATAACCCCTGAACATGAATCCCAAATCCCACCCGTCATCTATTGTGCCAAACAAAGTGGCTTGCAAATCCGAACTAGAAGCGGTGGCCATGACTACGAGGGACTCTCTTACGTATCGCAAGTCCCATTTGTGCTCGTTGATTTGATCAACCTCAGTGAAGTTACGGTTGACGTCGAGACGAAAACCGCATGGGTTGGAGCTGGTGCGACCATTGGTTCCTTGTATTACAGGATCGCAGAGAGAAGCCCAACCCTCGGGTTTACTGCGGGTGTTTGCCCGAGTGTTGGTGTGGGTGGGCACTTCAGCGGAGGAGGATACGGCATATTGACCAGAAAATACGGCTTAGCCGCAGATCATATCATTGACGCGAGAATCATCGACGTTAATGGCAGAATTCTCGACAGAAAATCAATGGGAGAAGATCTGTTCTGGGCCATCAGGGGTGGTGGAGCAGCCAGCTTCGGTGTAATTGTTGCATGGAAGGTTCAGCTGGTGGATGTTCCGGAAAGAGTCACCTCTTTCATAATCCACAGGACTTTGGAGCAAAATGCCACTCAGCTCGTTCACCGCTGGCAGACTGTCGCACCTGAAATTGACCGCGATTTGTTCCTTAGTATCTTCATAGGAAGGGCGAACTCCGAAGCGCATGATGGAAGGAACATGACCATTCGTGCTTCGTTCCTAGCAGTTTTCCTTGGCGGGGCCGACAGATTGCTTGGATTGATGCAAGAAAGTTTCCCGGAACTGGGTTTGGTAAGAGAAGACTGCATCGAGATGAGCTGGATCCAGTCCATCTTGTATATGGGTGGATTCCCCATAGATTCACGTGAAGTTCTGCTAAATAGGACAGAGCCCAACACGAGATACAACAAAGCCAAATCCGATTATGTGCAGAAACCCATACCCATTCACGGGCTCCAAGGCATCTGGAAACTCTTTTATGAAGCAGAAGCCGAGCAGGGTCAGCTCGTCTTGCTCCCGTATGGTGGAAGAATGGGCGAAATTTCTGAATCTGCATTTCCGTTTCCTCACAGGTCTGGTAATTTGTACTTAATCCAGCATTTGGTGTACTGGGACGAAGAGAACGCACAAAATTCTGACAGCTACATTAGTTGGGTAAGGAGGCTTTACCAGTACGTGACTCCTTATGTTTCAAAGTTCCCAAGAGCTGCATACGTCAACTACAGGGATCTCGATATTGGAGTGAACAACAATAAAGGCAAAACAAGTTTTGCACAGGCGAGCATTTGGGGTTTCAAATACTTCAAGAGCAATTTCAATCGGTTGGTTCGGGTGAAAACCATGGTTGATCCTGGAAATTTCTTCAAGAACGAACAGAGCATTCCATCGCTCCTCTAGGGTGGACATAGATAAGATACCAATTAGATATTTATACACAAGAAACAAAGCCTGGCTTAGTTTCATTCCATTATTGTCTTTGATTGTGAATAAGGCGCTGTAGCCATCAGTCTTTGATGCCACTTGTAACAATAGTAATTTGTATTGGTTTTTGAGATATTTGACAAACTGAAGGATGTCGACTCTAGGAAAAATTGTTCGCGTTAATATCACGATGATCACTGAAATTCATTCACGAAAGAAAAATCTTTCCAAATATCTTAATCCCACAACTTGGACGTCACTTTTGCTAGAGAATTCGTTTTTCCCTTTCATCTTCTCCTAGTTTTTATTTATTTTATGAAACATTCATAATTTTACACATGCAAACACTGCGACAAAAGAAGACTAATTGCCACCACTAAGACTGCGGCAAACTTGAACTTACCTTAGTCAAAAAAAGAAGACCATATTGTAATAGAAGTGAAGAAAATCAGAGAACAAGCTGTCACGAATATGAGGACGAAAGATTAAACTTATATAAATATATTGAAGATGACCGGGAGCTCTGCTAATCAATAGAATATGAACATGGGGAATTGGGTTTTTAACTACGTGGTTTTAGAACATGGGTTTCTTGTCTTATGTCTTTTGAGAGGAATATCGCCGTATATACTACTTGATTGGCTCAGAATATAGCTGTTTGATGATATAACAAAACTCTCAACAAAATACACAATATCCTCATTTAAACATATACTTGTTACTAATTTAGTCTAGCCCATATTTTTTAGATATCTTGCTTCACTCTGATAATCATATCAATGCATAGAAAATCATATCAAATCAATGCAGTGAAAATGAATGCATTTCCATATTATTCAATTTGAGTATAAGTAGGAAACATAGTAAGTGAAAAAGATAAAATAAAGCAGAATCTTTATCTATTTCATTAATAACACTAGATCTTACAGAGCGTGCTCATGTACAATACTATTCAAATCTAATCTTAAAATATAATCTCTTTAAGCAAACCATCCTATCTTTTTATATAGGAGTTACAAGGTGGTTGGAACAAATATACATTGGGTTGTGAATTCCATTGTAGAAAACAGTATGACATACTCCTTTCATTCGATTTGGGTTTTGAAACCAAACCTCTCCTTACGAGGATAGATGGGGTGATATCGGCGAGATTTAATGTAGAGTCAACTTCGATTCACTTGTGGGATCCCGGTGGCTTGGAGGGACCATCGTGGCTCCACTCAATAATTACATTGTAAACACACAAATAATTTCCCTGTGGCAAATTTGCTCAATGTGGAAAATGAGTCCACCATTGACACAGTTGGATTGCATACTAATTTGAAGACGGCAAAATTGTTATTTGACCGCAACCTTTCTTTATCGGATGCCACAGTCGAACAGAAGCCCAAGGACACAAAATATAAGACTTTGAAAATTATATGTTCTAGATAATATCCAATTGACTTTAACGAATTAAACTTAGTGGACTAGGTGAAATGACATCACCATACCAAGTTTGCAAATAATTGAAAAATTAAAATTATTTATTATTCTTACAAAAATAGAAATATGTTTCTAATAATTTCAGAGAAGCATGAGAAAATGAATAGAGAAAATTTGGATAGAAGTTGCGGAATATCAACCAAACTATTTGACCATATGTATCAATTGATAATATTGTTGGAAGGCAAATAAGACTTGGGAAAAAAAGGCTTTGCGAAAAAAGACGAAGTCAATTGTCTCGCATTGGTAGAAAAACAAAAAAGTGATTTGTATATAAATGGATATTTGACTTATAACTCATAGTTTTAAGTTTTTGGATTAATATATGATGTCAAGTTCACTTATATATATATATATGTGTGCATATACAGGTCCGTAGACAGTTCTTCTCAATTTTCTTAAGCTCCGCTTCAGGTCCAATAAATATTGTTCACAAGTAATGCTTTCGATTTGATTGGACTTTTCATTGTAGCCTAATAAAAGGTCTAACCAGAGATTGTATTTGGGCTTACTACACTCCTAACAAGTGACAGAGCTTGTGCTTAGGTTTACCATACTCTTAACAAGTAATATTAGAGCTGATGGTTCAACTTAGGATGGGTATGAAGACGGTGCTCAATAATCGTATAGGAAGTTTATATCCTACGGAAGGTCCACGAAAGTAAACGGCATACAAGTGTAATTGGTGATCCCACAAGAGGCCCATACCTTATGGTAGGAAAGCTCACAGAATTGATAGGCATGGATGAGTAATTTGATGAGATTGTGAGATACTTAGAAAATTTCTGATTTAGGTGGAACAAGTGAAAGAAACTTATATTTAAGAGGGAGATTGTTTGGAAACAAACAAGAGTTGGGAAAAAAGCCAAAACCAAAGCCAATTGTCTCACATTGATAGCAAAAGAGAAAAATGACGTGTATATAAGTGGATACTTAATCCATAATTCATGGCCTTAAGGTTTTAAATTAATATATAGTGTCAAATCTACTTATATACATATACATGTACAGACCCGTAGATAATTTTCTTTAATTTCGTTGGACTCCACTCTAGAGCGTCATACTCTCAATAAATATATGCCCAATTCGATATTGATTGCAGGGAAAATTATGCATAATGAAAGGACACCATGCATGACCAGGCCACTGTTATAAACAACTTGAGATAAATTTTTACGTATGCTTCGAGATGAAGAGGGAATTGAAAGATATGAAAAGTATAAGAAAAAAATAGAAGTAAGTTAAAAGAGAATGGAAAGGAAGGGAAGAATAGTTAAATGAAGGCATAATCATAATTTAACATTATGCAACTAAAATTATATTTTTTCTCAAATAAATAGTATAGAATATAAAATAGACAAAACAAATAAAAAATTTTGAAAAATTGAATAAATTAAAATTAAGAAGAGAATGAAAGACATGAAAATTGAGAAGGTAAATAGATGATATGTTAAAGAATTGATCATAATTAAGTGATTACATATTGTGCAACCAAATTCCCTTATATGCTTAATACACACATGCACACACAGGTATATAATACTGATAAACTAAATGTGTCTACTTAAATTTATCAAATATGAATTTAAAATTATATTTATGAAAAATGTGTATAAATTCATAGCTATACTTATTTTTGTATATTTAATAAATAAAATAAAGCATTTACCTATAGATGAAGTAAAATAACAAGATAAAAAAAAAGAGCAAAAAAATGTTCATGATAAAAGATTAAAGTTCAGTTAATATTATTAAATGGAAGAGTAAGTTTTATCACCATCTCAATGTATGACATAAAAAGATTATTCAACTATTATCAAATAAAGTTGAATTTCAGAAAAAAAAAATAATAGGTTAATTTCCATTGGGAAATTCAAATAAAATTTTCAATTTATTTTGTGGCCACTTTAAAATCCATTTACATATAATCAATTCTTCAAATTGACTAAAAAAGGACAACATTAAATAGAGAGAGAGGCCATGTTTTCAAAATCAGTCCAAACTGGTTGGTTCAACTAATTTGGCCAGAAACAAGTCAATTCTGCAGTCTGATTATATCCAAAAAATCGATCATCATTTGAATCGGTATAAATTGGTTAAAACCAGGTTAAATCAATCAACCCGTTTGGAAACCAATTTTTACTCTTTTTATTAATAAAAATTTTAAAAAATAGAAATTAACCTTTTAATTAAATAAAAATAAATAAAATATTTTATATCTACTTACAATTTCATTTTTATCCCCAAAACAATTTATTATTAAATAAAATTTTCACTAATTATTTTTTTAATTGTACTTATTTTATAATTAAAATCACCCAAACATTGAACTTACAATTAAGTAGAACAATTTTTATAATTTACATGTTGCGGATAATTTGTGTGGATAATTTAGAAGTTGTGACTGAAGTTTCACAAGTTGCGCATTTGAAAAGTTCTAAAAATTTGATTTCTGGCCTAAATCTATACATCCATTACATTTTTTTGATTGAATTTTTATATTTCAAATATGATAAAACTCAATAATTACATTGTAAACACACAAATAATTTCCCCGTGGCAAATTTGTTCAATGTGGAAAATGAGTACACCATTGACACAGTTGGATTGCATACTAATTTGAAGACGGCAAAATTGTTATTTGACCGCAACCTTTCTTTATTGGACGCCACAGTCAAACAAAAGCCCAAGGACGCAAAATATAAGACTTTGAAAATTACATGTTCTAGATAATATCCAATTGACTTTAACGAATTAAACTTAGTGGACTAGGTGAAATGACATCACCATACCAACTTTGCAAATAATTGAAAAATTAAAATTATTTATTATTCTTACAAAAATAGAAATATGTTTCTAATAATTTCAGAGAAGCATGAGAAAATGAACAGAGAAAATTTGGGTAGAAGTTGCGGAATATCAACCAAACTATTTGACCATATGCATCAATTGATACAGAAGCTGTGGAATATTGTTGGGAGGCAAATAAGAGTTGGGAAAAAAGGCTTGGGGAAAAAAGACAAAGCCAATTGTTTCACATTGGTAGAAAAAGAGAAAAGTGACTTGTATATAAGTGGATATTTGACCTATAACTTATAACCTTAAGTTTTTAGATTAATATATAGTGTCAAGTCCACTTATATGTATATATGTGCATGTACAAGTTTGTAAACAGTTTTTCTCAATTTTATTGAGCTCTGCTCTAGGTCCAACAAATGTTGTCCACAAGTGATGTTTCCGATTTGATTGGACTTTTCATTCTAGCCTAATAAAAGGTTTAACTAGAGCTTGTACTTGGGCTTACTACACTCCTAACAAGCGATAGAGCTTGTACTTAGGTTTACCACACTCTCAAAAAGTAATATTAGAGTTGATGGTTCAATTTAGGATGGGTATGAAGACGGTGCTCAATGATCGCATAGGAAGTTCATATCCTATAGAAGGCCTACGAAAGTAAAAGCATGCAAGTGTAATTGGTGATCCCACAAGAGGCCCATACCTCATAGAAGGAAAGCTCACAGAATTGATAGGCATGGATGAGTAATTTGGTGAGATTATGAGATACTTAGAAAATTTCTGATTTAGGTGGAGCAAGTGAAAGAAACTTAAATTTAAGAGGGAGATTGTTTGGAAACAAACAAGAGTAGGGAAAAAAGCCAAAGCCAATTGTCCTACATTGATAGCAAAAGAGAAAAATGACTTGTATATAAGTGGATACTTAATCCATAATTCATTGCCTTAAAATTTTGAATTAATATATAGTGTCAAATCTACTTATATACGTGTATACGTATAGGCCCGTAGATAATTTTCTCTAATTTCGTTGGACTCCGAGCCAACAGATATTGTTTATAGTTGATGTTTCTAATTAGGTTAGGTCTTCTCTTCTTGACCCAACCAAAATCTGATCAGGTTTGTACCCATCGTACTCTCAATAAATATATGCCCAATTTGATGTTGATTGCAGGGAAAATTATGCATAATGAAAGGACACCATGCATGACCAGGCCACTGTTATAAACAACTTGAGATAAATTTTTACGTATGCTTCGAGATAAATGTGATCGTTGTCTAAGCTTTTTAGTTCAGTTTGTTACTGAAATTGGAACAATTAAGTTTTTATCGATATAAATTTAAAATAGTCCACTGCATCTGCAGTACCTATTTTGTCCAAATTTTCAATAATTTACAGCCATCGTTAGAGAAAATCCTGGTTTCTATGGAAGGACATCGACGTGCCAAATGCGGATGTCGAATAATTAATATTAAACATTTGTAAAATATTTGCAAATCTTGGCATACTTCAGTTGAATTTAGTGGGAAAAGGACTTAGAATAGCAATGGTCACAAGTTCTTTTCTTATCACGGTGTCTTAGTGTACATTTAGTCAAGCTCAAAGGACAGAGAGCAAGAATATGAAGTTGATACTTCATAATAATTTAGGGGTGCTAAAATTCAAAGTGCGCCACCTGGAGGAATTTCGTGGAAGCTGGCAATGTGGTTTTCCTCAAGTCTCCACCAAATTGATCTCCTCGGTCCCCACCGGGGACACAAACCATTCCGCAGCAATTGGTCATGTTCAATTGTGGCAATTGTGTAGATCAATTATTATTATTATTATTATTTTATATAGATGAAGGCTCGTGATTAAGAAAAATCATAATGTAAAATAACTAAAATAATAAATAAATATTCTAGTATTACAAAAGTGATAAAATAATCCTTAAAAATAATTTTGATGGGCCTTTTTCTTATCAATGTGAAATCTTTCACATTAATACTCAAGTTATGAAAAACATGCCATGAAGATGTTTACGTTAACGATTAAACTACAGTTAACAAGTAACAAATGAAAAACATATTAATTATACAATTCTATTATTAATGATCATCTTTTGTGTGCAATGCATGTTCTGTTAATTACCGGTTTATAAAAGAAACCAACGGTAAAAGTACAATTAATTGCACATGTACGGGCGATTAATCTTATGAGAAATTCATACAAGTTTTTAATCAATAAATCATAGCAAAAACTTCTCAACATTAGTATGTTCCTTCATGATAGCTAATTCCCACTACATAAGTCCATTTACTAAATTGTTGATAATTACTTTGTTGAAACCACATTGGTTCCTGTTAAATAATGATTTAGTATTATATCTGTTGTAAATTGTTGTTATGTGTGCGGTTTAACATATTAATAATAAACTATTTAACAAAATATTGAAATTAAACCCATCAATAATAGTTTAATTCAATCATCTTATAAACGTAATTTTTATTTATTTATTTTTTGGTGAGAAAACTAATGACTAGAAAACATACATGGTTTCAAAATACATTTGAAACATTCAATGTTGAGCCACACGAACTATCTGACCAGATGTATCAATTTGGATAGAAGCTTCAATTTTGTTTGCAGTGAAAATTATGCATGGTCAAAAGTCGCCATGTGTGACCGAGTCAGAACTGTTATAAACAACTTGAGATAAATTATACGTGTGCTTCATCAAGATAAATGTAATCGTGCTGTCTAAGCTTTTTAGTTCAGTTTGTTACTAGAAATCGGAACGCAATAAGTTTTATCAGTATAAATTTAAAGTAGTCCACCGCATCTTTAATATCTGTTTTGTCTGAATTTTGTATAATTTACGGCTATCATTAAAGAAAATGTTGGCTTCTACGTGGATGTCATGGCTCGTATAATTAATTAATATTAAATATTGGTCGTATATATGCTAATCCTGGCATACTTTTGTTGAATTTTGCGGGGAAAGGTCAATGGCCTTAACATTGAAACCGGGCATGTCTTCTTTTCCTATCACAGTTTCTTTGTCTACGTTACCACAATTTCAAGGAAGCTGGCAATATGTTTTCAATTGTCTTCCTGATTTCCCAACTCAGTACGTAGCACTACTATAAATACAGCACAAACCACTCTCCAGCGACACAAAGATCGACTGAACAAATAAAAATCGATCAGTTGTGAATCATGAAGACTACGGACATTTCTACCGTTACATTCGTTCTCATTGTCATCGTTTCGTGCTCACGGGCAGCATCGGCCCACAAGCACGAAAATTTTCTCGAATGTCTTGCCAAGGAATCCGAGAGCTACCGCTCAATATCCAAAGTTGCTTTCACCCCAGCCAACTCGTCTTTCACGTCCGTCCTTGAATCACCCATCAAAAACCTCAGATTCGCGAAAAATCCACCCCAAAACCGCAGGTGGTAATAACCCCTGAACATGAATCCCAAATCCCACCCGTGTGGCAAACAAAGTGACTTGCAAGAACTAGAAGCGGTGGCCATCGAGACTGTAGCAAGTGTGATTTGATCCCTTAGTCGCGATCTTGCGACCATATTACAGGATCGCAGAGAGAAGCCCAACCCTCGGGTTTACTGCGGGTGTTTGCCCGAGTGTTGGTGTTGGTGGGCACTTCAGCGGAGGAGGATACGGCATATTGACCAGAAAATACGGCTTAGCCGCAGATCATATCATTGACGCGAGAATCATCGACGTTAATGGCAGAATTCTCGACAGAAAATCAATGGGAGAAGATCTGTTCTGGGCCATCAGGGGTGGTGGAGCCCAAATTGTTGCATGGAAGGTTCAGCTGGTGGATGTTCCGGAAAGAGTCACCTCTTTCATAATCCACAGGACTTTGGAGCAAAATGCCACTCAGCTCGTTCACCGCTGGCAGACTGTCGCACCTGAAATTGACCGCGATTTGTTCCTTAGTATCTTCATAGGAAGGGCGAACTCCGAAGCGCATGATGGAAGGAACATGACCATTCGTGCTTCGTTCCTAGCAGTTTTCCTTGGCGGGGCCGACAGATTGCTTGGATTGATGCAAGAAAGTTTCCCGGAACTGGGTTTGGTAAGAGAAGACTGCATCGAGATGAGCTGGATCCAGTCCATCTTGTATATGGGTGGATTCCCCATAGATTCACGTGAAGTTCTGCTAAATAGGACAGAGCCCAACACGAGATACAACAAAGCCAAATCCGATTATGTGCAGAAACCCATTCCCATTCACGGGATCCAAGGCATCTGGAAACTATTTTATGAAGCAGAAGCCGAGCAGGGTCAGCTCGTCTTGCTCCCGTATGGTGGAAGAATGGGCGAAATTTCTGAATCTGCAATTCCGTTTCCTCACAGGTCTGGTAATTTGTACTTAATCCAGCATTTGGTGTACTGGGACGAAGAGAACGCACAAAATTCTGACAGCTACATCAGTTGGGTAAGGAGGCTTCACCAGTACGTGACTCCTTTTGTTTCAAAGTTCCCAAGAGCTGCATACGTCAACTACAGGGATCTCGATATTGGAGTGAACAACAATAGAGGCAAAACAAGTTTTGCACAGGCGAGCATTTGGGGTTTCAAATACTTCAAGAGCAATTTCAATCGGTTGGCTCGGGTGAAAACCATGGTTGATCCTGGAAATTTCTTCAAGAACGAACAGAGCATTCCATCGCTCCTCTAGGGTTGACATAGATAAGATACCAGTTAGATATTTATACGCAAGAAACAAAGCCTGGCTTAGTTTCATTCCGTTATCGTATTTGGCCTTGAATTTTGTTCCATTATTGTCTTTGATTGTGAATAAGGCGCTGTAGCCATCAGTCTTTGATGCCACTTGTAACAATAGTAATTTGTATTTGTTTTTGAGATACTTGACAAACCGAAGGATGTCGACTCTAGGAAAAATTGTTCGTGTTAATATCACTATGACTACTGAAATTCATTCACAAAAGAACAATCTTTCCAAATATCTTAAACCCACAACTTGGACGTCACTTTTGCTAGAGAATTCGTTTTTCCCTTTCATCTTCTCCTAGTTTTTTTTATTTTATGAAACATTCATAATTTTACACATGCAAACATTGCGACAAAAGAAGACTTATTGCCACCACTAAAGACTGCGGCAAACTTGAACTTACCATAGTAAAAAAAGGAAGGACATATTGTAATAGAAGTGAAGAAAATCAGAGAACAAGCCGTCACGAATATGAGGACGAAAGATTAAACTCATATAAATATATTAAAGATGACCGGGAGCTGTGCTAATCAATAGAATATGAACATGGGGAATTGGGTTTTTAACTACGTGGTTTTAGAACATGGGTCACTTTTCTTATGTCTTTTGAGAGGAATATCGCCGTGTATACTACTTGATTGACTCAGAATGTAGCTGTTTGATGATATAACAAAACTCTCAACAAAATACACAATATCCTCATTTAAACATTTACTTGTTACTAATTTAGTCTAGCCCATATTTTTTAGATATCATGCTTCACTCTGATAATCATATCAATGCATACAAAATCATATCAAATCGATGCAGAGAAAATGAATGCATTTCCATATTATTCAATTTGAGTATAAATAGGAAACATAGTAAGTAAAAAGATAAAATAAAGCAGAATCTTTATCTATTTCATTAATTACACTAGATCTTACAGAGGTGGTTGGAACAAATATACATTGGGTTGTGAATTCCATTGTAGAACACAGTATGACATACTCCTTTTATTCTAATTGGGGTTTTGAAACCAAACCTCTCCTTAGGAGGATAGATGGGGTGAAATAGGCGAGATTTAATGTAGAGTCAACTTCGATTTCCTTGTGGGATCCCAAAGCCTTGGAGGGATCATCGCGGCTCCGCTTTTCTCAAGAATCCGTATATCTCTTATCAGTGAATGGACAACTATCTCTTGAGCATAAATTGAGGTTCAACTTCAATGCGGGAAGAAATTGGAAGCACCTATCAATGTATCTTCATAGATCAAGAACTATGAGATTACTTACTTCACTCTAGGGTGATGGAAGAATCATTGACTATGATCATCTAGTAGTTCAAGTATAATAGTACAATTGATGTAGTTGAATCGCAATCAAAATATGGGTTTTTTATGGGGATGGAATTTATGGTGTCAACCTATAGGGTTTTTTTTTTTTTTTTTTCTAATTTCTCCTGTAGTTGCTTGCGAGAGATTGTCGTGCGAATTCTTTTGTATTCATGGGTTTTGTCACTGAAACATCGATCATATCATTAGTTCCAACTTTTCAATATTTTCACGTGTTCTTTATTATTTGTATCACACATAGAATGATATTGCAACTCAATATGTTTACCTTTGTGCCCACTTTCACTATTTATGATGGTTTTAATAGAAGTCATATTATCAAAAAATATACAAGTAGGTCTATATTCCATGTTTTCTATATTAAAGCATTCAAGAACAATTTTATCACATGTTACAAGCAATATAATCAGCTTCCATTGTTCTTTTTGCAACACGAGTTTGTTTTACACTAAACCAAGACAAGGCTCCTTCATTAAAAAAAAATGAATATACAACCACCAGTAGATTTCCTATCATCTACATCACCAACAAAATCTGCATCAGTGCAACCATTAGGTGCATCCTATCTATCAACACGATATGTCAAAATTTTCAGATTAAGGAGCCATGTTTTTAGTTAATTTAGTTCCCTAAAAAATAGGTGTTTTAGTTGAAGCATATCAAATATTTGAGGTTTAAAAACCATGTTTTCATCTAATTCAGCCATATAAAAATCCTTCACAAATCTATTATAAATCTACTCCAAATTGGCCAATCTTGAATCTGTATCAAAGTTGAGCCATCCCAAATCCAAGCAAAATGAGAACACCCCAAATTCATCGTTTTAAATTCATGCCAAGATTTGGCATCCTAAATCAGTCATAAAAGTTATCTTAAAATTCATCATTTGGTTTCAACACATGGGCATTTTTTAGAATATGCCCTAAAATTCATCACAAAATTGTCTTAAAATTTTAAAATAGATTCAAAAAAGTCATCCCATCCACGGGGACAATTTTTTTTTTTCTCAAATTGATATGGAAGGACATTTTTTATTTCAATTCATCTTAAATTTTCATCTCAAATCATCCAACTTTTTTTTATTTGTTTGATATAATCCTTCATTCATTGTTTAGCAGAAATTTATGATTGAAGTAAATTATTTATTTACTTGATTCTAAATATTAACGTACTTCTTAGTGAAGTGTACAAACATTAGGGTAACTAAAAATAAGCAATTTCCTATTTCGAAAGGAAAACACTTAAACTGATCTTAGAGTAATGTTTACCCTTAATTATTGTAGGTCAATGATGATATACATTCTTGATGAGGTGGACGGTTCAGGAGATGTTAAATCAGTGTAATTATATCAAGTATTTTATTATGTAATGTATCACATGATTTACACAAGGTAAAATTTGATCGGTTGTTATTAAATCATTTAACAGATATTATTTACTGAAGCACCCAATATAATGATATCAAGTGTAGCCTCTATTGCATGGGCGTAGGGCAACAAACGGGCCCACAGCCATCTACTCCTAAAAGCCCCAGAGCATTTTCCACATGAATTGGACTGGTACATTGAATTATCTAATATTTTGTCTAATTTATGTGAGCACATATATATAAATATGCACGTGACAACTGATTAGCGCTGCCATATGTAATAATTTTGTAAATATACTTTTGAAAGTTTTGAACATTTAGAAGATTATAATACACATTAGGTTTTATTGCACTTTTTATCAAACAATCCACACTGAGTTATTCTACCAAGAAAAGTGCAATAAAACCTAATGTTTATTTCAATTAAAATACAGAAGTGGCCCTCACACACACACATTTGCCATGCCGTCAACATGGAACACTTCTTCAACTTGAACAACTTATGTTATTTCAATTAGAATCATATTTCTCAACCATTTTATTTAAGTAATTATGAAGATAGAATAAATGATATCTGAGAGGGTGCTCGAGAAAGCTTAAAGCCCTCAAGACAACTTACAAAATTTTCAATATATGCATCTTAGAGACATTTGGTCATGTTTTGTTTGTGGGACTAACAAGATAATAAAAAAGATGTTTACATCTTTCCAGATCTTAAAAGATAATGTGGAGTGATCCATCTTTTTAAAGTAGATTATAAGTAATATGTTTCTTAAATTTTTAGAAAGTGAAAATATTCATATTTTTTATTAAAAATTTCTCGTTTTCAAAAAAAATAAAAAAAATGCTTTAGATGTAGATGGTTCCATGTTAATGCTAGAGAAAAAGAATTTGAAAATATAAGAATAATAAGAACTAGCATCCTTATTGAAATATGAAACCATATGGAAAAAGGTAAATTTAAGAATGAAATCAAACATGCAGTATTTATTGAAAGGTATTCAATTATTAGGAAAAAAATAATATACTTCTGCTGTCAAATTAGTAAAACTAAAATATTTAGTTGAACTCTTCATTGCTATCAAGATAATAGCTATAAATAGCCATTTACTTTTGAAAAATGAGACAAGAAATAATCTCACGGGAACTATAAATAGTCGTTGACTATTGGAAAATGAGACAAGAAATAATCTCACGGGAAGGTATATGGCCTAAAGGCCTTGACCTCATCCATTACTTTTTCACATCTCAGCCATCTTACAGTTTGCAGCTAGAAACTTCGCCCAGAGAAAATATGTAATACCCCAGAATTTTAGGGGTTTGATGGCAATAATTACAGAAATGCTGGTAAATAATATTAGTGCAGGAAACTTCATTGTTAATTCCTGATTTTATTTCAAAATTTTAGTGTGAAATATTAACTAAAATATAAATGCAACCTTGAAAGGAAATAAGGGTAAAATCATGCTTAGTCAACTCTAACAAAAATATGGATATACACAAGGAATTCTTATCATACTCAAAGGAGGCCAACATTGGAGAGACTGGGGTATATTTTTGGCCTAAAATCAGAAAACTCGTGAGAAAAATTCTGTGAAAATTGGGTAGATTAAAATTCTCATATATACTTTGGTTTCACCCTTACATATATATATATTGACTTAAAACTTAAAAGAAAAGAATATTTTTTCCACCCTAAACCTTCAAGAAAGCACCCAATAGTTAGGAGGAGGAAGAGAGATGAATTTTGAACTCAAGAAACTCAAGAACGCATACAAAATAAGGTGAGTTTTCGGTCTAAGTCCTATAGAGTTCATGCACAATGCATAGAAATTATTCTTCTTGTGCTTAAGCACTTAAAGGCACGATAAATCATAGCGAATAATTTTGGAACATGAGATTAAAACCTTGATAGTTGAATCATGAAGGAACACCAAATAAAATTTGAGTATAGGAAAATATATCGCGTTTTGGCAAAACCTTGATTTCTTAAATTAGTAAAGAGAGATCCTTTATGATTAAATTTTTATCCTAAGAATATGATTTATAGGCCTTTGGAAACTTTAGAATACGTTTACATGTCGAAAAGAAGGATTAAAATTGGGTGGAAAAAGAATGGAAGCCAAACCCGACGTCTGCACTAGACAGACTTTCGTTGTGTTTGATGTCCAAGGTTACAAGACCGTGCATCATAGCTGCAGTGTGAGTTCATGTGGCTGTGAGAGAAACCACGGGTAGACTATTGTGCCACGAGGTCAACACCGCTAGCGCTCCAGTGCGTGTCGCAACCAGAACACTTTAAGGTTGGTGTTGTAGTTGTGAGGAATCCTTAAGCGATTGCGATAGCATTTTCCATGGTCATGAATATGAGCATTGGAAATTGACCAAAAACTAATTTTTACAATTTTAATACCCAATTTTAATCATTTTCGAACCTATACAAATCGAATTAAAGGGAATATGACCACTGAATATAGACAAAAAAGAGGAACAACGTGTAGGAGTGTATCAAAGAAATATAGGGATTAAATTTTCATTGAACTAAGACTGAAATGGGGTTCTTCTAACTTGAATAAGAATTCAAGAGGATAATACTAAGAAATTTCAAGAACAATAAGTGAGTGTCGAGTAAGTGGGTACCTTGCAAATTTTACAGTTGCCTTTTTCTTAAAATTACTTTTACCCCGCAAATGAAATGGCTACTATGTAAGTGGATATCTACATATTTTCCAGCTATTTTTTTCTTAATGAATGGTATTTTGAGAAATCGTACTTTTACAAAATTTTGGTCTAAAGTGTGTTTGTAAAAATCCTGTATTATTTCAGAATTAATTATATTTGGAAAATAGGTTGGAATGTAACAAGTACCAACTTTTTGTGTTGCAAAATTATATTGGAGAAGACTATGGAATATTGAAAAGTGTGATATAATGCCCACATGGATTAAATGGGATAGTGCAGGAACTAGTTCTACTTACTCACTAGGTAATAGGTGGTATACACGACCACTTTACTACGATGGTAGGTTGAGATATATGACTCACTCAACGAGAGTTATTGGTTGAGATACATAACTTACTCAATTGGAGTTGTAGATTGAGCAATGTAACTATTCTTAGCCAGAATAATAGATTAAAGTCATGATCAGTGAAATGGTATACAAACTGTTTGACAACCTAGACATGTTAAAGCACAATATATGTAAATTATATGTGTAATAGGAGATTATGGTTAACTATTGTCTTGCAAATATTTTGTGAATGTTTTAATAGGATGATATATAAATTTTGTAAATATTTTGCTCTGTTTACGTCTAAACAAAAAGATAGATATTCACGTACCGGATGACTCATGGCTTACCTTCTTTAGCTAAGGTTTTTGTAGAGGAAACTAATGAAGAGGATCATATGTGGGGATGGTAGAGAGCTAGAGACTAAAGACTTAATTTTATTGATTTCTAGTATTTTCATTAGTCTATAAGACGGTTCAGATATAATAGTATATGTTACTCAATTACTTTTCGCTGCAATATAATAGACTTGACTTTCATTTCCAATAAAAAAACTTGTTGGATTAGTTGCTATGTTACATATTGGCTTTAGTATTTATTGAGGTGATTCACGAGTACTATTGTGTCATGGCCTCGAATTTAGGGTGTGGCAAAAGTGGTATCAAAACATTGAAAACCTAGAGCATATAACATAAACTGGAACTCAGAAGGTCACATCATGAGAACTTAGAATTTAGAATCTCACCACTTACATGCATATTTTAGGAAATTAATTTTGTTTCACCTAAGAGATTTGATACTTGACATATGAAATGGGCGGCGCTAGCAATTCAAGTGAGCAGGTATTCTGACCATAGCACTTTATCTTAGGAGACCATGGACTGCCTTTTCATCACGATGACCCAATTAAGAGGCATAGTTGCCGCATTGGCTGAGGCTCAATATCTGTATGATAAGCTCCAGATCAAGAAGGTTATTGAGAGAACATCAAAATACCTTTAAAAGGAAATTGAGGTTAAATAGCAGAAGCTTGTTAGAACAAACAAGCACATTCGTAGGAGCTACCAACACTGTATAGACGTAGATTGTGAGTAATGAAAGGAGTTGCTTTGGCAGGTGAAACACCTAGATTACAAGAATGATGAGCTTTGTGAGCTCATTCACTATCAATTTGAGGATCTTGACCTCGAGGAGGAGAGCAAAGGGGACTCAGAGAAGATTCCTAACAAGGCTGAGCCAAATGATGGAGTAATAGTTATAGGTGAAATATTTTAGACTAAGGGAATAACTATAGACAAACTATTCTAGACTAAGTGTTGTTGGACCTATAAAGATATTGTAATGTGAATAAGACCCGTTTGCCCATTGTGACTGATAATTTTGAACTATATTAATAAAACCACTATTTTCAATGGTCATTGTATGTTCTGTTATTTTATTTATTACTTGTTAACCCCTACTTCTCATCTATATAATATGTACACCAACTCGTGTAATTCATTCCATTTACAAACAATTTCCTTAATAGAGGAAGATGGTCGGAAGACCCCATCGAAACACCCAGAACTTACATTACTCTACCTCTATGGAAAATGAGAATGAACAAGGATATAACTACTCTCCACCTTTACCCCTAATGCATCCCTGGCTACAGCTGGTAGTGGGTCATGCAATCTTGAGGCAAGAAGACTTAGTGGCGGTAGCTACTATGGTGGCCAAGTGGTAGGGAATCAACCACAAACCCCTACACTAACCCAAGTTCCACCTGATATAGGTACCAAGGCCTATTATGAGGCGTTAAGGAGGGCACACATGCCTATGTTTGATGGCTTACATGATTTGGAGGTTGTTAAAAATGGTTGAAAGAGATGAAGGACAACTTTAACTTGGTGGATGTCCCGACCAAAGTATAGCTGAAGGTAGTGATACCTTTCCTAGTTAGTGAGGCTACACTCTGGTGGGAAGGTATTTCACCTGTGTTATTAGAAGAAGCGATAATTACTTGGGCTTTGTGTCATGAAGCATTTTTAAACCACTTCTCCCCTAACGCAATCCATGTATAGAAGATGGTGGAATTCGATAGCTAGGCATCTAACATGTCTGTGGTTGAACACTCTTGAAGTTCCATAACTTTGGGAAATTTTGCCAATGGTGATAACTAATCTAGCCTATAAGATGCACAAGTTCACTAGGGAATTGAGAACTAGGCTGTAGATGGCATCGCACTATATGATACCGCAACTTTTTACAATTTGTTGGGGGTTGCAATAAAGGTTGAAGTCGATATTAATCATAAAAAGGTTGAGAACAATTTGAAGAGGCCCAAAGTGAGTCTAAACTTATGAACAAGCATCCTAGACCCTAGTCTTAACCACCGGCCAAAAAGAGGGCAAACAAGGCTGGAAATGGGCAAGCGCCAATGCAATTACTAGAATGTAACATTTGTCATTGTCAACACATTAGGCTATGCCGACTAATGGCTGGATTGTGCTTTCGATGTGGCCAATAAGGTTACTGAATTGCTAAGTGCCCATAAGGTGCTATTGGACTAACTACCACCACCAACACTAACATAAATAGCCCCAACATCAACACTAACAACTTTAAGCCCAACCAGCTAAACCTTAAGCTAAAAAGGATTGCACTAGTGTTTGTTATGACCTAAGAGGATACTGACAACACCAAGGACGTGATTGTAGGTAATGTAATTGATAACCAGCTCTGTGCTTATGCCTTATTTAATTGTTGTACTTCACAATCTTTTATCTCTAAGAGCCTTGCTACACAATTAGAGCATAAGCTAAAAAAACTACAACTACCCTACAGAGTAACCATAGTAGGTGGTGAAAGCCTGGTAGTCGATGCAATATAGAAGGATTGTAACTTAGACCTTGGTGGGAATAGGGAATCAAAATTGACTTAGTACGGCTTAATATAAAGGAATTTGATTTCATAATAAGGATGGATTGGTTAGTGAAAAATTTTGCTCATGTGGACTAGAGGAATAAAGTTGTGAATTTTCATCCACCTTCTGGTGACACATTTTCTTATTATGAAAATGCCAGAACCTGGTCCAATAAGCTCAGCTCGCTAATTCTGTAGCTCAAGTCAAGAAGGCAATTAGGAAAAGATCTAAGGCACACTTAACCTATGTTATAGATGCACGACACTAAGGATTAAAAGTGGAAGATATTCTGGTGGTTAAAGAGTTCCCAAATGTTTTCCTAGATGACCTTCCCAGACCATCTCTGGATAGGAAAATCAAATTTGAAGTTAATCTGGTACCTAGAATGGCCCCCCATATCCAATGTGCCATACATATGGCGTCAACAAAATTGAAGGAGTTGAAGGTGCAACTACAAGAACTCCTTAATAAGAAGCAAATTTAACCAATTGCATCACCTTGGGGAGCCCTAGTGCTTTTCATGAAGAAGAAGGATGGAAGCTTGAGATTATGTGTCAATGTAGAGAACTTATCAAGGTCACGATTACAAATAAATACCCTTTGCTAAGGATCGATGATCTGTTTGATTAGCTTGAAGGGCCCATGGTATTCTTGAAGATTGATCTAAGATCAGGATACTATAAATTAAAGATGAAAGCCGAAGATATCACTAATATGGCATTTAGAATGTAGTACGGGCACTTCGAATTTTTGGTTTTACCTTTCAGATTAGCTAATGCTCCTATAACTTTTATGGATTTTTGAACAGAGTGTCTAACCTTACCTAGACGACTTCATAGTAATATTCATAGATAACATTTTGGTCCATTTGCCCACCAAGTGGGTGCATAAAAAGCATTTGAGAGTAGTCTAGCAAATGCTCTCAAAGAAGCACTTAATTGACAAGTTTAGCAAATGCGAATTTTGGCCAAGAAGCATGGTGTTCTTAGGGGCACATAATATCAGAAGAATGAGTCTCGATGGACAGCAATCCTACAATGGCCCAGGCCTATGAATGTAACAGAACTAAGGAGTTTATTAGGACTTGCTAGTTATTATCAAAAGTTCATCGAGTGATTCGCTAAGATAGTGAAGCTATTGACTTAGTTTCTCTTAAAGCAAAGGAAATTCAACTAGACTCCAAAATGTGAACAAAACTTTGCAGAGCTGAAGGAGAAATTGACTTTAGCATTAGTCTTGGCCCTACCTAACGAGGGCAAAGGATTCATCATCTACAGTGATGCTAGCAAGGGTGGACTAGGGTATGTCTTGATGTAAGATGGTAGGGTAATTGCCTATGCCTCTAGTGTGTTAAAGATGCATGAGCTAAACTACCCCATCTATGATTTGGAGTTAGTAGTGATGGAATTCACCCTTATGATTTGGAGACATTACCTTTATCGTAAGAGGTGTGAGATCTATATTGATCATAAGAACTTAAGTACTTCTTCACATAGAAGGACGAAACATGAGGCAAAGATGATAGCTAAAGCTAATTAAGAATTATGACTTAGTTATCAATTATCATCTTAGAAAGGCAAATTTGTTGGCTGATGCCTTAAGCAAAAAGGGCATAATTGTGATGGTGGCCACACTCGCCTAACAATTGGATTTACTACACTTAGAGGTCGTGGGGTCCATTGAAAGTGTTCTCGTGTCTTTGAACACTGAGCCTTCACTGTATGTAGAAATTAAGAAGTCCTATGGCATGGACCTAGAACTTGTGACAATTAAGGAAAGGCAAAGAAAGATTGATTGCCTGGATTTCCTTGTGGTAGAGGATAGTGTTTTCTACATGAAGGGAAGACTGTGTGTCTTATGAGTTGCTAAGATTAGGGACAACGTAATGTAAGAAGCACAAAATCTAAATACACGATGCTTCTTGAGAGCACAACAATGTACAAGGACTTAAAAAGGATCTTCTGGTGGAATGAGATGAAGAAAGACATGGTTGATTATGTGGCAAAGTGCATGACATGCCAAAGAATAAATATTAAACATCAAAGACCTAAAGGTTATCTCCAACCTTTGGAGGTACTCGAGTAGAAGTGGGATGTTTAACCATAGACTTCGTGGTAAGGTTGCTATAAACACCATAGGGATTCGATGCCATCTAGGTAATTGTCGATAAATTAACTAAGTGAACCCATTTCCTTCTTATCCAAAAGACTTGTATCCTAGATAAACTAGCCAATGTATATGTGGATAATATCGTAAGATTGCATGGTTTTCTAGCAAGCATTATGTTAGATAGAGGTCCTTGGTTTGTGTCTCAATTTTAGAGTAGTTTCCAAAAGGATATTGGGACTATAGCAAACTTAAGCATAGCCTATCATTCTCAAACAGACAGAGCATTACCCTTAGTCAAATTTGCCTATAATAATAGCTACCATAGTACATAGGGATGACTCCCTATGAAGCATTGTATGGACAGAAATGTTGCTCACTTATATACTGGGATGAAGTGGCGAAAGGAAGGTGATTGGACCAAAACTAGTCCAACTAACACTTGAAAAGGTAGTTATTGTATGAAAAAGGATTAGGATAGATAGAAAAGTTACGCCAACATGAGGAGGAGACCTTTATAGCTTGAGTTAGGGGAGAAGGTCTACATTAACATTTCACCTCAGTGTAAAATAAAGAGATTTATAAAGGTTAGTAAGATAAGCCCTCTATTTGTAGGACCCCTTGAGATACTGAAAAGGATAGGTTAGCAAGCGTACTACTTAGCATTACCCCCTGAAATTGACCAAGATGTATAACATATTCCACGTGTCTCAATTCAGGAAATACACACCAAGGCTAAGTCATGTACTAAAGTTAGAACCTCTGGTGGTCTGAGAAGACTTAATGTATGAAGAATGAGCATCAAAAATCTTGGACCACAAGAAACAAAACTTATGAGTGAGAATCATACCCTATGTGAAGGTCTAGTGGACGAACTGTACCGAGTAGGAAGCCACCTATGAGTTGGAAGAGGGAATGAGAACTCCATACCCCCATTTATTTTTTAAATAGATTAGTCCAAGTTTTGAGGATGAAACTTCTTGTAAGGGTAGAGGGTGTAATGCCCCATAATTTTAGGGGCTTGACGGAAATAATTACAAATATGCTAGTAAATAATATTAGTGAAGGAAAATTCATTATTTTTTCTTGGTTTTGTTTGACAATATTTGAGTGAAATATTAACTAAAATATAAATACAACCATGGAATGAAATAACGGCCTGATCAAGCTAGTCAACTCTACTAAAAATAAGCATATACATAGGGAATCCATATCATACTCCAAGGAGGCCAAAATTGGAGAGATTGGAGCTGATTTTTGACCTAAAATCACAGAAAACTCATGGGAAATATTTTGCAAACTTGGTGAGGTTAAAAATCCCATATATAGCTTGGTTTCACCCTTACATATACATATACATACATACATATATATATACACACACACACATATATATACCTAAAACCTAGAAGAAAAAAATATTCCTCCACCCTAAACCTTCAAGCAACTGCTAGAAGTGACGAGGAGGAAGAGAGATGAATTTTGGTCCCAAGAAACTTAAAAATGAGTAAAGACAAAGGTGAGTTTTTAGTTTAAGTTCTCCAGAGTTTATGCATAATGCATATGAATTATCTTCACACGTTTAAGCACCTAAAGGCATGATAACGCATAGGAAATAATTTTGGAGCTTGAGATTAAGGCCTTGATAGTTGAATCATGAAGGAACATCAAATAAAATTTGTGTATAGGAAAATATATTGCATTTTGCTGAAACTTTAATTTCTTGAACTAGTAAAGGGAGGACTCTTCAAGATTAAATTTTTATTCTAAGAATATGATTTGAAGGCCTTTGGGGACCTTATAACATGTTTGCATGCTAAAAAGAGGGATTAAAATTGGGTGGAAGAAGATTGAAAGCCAAACGTGATGTCTGCACATAAGCAAACTCATGTTGCATCTAACGTCCTCGATCGTGAGGCCATGCATTGTAGCTATAGTGTGAGGTTGTGCATTGCACCACAATGTGAACTCATGCGGTTGTAAGAGGAACCACGGGTAGATCAGCAAGCCACACAAATGACGCTGCAAGTGCTCCTACACGTGCTGTAACCTCGACACGGGCCTGTAGAAATTCCAAAACGCTTTGCAGCTAGTACTGCGGGTGCAAGGAATCCTTCCATGGCCGTAATAGCATTTTGCATGGTAGAGAACCCATGGATAGGAAATTGACTAGAAATTGATTTTTGTGATTTTAATACTTAATTTTATCATTTGGAATCTAAACAAGCTAAATTAAAGGAAATATGACCACTACGTATAGACAAAAAGGAAACAACATGTAGGAGTGCATTAAAGGCATATGGGGATTGAATTTTCACAGAATTAACAATTGAAATGGATGTTGTTCTGACTTGAATAGTAATCTAAGAGGATAATACTAGGGAATTTCAAAAATAGTAAGCGAGTACTGAATAAGTAGGATACCTTCCAAAGTTTACAACAACCTTTTTCTTAAAATTTCATTTACTGTACAAATGAAATGGCTATTATGTTAGCAGACATTTGTGTATTTTCCAACTATTTTTTTAAATGAATGGTGTTCTGGAAAGCCATCCTTTTACTTAATTTCTGTCAAAAGTATTTTTGTGGAAATCTTGTATTATTTTAGAATTGATTATTTCTAGAAAAAAGGTTAGGATGTGACAAGTATCAACTTTTATGTTGTAAAATTAACTTGGATAAGACTGCAGAATATTGAAAAATGCAATATAACACCCATGGGGATCAACCTATTGTAGGAACTAGTTCTACTCATTCACTGGGTAACACGTGGGATGTGTGACCTATTCAACTAGGGTGGTAGGTTGGAATATATGATCCACTCAATTGGGGTTATAAGTTAAGATACATGGCCCACTCATTTAGGGTTGTAAATTGAGCAATGTGAGTTTCCTTAGTTGAGGTAATAGATTAAGATACTGATAAGTGAAATGGTATATGCATTTCTTGAGAACCTAGGCATGCTGAAGCACAGTACATCTGAATTTTATGTGTAACATGAGATTATGGTTAAGTGTTGTTATGCAAATATCCTATGAATGTTTTAACATGATGATATATGAATTTTTGTAAATGTTTTTCTATATTCATGTCCCAACAAAAAGACAGGTATTCACTTATTGGGCAACTCGTCGCTCACCTTCTTTACCTATTGTTTTTGAAGAGGATCATACGCGGGCATGGTAAAGAGCTAGAGAATGAAGACTTAATTTTATTGATTTCCAATATCTTCATTAGTTTAAAAGATAGTTTTGATGTAATAGCATTGGTTACTGAGTTACTTTTCACTATAATGTAATAGACTAGATTTTCATTTGCAATAAAAGAACTTGATGGATTACTTGCAATGATACATATCGGCTGTGGTATTCACCAAGGTGATCCCAAGTATTACCGAGTTATGATCCTAGATTCGGGCATGACAAAATAGTTGAAAAGCCTACCAATTAAGATGGACATGGAGAATCATCAAATTGATATCACCAAGGGGTACATTTTCTGGACTCACAAGTAGATGGAACTATATGAATATGTGAAAAATTCCATGTAAGGAAGAAAAATGATTCACATAAATCATTTAAGGAAAAATAACTCAAGTAACTCATGCCCCTTTAGGATAATCATATAGTTTTACAAGTTAGTTTCCTAGAAATTTTATAACATTAAAAATATATAGATCAAACGCCACGTTCAGTAAAGATTAAGACAAGGTTGTGATTATTAGTGGTGAAATCTTTTAGTTGGGATGGGAGATGGATATTTGTGAATGAGAAAAATGTCATTATTATAATTACCTTAATATATTGGGCTTTTTTGATTCTTTTGGTAAATTATGGTCATTCGAAAAAAATTAGTAGTAATTTTGAATATTAGTTTATAATAAAGTCATGAAAGTAGTAAATTTAGAACTTAGTAATATCTTTATAGAGTAATTGTAGATATCGTTTGAGTACCTTTTTTCTAGATTTCAATGTCAAGAATAGCTTAAAGTTGAAAAATTTCTAGATTATTCAAATAATGATTTTAGTCATTTATCTAAATTTTAGGATTGATCTTACCTTTTGAACGTTGTTAAGGACGTGAGTACCTGGATTGTTGAAGAGGAGAAGGCAACCCTTGAAAATGCAAAGGCAATCAACGTTATTTTTACTAGAGTCGATGAGTAGCAACTTAAATTAATTTTAACTTGTGAAATAGCGAAGCGAGCGTGGGATATTTTGCAAAATATGCAAGAATGTATGAGCTCTGTCTGTATTTCTAAACTTCAAATGCTTGTTTTACAGTTAGAAAATTTAAGGATAAATGAGGACGAGACAATTGTTATATTTAATGGAAAGCTTTAGAGTAGAGCTATATAGGCATACCAGTAAGGAAATAGGTACTCGAAAACTAAGCTAGTCTAGAAGACAATATGCTCGCCCCTAAAATGCTTCTTTACTGAAGAGGCTCGAGATTTAGAGAATATGAGATTAAATGAATTAATGGGGTTGCTACAAATGTTTGAGATGAATATGGTTCAAGCCACAAAGGAGAAGGTGATGGTGTTAATAATTCAAAAAGGTTGCATGGAAGAAGAAAATTTCAACATTGATAATAAAGGCATGGTGGATAGAACACTTAAGAATTTCATGAAGAAGGATAGAAAATACATAGCCAAATAGAATGTCAGTTCCACCAAATGAACTATTGCAAAGAATGACAACAAAATTGGTAAGAAATATTTTAAAAATGATTTGTCTAATAAAGGTGTTCAATGTCACGGGTGTGGTGAATATGGTCATATCCTTGCCGAGTGTGCAATCACGTCGAAGAAATAGGGCAAATTGATGGCTACAACCTTGAACGAAGATGATTTAAAAGTGTTTAAAGAGCAGGAACATACTAGTAAACATGTTGCCTTCAACAATGTAGGGATACCAACTAAAAATGCTTGTGCCAATGCTGCAGTTCCAGAGATATAGTGAAATAGATTAAGTGACACTTTAGCTTAGAAGTCATGCATAAGGAATTGATGTCCATGTACCAGATGATGTTTGGCAAATTATATCCTTGAAGAATGAAGTCAAGATGCTTCAAAAGAAAAAGGATGGGATGAAGGAGGAAATTTCCATGGGGTCAAAACAACATCGAGAGGTGATCTTTAGTCCAAAGAGAACAAAAAGACCTTGGAGCAATTGAACAAAGGAAAGGTGAAACTTGATGATTTGTTGGCCATAGGCAAAACCTCTACGGATCATTTTGGACTTAGCTTCATGGAACATTTGGTTACATTTAAACCTTAAGAAGATCTAATTTATGTCAACATCCATTTAGACAATTACACTTGGCGTACTGGCATCTATTTAGGCATCTGTACTTGGTGTTGCAGCATCAAAGTAGTAAAATAGAAGAGGACCCCAACAATGTAGAACTCAATGTGAGCATTGTATTAATTTTGGTTATGTTTAAAATCAATAATTTACTCTTTTGAAAGATTTTATAGATGGAAAAGATATTGATCTCAAATTCAAGAAAACGGCTAAGAGACGATACAAGAGGGTATGGGTCAAAAAGTTCGACTTGTGTTACCACACCACTAAAATTGAAATGCAAGGGTGCTCCAACATCATCCGAAACTTTGACAAAGGTGATTCAAGGCATGAGACTAGAGACATGGCAGATCCATCCAAACATAACAGATTTTTTTTGAAGATTTAACTCCACTGGAAAAGGACAAAAGTGGCATATCAATACAGAAAGGCCTTGTATGCTTATGGAATGCTTAGACCTATGAATGGTGTGTGTGGATCCTACCAGTGAGAAAAAAAACAGAGACAACCACATTAAATGTTGCAGTACCGATGTATCCCTAGAGGATTAGAATTGCAACACATGTATTTAAAAGACCCCATTAATGTAATCAGTGTTGGAGTTAAAAAAAAAATGTGGAGTATGCCTAGAAAAATGGTTAACATTGAAGATATGAAGAAAGTAGTTGAAAGTGACAACAAAGAACATAACAGGGCCACTGATATTGTATCATTGTCCAAGCGTTTGGGCACATTGACCAAAACTTTAGACCAAGTGAGTTCTAATGCTTTGAGAAGAAAGTTGGGCTTACGCTAAGCTAGAGTCTAGCCTTCGAAGCCCAATACCAAAGGAGAAGAAGTGGAAAAATTTTGGAGGGAGATTTCCTAATTCTTATGCAATCACCTTACTATAATTACTAGGATGCTAGGAAATCTTGTTTCCTTCTTCCTGAAAGACTCTAAAACATCCATATCTCTATGTATTTGCTATTAGATAATATATTTTCACTTTTTTCTCTTGTTTGCATCGTGTTCCTTGATTGAAGGATTTTATCATGAAGAAGAAAACTAGCTGAGGCTACTCATAGGAGAATTAGAAGAATTCCTACACCATTGTCAGCTTCGTTAAAATATACTTTGACTCCACAAAGAAAGTTTTTTGAAAGGAAGCTAATACCCAAAAGTTTTGCTCAATAAGACCCTGCCACTAAGGAGAACACATAGGTCTAGGCAACATGGGGGAGTTTCGATGGAAAGAAGATCTAAATTTCCTTAAGACTATATCCAACTAAAGTAAGAGATAATTATGGCTAAAGGAGAACATAGCCATTTTTTGGGATTGCAAGTTAAACAATGTAGAGATGGTGTTTTTATATCCTAAAAATAAGTATGTTAAGGGATTGTGAAAAGGTTCAGGATTTTGGTGGTGTTGTAACTACAATGTTTGTTAGCACCACACTATCGTGGGATGATGATGGAATTTTAGTTGATCTCTACCTGTACAGGAACATTGTTGATAGTCTACTTTATCCTACTACAAGTAGGCTAAATATTTGCTATAGCATGGGAGTTTTTTCTTCAATCTAATTGGCTCCAACGGAGAATCATAGATAGCCATGATGTCGGAGCTTTAGAGGAGGCAGAGGGTACTTTTAATGGAGCATCACAAAAGATATTCTAAGAATGGTCATAAAGATTTAAGGAATATCTCCCAATTGATGCAATTATTAGAGGCAATGATAACTAAAGGAGGATTTGAGGTGTTGAATGTGTGAATTATCGAGACTTTCCTAGCTACTAGCTTTATATCTTTGAAGAAGTCAAAAGTGATACTGCCAGAGTATGTTAGAACATAGTCACAACATGCAGATATCATAACTAAAACCTTAGACCAAAAGAACTTTAAGGCCTCAAGATGTAAGTTGGGCCTTTGACTAGCTTGATTAGGCTAAAAAGTAGTGTGAAGATGTAGGAACCAAAAAATATGAAGATTTCTTGAAACTTGTGTAACTACTTTCCTAAATTAAAAGGATTCTTGAAGATATTATCTATCTTTCATAAGACTCTTGACCCTCCTAATCTGTATATATTAGTTATTATCCATTGTTTCTATCACCAAAATTTGTGGGTTATTGTTTTTATTGAAAGAAAAAATTATTATGGCAAGAAAAGCTAGCTGCAGTCAAGGTAGCTGCGAGGGTACCTAGAGAATCCCAACACCACAGTTACCATCCCAAAAGTGGCCTCTAACTCTACGAAAAATTATTTAGGAAGGAAGCCTAGTTCCACTAGAGTCACATCATGGAGAGACTTCGCATTGGGAGTTGGACTTGAGATACAGATTGCCTAAATTCCAGCCATTGAGGAGGAGACCCATTAGAATGTCAAGGACGGGAGAGTTTTAGAGGCTGAAGTTGTTGACACTTTGCGAGACACTTAGGAGGAAGAACAAGTCAAATTTTTTTTTTTTATAAAAAAACACCTAAGGTATCCCTTGAAACTCTTGTTTCTACTGAAGTTGATATTCCAACTATAGGGGATTAGAACGAGGATGCCATTTCAACAATGGAACTTGGTGAAGAACAGGAATCCTTGTATAAGGTGGGGATGAGTAGAAAAAGAAAAGCCAAGAGGAAGGTGACCAAAAGTGTAGAACCTTCCAAGAAGAAAAAGAAGAGTCATTTAGTAACCAAAGTCCACAACATCCAACACTTCACAAAAGCTAATCAAGAAAGATCAAGTCTCTTACAAGGTTGTAATTTTATGGTGCAAAGTTCCTAGATGTTAAGAAATATTTGTGGATGCTTCGGTGAAGGAATTTATTGCAATTTGATGACAAAAATAGTTGTTGAAAATTCCACTTGATATCACAAAGTGTATGTGTGTGGGGACTTTGTTAGAGTTTCACTAAGTCAAATCAACTTGGTGTTGGGGTTTCAACTGGCAGATCTATAAGGAACTTGTTCAGAAATTTTAAGCCAAATTTTGATGTGATAGCTCATGTTCTCACAGTTAACAATGTGTTGACTTGGTTAGAACTACAACTCCAGAGGCTGGCTTAATTTCTACTCATTTTACTATGAAAAATTCTAAGGCAAGTATTCTTTATTTTAAGGTTGTATCTAAGGTATAGATGCCTAAATTTATTGTAGATGCTAGGACACGACCTTGATTAAAGAATTGCCATGTTGCAAATTGTTGTTCTTGTAATTCCTTCTGACTTAACTACTAAAGGAACCATAATTGCGGTTGGTCCATCTTCCTCCTAGTGCTATAGCACTCATCTATTTCTTTCTTAGTTGATCATTGATATCATGTGGTATAAAGAGGGAGTGCACATTTAATTGGAGGTGTAGGTAAGAAATTGTTGAATTTTTTAAGATGCATTAAACTCAATTAATGAACAAGAATAGAAGAATGCCTGATTTTAGGGGGAGTACTTTATGGAATTTTTGCTACTTTACTTTGAGGGGAGTCCTTAAGATTCTTGGCTTGTTGTCTGGTGGACAACCTTACTCAAGATTGTCCCTGCTAAGAAATTCTTTAATCTAACAATGTTGTATCCACTATACTTGAACTTGGAGTTCCTGATGAAATTATTGTGTTGATAGTCCAACTTCAGAAGTTGATGATAGTTTATAGTGCAATTTGACATTCACTACTTATTCTACCACCAGTTCACAGTTCAAGACCAATTTGCTAAGCTCTATCAAGAGGGATTGATGCCTAGATTCGACAGCTACAAACTTAAAGGCATTTTGAGATTCATATTGCAACACTTAAGTATTGTAATACCCCAAAATTTAGGGGCTAGGTGACAATATTTGCTAAGTGTTAATAAATAATATTAGTAATGAAATTTATGTATAATTCCATCATTTATTTAATATCTTTTGTGTGTAATGAAAGGGCAATATTTATGGCAATGATAGAAGGCAATATGTGTATTAATGTACAAGGAGCACTTTAGCAAAAATTGCCATGTCTAATAGGAGTCAAATTTGGGCTAAATTAGGGCCAGAAAATAGCTGAAAATTCACATGAATTTCTGTCCAAATATTATAGGAGTTTCAACTTCCATTTCCTATGTCAAGTATCAATTTTCTAAGCTAAGATACTATAACTTATGTATGTATGAGGTGAATTGCAAGGATCTAAGTTCTCGCGTTGTAAGCTATATGTTACAATCTATGTTGTATATTCTTGATCCCCGATATCAAGACCTAGGTTCTAATATAACTTTCAGTCACATCCCCAATCTAGAAATGTAAAATGGTAGTACCCATAAGATAAACATCTCAATAGATGCTAGGGCCCAAATATCAAAACATGCTAACCCATAAAGTTCGTTTATTACAATATGAGTGCCTAGTACATCTTAGCAGAAAGTAAAGTAATACTAGTCTATTACAGTCTCGTTGTCTTATTTGCCAAGAAAGTAAAGTGACCTTAACTATTACAAGTTTATGTCTTATTCACTTTTTAATTAAATAAAATCATTAGAGCTTCTAATCCACCAGGCTCTACCATCCTCAAGTGCATTCACTCTCACTAGTGTCCTTCGTGAAAGATGTGAAGTAAAACATGAGTGACGAATCGTCTAGTAAATAGATTCATCTGTCTAGTTCTTTTTGTATGATGTGAGTAATGAAATAATATATATTTGTATAAAAAACATTTTAAATAGAAAGTAAAGCAACATGTCACATTTCATGTTCATAGTACTTTTTACATGACATATAATTTCACATATTCGGTTGCCAACTCATGGTTAAGGACTTCATGTCACTTTTTTACTGATCAGGGCTTTAGACTACACTCTTAAGTAAGGAGGGTCATGTGAACTGTAGCTATGCTCGTAGTGGACCCACTACTCAACCCTGACTAGGAGGTACCCTAATCTGTACTCTTAAATGATAGGATCACATATCAACCTCACCCATTGCCGGCCCTAATACTTCTACCCCAGTTGGGTGGATCTCAATCTATTATCAAATGAGTAAAGTAGAACTCATTCTATACTATCGTCAATACCCATCATGAGAGGCAAATCTTATCATCTATTTCACGTTTACCGTTTACATTGAAAACAGTTCAGAAATACTTGTAAATACTGATTGGATTTCATTGGGGTTTGATTGTAAAAATCAAAACTGTTACACATAATATAATCAACAATACACAACAGAAGTAATTAGGACAAACACCACTCATTTTTATTGCAAACATGCTTGATATTGAATTTAAATCACAAAAAACAAAAGCTATTACCTTTAAAATGCTTTAGACCTTTTTCTTGCATGAACTTTGAAGTTGTGACCCTCAAACCTAGACCTCTAGATTGCTCACATGACTAGAAGCTTGTGAGTTCTTCCTACACTCCACAAAACCCCCTGTTGTGAAGCTCTTGAGCGAACACATCGGGCTAGTAAGATTTTGTGACTAAAAGAATATGATAGAGGGTGGCTAGGTGTTTGTTTTCTTTTGGCTTAATGAGTCATGAATTTTGTGATATTTTAGTGCTAGGAATTATGTCTTGAACTCTTCAAGACTCCTATTTATATTATCAACATTAGCATTAAGTTTATGGGCTCTATGGGTGCTCCTAAATGAACCCCTTTTTAATTAAATAGTCTTAGACTTTAATGTATTAATCTCATTAATAAATCAACCCATACATCTTTTAATTATTAATCTCATTAATAATTAAAGTCCAATTTGTGTTTAATTAAATTTAATTTAATTGATCTCATTATTTAAATCAAATTCTCCATTATGCTTCTAATTAATGATCTCATCATTAACAAACACCAAGGTAATTTATTTGCTCAAATTCAATTACAATTAAATAAATTATGCACTCCTGTAATTTAACTCTCATAACACTTCTAAATCTTATGTGTGTGTCTCTAAGTTTATTCTTAATTGGCAATGAGCATAACTTCAAGGATTTGGGTAACGTCTAACCTACTGCCTATATCGTAGCCTAACTAAAATGAAGAGACCAGATCACAATAAACCCTTCTGATCATGATTACCATGCTATATAGACCTTTTGAGCGATAGTCATGGATTTAGTCAAACTTACAAACTTGGTTATATGACCAATAAGTGTTTTCTCATGACACAAATGCTCTTATTAGAAACTCCTTTTTGATCACACATTGCCTTAGCCAAGGGTTTCTATCTTATAGAATACTAAGTACATAAGACAAATGCCTTTCTCAGTTTCAAGGAGACAAATTTCCTATTGAGCACACACATGCCTCCATACATATCCAGGCAATAGCACGCTGGGTTCATGGCCTTGTCCTATATTGGGATAGACATTAGCCTTTAATGCCCTAGTAACTTCTTTAACCATCATGCATATAAGATAACTATATTGTCTTAGGTCTAAGGTCATGAAAAAAGATGTTGACGGCTAAGAGTGAACTTTGTGCATATACTTCGTTCTTTGAGTCAATGTCCAAATGCCCCATTCACCAAGGACATATCCACCCACAAGTACTCTTAGTATCTCATATTAAACGACATGACACTTACCGTGTAAGTGCTAGGTGTACAAGTCATTCTAACTCTCTAATGCCCTTTTTAGAGTGTTTGTGAATCGTGGACTAATTTTAGTTGTTGAGTGCCAAGCAAGTTTTATGTCCATATTCATAACCTCTCATGAATAAAGCTTATCAACTCAAATATATGAGTACATGTAATACTTCACGCCAATTAAGATTCACATGCATGATAAGAGTTGTGACAATATTGATACGAAAATCAATATTTAATTAATTTAATTCAAAAGATACACATACAACTAAATGCCCTTTTATTATCCCTCATTTTCTATTGGCGTTAGAGGGCATATCACTAACAATTTCCCACTTGCACTCTAATATCAACACTACTAATGCCAGTCGCTATGATATCGAATACCCATCTTCTTAAGATGGCAATCCAGCTGCACTTGTCTCATTAGCTTGATGACTGGGTTAGCCACGTTATCAACTGAAGCTATTTTCTAGATGGCTACATCACCCCTTCTAATGATTTTTCAAATAATGTGGTAATTACTCTCTATGTTTTTGGATTTTTGATAGGACCTTGGTTTCTTTGGCTGTGCTATCACACCATTGTTGTCATAATAAAGTGGTAATGGTCGATCCATATCTAGAATTACTTGAAGCTCTATTACGAACTTCTTTATCCTAACAGTCTCTTTCAGTACATCACTTGCGATTATATACTTGGCCTTAAAGGTGGAGTCTGCAATGATACTTTATTTGAAACTCTTCCAACTAACTACTCCTTCATTAAGAGTGAATATGAATTCAAAAATAAACTTTCTATCATCTACATCTAACTATCCATCTATTTTCAACTCACCATCTCTACAAATAAGCATAATATCCTTAGTCCTTCTCAAGTACTTAAGGATACACTTAATAACAATCCAAAGTTCTTTACCAGGATTCGCCTGAAACCAGCTTGTAATACTTATAGCATAAGCAATATCTGGTCTCATACATAGCATTGGGTACATCAGGTTCACAATGGCTGAATCGTATGGGATGACAACCATGCTTCTCCTCTTGTCATCCGTCTTGAGGTACACACATTTTGAACGGTGGATGCCATACGTAGATGGTAGCAACCCTTTTTAAGAGACTTCCATATTGAACCTCTTCAGTACTTTGTCTATGTACAAAGCTTTGGAGAGACGTAGAAATCTCTTTGCTCTATCATTATAGACATGAATGTCCAAGATGTAGGTAGGTTCTCCCAAGTCTTTCATGGAGAAAGTTTTAGATAACAAGGACTTAACTAAGGTTAGCATCCTAACATCATTCTTACATCATTCCTTATTAGTAGTATGTTAACCACATGCAACACAAGGAATGTTATTGCGCTTCCACTACCCTTCTAGTAGATGCAGGGTTCATCTTCATTTTTTTATGAATCCAAACAATTTGATTGCACCATCAAAGTGAAGATTTAAACTCCTTGATTCTTGCTTAAGGCTATATATGGACCTCTTAACCTTACACACCTTACGAGATTGGTCTTGGTCCTCAAAATCACGTGGCTGCACCATATAAATGTCCTCCTTAGGTATTTCATTGAGGAATGTGGTCTTGACATCCATTTACCAAATCTTATAATCTAAGTCAGTGGCTATTGCGAGTAAAATCCAAATGGACTTTAGCATGGGTATTGGTGAGAAAGTTTCACCGTAGTTAATTCCCTCCTTTAGACTATAGCCTTTCGCTACCAAGCTAACCTTATAGGTCTCCATCTCGCCAGTCAAACCATTCTTTCTCTTATAGACCCATTTACATCAAATAGGAACAATTCCCTTAAGTGGATCTACCAAAACCATACTTGGTTTGCATGCATTGAATCAATTTTGGATTTTAAAGCCTTTTTCCACTTGGCAAAGTTTTTATTTGCCATTGCTTAATCATAGGTAGAAGGATTATCTCCATGATTATTATCTCTCATCACAAACAATTTTTGTCTGTTCTCTATGATATAACCATATTTCTCTAGTGCCTAAGAGATTCTACTTGATTGTCACAATGGTTGCATTCGAGAAGGTTCCTTTTGAATAGGGACATGTATTATAGGCTAATTGTTTTGATCCTTGTGCTCAACTTCCTCGAGTACTATGGTTCTACCTGCACTGCTTTCTTAAATGAACTCTTTGTTAAGGAAGTGTGTGTGATACCTGTTAACAATCCTATTATCTTCAACTATTTAGAACTCATATCCTAGGAAATCTCTAGGATATCCAACAAAGAGGCCCATAACTGCCCACACCTCTAACTTGTTCATCTTATTCTTCTTAAGATATCCTTAAGTGCTTAAGGCCTGGCTTCATTCTAAACCATATCTCATGAAGGGGTGGAGTGACTGGACTTCAAGGGTGTCCTATTCAAAACTTATGCTGTAGTATATGGACTAGCTCTAGCACTTCAACAGCCCTTTCGATAGATCCATCAAATGGACTTCTAGCTATCTTACTTAAGATGCAAGGTTCACAAGTTAGGTAGAGTTCCTTTCCCGATAAACTAATAAGCCCATCTTTCTCTAAGTTACTAATCCTTATGTCTTGAGCATGAACAAGTTTAAGGTGCCACAAGTATTAGGGATTTAGACCATCTCCAAGATATTTGTTTGAGATGGTATTGATCACATTACAATCATCCATATTTGTTAATATAAGCCATTTATGAGGGATGCCATGCAAACCAATGTAATACAATAATAAATATGGCACACATTACCTTTAAAAGAAAATTCATAATTCTCTTTTATTAAAACGGAATAGAAACAATGATTTTAAGTCTACTGGACAACAAAAGACAATCTCTCAAATCTAAACTGTGGCCTAATGATAGTTTCACTGAAGTTGTCCCAATTGTAATTGCTGCAACACTTGCTTCATTCCTTTCGTTAATCACCACTTCATGCTTTCTAGGTGTCCCATTTCTAACCAGATCCTGATATGAGGTACAAATCTGAGAAGGTACACCAAAATCCAAAATCTAAGAAGTAGAATAAATACCAATAGAACAAGATGTTTCATAAACATAAAGTCCCATACCTCTAGCTACCTTCTTAAGGCTTAGGTACTCGGTGTAATTTCTTTTCCAGTACCTATTCTTTTCGCACTGGAAACACTTTCCTTTTTTTCCAAAAGCCTTGACCTTCTTGATACTCCTAATGGCCTTAGGAATGGTCAGCTTTTTCTTCTTGGCCTTGCTCTTCTTGGTCACACTAGAGGAGTTAGATGTAGTAAGAACTATCTCCTTTCTTTTCCCTTTCATAGTCTGCTATACAGTCACCAACTTATTCAGTAGTTCAGTCAGAGTGTACTGAATATCATTAATATGGAAATTCATAATAAATTGTGAAAAGGAATCTAAAAGTAATTGAAGGATCAAATTTGTCTATAGATTGGTGTCCATGATGAAATCCAGTGTCTCAAGCCTCTCGATGAGTGAAATTATCTTGAGGACATGCTCACTTACATCACCACCTTTTACCATACGCATCCTGAAAAATTGCTTGGATATCATGCATCTAGCAATATGACTTTACTTAGCATGCAACTCTTGCAGGTGGTATAAGATCTCTCTTGTAGTCCCCATATCCTTTAAGTCCTTTTAAGATTGTTGGTCATAGCAACCAGCATGTAGCTTTTGACCCATAGATCATCTTCGACCCATTTCTTATGAGTGGCATTTTCCTCCTTACCAGCTATGCCACCAAGGGCTCATGGGATTTTGGCCTTTAATACATAGCTGACCCACTTTAGATTATGAACAATTCTCAAATTCTAAAGCCAATTAATATAGTTAGGCCCAATTAGAACATTGGTCTCAAGTAAGTTGGATAGAGGTGTAGACATTATTTAGTTAATGTGGTTACTCCAAAAAATAAATAAGATTAATTAGTTTGGTTGTTATGTGTGGTACCATTGTGATTATGGACTTTAAATTAAAATGGCATCCCACTAGAATTTTCAAATCCTACACTACCTCAGGGTAGAAGATAGAAATTCCATTGATAAAATTTCCTAAGTGAGGATTGGGGTCTTCACTGGACATAGCATACCTCATGTAAATCGAGTTTTGGCAAGCTAGACCTAATGAGTGGCAACTCTTGCCAACACATCTCATGCATGGTCCAATTATTTCTTTGGCTCATGACTTAAAATGCCTCACGTAATTTGAACTAAATCAAATTAATTTAATTTAATTAATCTAATTAACTAAATCAAATTCTCCATTATGCTTCTAATTAATGATCTTATCATTAACAAGCACCACGATAATTTATTTAGTCCAATCTACTTGCACCTAAATAAATTATGCACCTCATTAATTTAACTCTCACAACATTTCCAAATCTTTTGTGTGTGATTTTTTAAGTTCATTTTTAATTACCAACAAGCATAATCTGAAGAATGTAGGTAACATTTAGCTTACAACCACATCGTAGCCCAACTAAGATGAAGTGACTAGATCACAATGAACTCTTCCAATCTTGATTACCATGCTGAGCAAGCCAAGTGTTCATATTCATAACTCCTTATAAATAAGGCTTGTCAACTCAAATATATGGATACATGCAATACTTCAAATCAATCAAGATTCATATGCATGATAAGAGTTACCATAATATTGATATGAAAATCAACATTTAATTAATTTAATTCACATGGTACACGTATAACCAAATGCCCTTCTATTATTCCTCATTTTCTACTTGCGTTAGAGGGCATATTGCTAATAATAATCACATCAATTTTCAAGAAAATAGACAATTTAATTCTCACAGAAATAATCAAGTTGAAGAATTGGCATTCATAAGACAAAAGAATATCCAAAATAATTTTAAATATGTAGTAAAAGTTCCAGTTGTATTGTGAAAGAAGTTTTGAAAACATTTCGCAAAATTTGGTAAAGTGTATCCACTTAACAATTGCTAGTCTTGTTGTTTTGAAACCTTATCAGTTACTGCCCTTTGAATTCCTATTCACCAAAAGTCATATTCAATTCTTATATTCTCACACCCATTAACGCATCCTACGTGCCTTGAATTTAAATCCTGTCTTAATTTTCAATTGCCTATTTATTGGGTTCCTATTCAAGTTTACTCGTGCAATTTTCCCCATATCCTGTCAATCTTTATTCTCCATTTTTCATAAAGTTTTAGCCTTAAAAGATCATAAATTGTATTCCATAGTCTAAAAATCAAATTTCTCTTCGTTCCTAGAATTAGCAGCAATGAAAGCACACCTCACGACTGTGAAAAATGGTTTCGCATTTGTGAAACAAACCATAGCATCTATTATCTTGTTTTGTGGTTCTGCCTTACAACCGTGATCAACTTTGTCATGTCTACGGTGAGGTGTGCCACGACCACATCTTCAACCCTAGAGCATTTTGTTTTTTCTACACCCCGGCTCTATGCTCGCAAGCGTGCCTACCCAACCATAAAATCAAGTTCTGTGATTGTGCTGGCAACCGCGACGGGCAATGCCTTGCGTTGTAGTTCCACCTTGCACCTGCAAGTTTGCTTCTCACAACTGCAAGATGTAGTCTCACGACCGTGGAGCAACTACAAAACGGGGCCTGCATGCTCGTTAAGGTATTTTTTAGTTCCAATTTGATCCCTACTCAATTTTAATCATTCTTTTTGATAAATAATTGAGTTCCATGGATTCCAAGGACCTTTTAATCATATTCAAAAATGAAAAATCCAACCTTGATGTGTTTTCTAAATTTTCCAACTGAGAATCAAAAGTTTATCAAAGTTTTATAATGTTTTTCCTATATGTGATTTCTTCCATTGCATGGTTCAACTGTTAAAATCCCGTATTGCATCTAAATTTTAATCGTTGTTCCTTCTGTAGTTTTGCATGATTTGTGCATCTAAAACATGCAAAATAGAAACTCTTAAGGCATGCGTGACTTCTACCAAGTTTTGGATTGAAAACTCATCTTAATTTTACGCATTCTTGAAGCTTGTGGGTCGTTTCCTCTTCTCTCTTGCCTTTGGCCATCTCTCAAGGATTTTGGATGGGAAAGTAAATTTTTTCTAGGGTTTGGACAATATATATATATATATATATTTATATATATGAACATATGTAGTGCAAATATGCTAGTTATGCAAGTTTGGACCTCTTGTAATTTTAGGAAGAATTTCACACAAATGTTTCGTGAATTCTCAAACTCAAAACTAGTCTTAGGCCCTCAAATTTAGCTCCCTTGGCCATGGAAGTCGTCTTCCATCAACACCTCAACTTTTGATAAATTCCTCTTTGCACCATTACACTCATATTCCTTACCATACATGCCTTAATATTTAAAGCCATAATCCACAAGAAAATTATTGTACAAAATCAAGAATTTATTAGCTAAGTCCCACATTATAATTTTTACCACTACTTTAACCAATATTGTTGCTAGACCCCAAAATTTTGGGGGATTACATGGCAATTGATTAGCTACTATATGTAGTAATTTTCTAAATATACTTTTAAAAGTTTTGAACATTTAGAAGATTATAATACACATTAGGTTTTCGATATTGCACTATTTTTCAAACAATTTGCACTGTAGAGTTATTCTCCCAAGAAATGAGAATAAAATAAATTAATATATGGGTTTATAGTGATAGTTTTATATTTTTTTATACTTTAAGAGGAACACAAATATAGAACCAACTATGAATTAATTTTTATAGAAGTGGCCCTTACACACACACATATTTGCCATGCCATCAAAATGGAACATTTCTTCAAATTAAACAACTTATGTTATTTCAATTAAAATCACATTTCTCAACCTTTTTTATTTAAGTAATTATGAAGATAGAATAAATGATATCTGAGACGGTGTTCGGCAGAGCTTAAAGCCCTCAAGACAACTAACAAAATTTTTAGTATATGCATCTTAAAGACAATTGGTAAATTTTTGTTTATGGGACTTACAAGATAACAAATAAGCATTTTACTTCATTTGAGATCTTAAAAGATAATGTAGAATGATCCATCTTTTTAAGTAGATTATAAGTAATATGCTTCTTACATTTTTAGAAGATAAAAATATTAGCATTTTTTTTCAAATTTCTCGTTTTCACAAAAAAAAAAATTGCTTTAAATGTGTATGGTTTCGGTTAATTCTAGATAAAAAGAATTTGAAAATATATGAATAATAAGAACTAGCATCTTTAATAAAATAAGAGTCCATATGGAAGAAAGTAAATTTATGGATGGAATCAAATATGTAGTATTCATAGAAAGGTATTCGGTTATTAGGGAAAAAGTAATATATTTCTAATGTCAAATTAAGGTCAACTAGGACAAAACTAAAACATTTGGTTGGAAACTCCTTCGGTATCAAGATAATCGCCATAAATCGTCGTTGACTTTTGGAAATGAGACAAGAAATAATCCCACCGGAAGGTATACGGCCTAAAGGCCTTGGCCTCATCCATTACCTTGATATGTCTCATCCATCTTATAGTTTGCAGTCACAAACTTCGCCTACAGCGAATAGTTGAATAGTCAACCAACTAAGATGGACATGGAGAATCCTCAAACTGATGTCACTAGGGTGTACAATTTCTGGGCTCAAAAGTAGATGGAACTATATGAGTTCGTAAAAAATTCCATGTATGGAAGAATAATGATTCACATAAATCTCTTACGGAAAAATAACTCAGGTAAATCATGTCCCTTTTGTATGATCATAGGGTTTTACAAGTTAGTTTTCTGGAAATTGTATGACGTTAAAAATGTATAAATGCAATGTCACACTGTAAAGATTTATGACAAGGTTGTGATTATTGGTGTTGATATCTTGTGGTTGGGATGGGAGATGGATATTTGCGAGTGAGAAAAATGTCATTATTATAATTGTTCTGATATGGTGGGCTATTTTGATTGTTTTGGTAAATTATGGTCATTTGAGTGCTGATTTATTTGTATATTTAATTGTTATTTTGCGTGTGAATAATTAGGTAGATTTTAGGTGAGTATGGAGAGAGAATATATAACATTACCTTAGTTAATCCCCTATCAAAAATTGAAGGATCTAATGTAGACATTCTCCAAACATGTGATGGATAAAAACAGCAGGTTTGAGGGCTGTCTTGGCATGAGAATTTGCTGGAAAATTTCCAGCTCCTACATCCCCCAAAAAAGGAGTCAAACATGCCATATTTGCACCAATACCTAAGTATAAATGCCCCATTAAGCTCAAAAATTGGAGCAGAAAATAAACATTCTCCACCCCCAAAAATTAGAGCAGCCATCTAGGAGAAGAGAGAGAGAGAGAGAGAGAAATTTTTCCAACTAAAAAAATGCGTAGAATTCAAGGCAACTTTCTAGTCCAAACATGTAGTTTTAACACCTGTCCTTAAGAATTACATTTTACACGTTTAAGTACATGATGCACGAATATTTTGGGCTACATGTGGGATTAAACTTAGAATATGACAGTGAATCATGTTAGTATAAGTATGTATAGGATTTTTTATGAAAGATACAGTATATGAAGGGTAGTATGATTTTGAGAATTCATGTAATTTCTTTTGAATTATTTTGGGAAATTCATAAAGATTGAATTTTTATATTTTGAATATGATAAGAAGTCACTAAGAACCCATAAAACATGTTTTATTATTGAGTAGAATTATTAAAATTGCTTAGGAAGAAATTTGGAACCAAACAATGCCTTGTGCACAGACTAGGTGTCACCCTGTAGTCACCTCCATTGTTGCGAGGTTGGGCCTCATGGTTGTGGGATGATGGTTTGCATGTTGGGCTTCACAAGATGCCAAATTTTTTGAATTTTAATCACAAAATAATCAAAGAATACAGTGGAATAAATGAAATCCCAACTCGGTCTGCTTTTCATCTCATAAAATGCTTAAACATAAATTTTAAAATCTAGAAATAAATCATATAGTTTCTGCTTATGATTCATAAGCTACGATAAAGTCTTAGCTATCGGTTTGTCCATACAAACAAGTTGTTGGCTATGTGGCTCCAACAAAACTTTATAAGCCACTTAGTGAAATTTTACAATTCTTGCGTTTAAAAAATTCCTAAAAGAAAATTGAGGAAAGCTAAAACTAATTTTCTCTTGCATATAAGTGGTGAACAGTACCCACCACGACTGTTCACATGAATAGTGCTATTTGGAATTCTTCCAATTCATTTATTCCCAAGGCACAATTCTATTTGCACTAGTAGTCTTAGGGTTTGTGGAATGGGCTCTATTGTTTTTCACATGGACCTTAAAATTATCCTAAGCCCATCCATCTTTAATTATTAATCTACTAATTAAAACTTACTTGAATTATTTTCTTAAATTTAATTAATCCTATTAATAAAATAAATGGCCTGTTATATTTCTAATTAATAATCCTCATTATTAACAAACATAATGGGTATAAAATAATTCTCTTGCACCTTGTCTCTTGTCTCATTGATTTAATTAGTAATTTAATTAATTTTATTAATTAAATTAAAGTTTCATCATGCTTCTAATCAATGATCTCATCACTAACGAACATAATGAGGAATAAATCATTTCAATTTGGCCTAATCCTATTGCAACCAAATTAAATCCTCATGAGACTTTTCAGGCTTCATCCATAAGTCTTTCCAGCTTTGTGATCACTATTTTGTAAATGCCTCAATCTATAATCTTATTTTTATATGTATGACTTTTTTGGTTCGTCCTTGGCTGGAAACAAATATAACTTGAAAGATATAGTAACATCTAGTATGTGGTCTATATTGTAGCCCACTAAATGAAGTAAATTAAGACTATTCAATCAGTAAAACCAAACTGAACTGATTTTGGTAAGCCAAAAATCACGTACCGAATACTAAACTAAGCTTTTCGGTTCAGTTTGATATACACCGAATTTTTTTCAGTGGTTTCAGTATAGTTTTCGGTAAACTAAATTTTAGCAAAAAAAAAACTAAAAACACTATAAATTAAATTATTTACTATTTATCATAGATAATTTCAAAAAAATATATTAAAAAGTTTAAAAATAAAAAAATTATATTTGGTTCGGTACAGTATACTGAACCCAAATATTGATACTGGACTAAAAATTAAATTTTTAAAAAATAATATACCAAATACAGAACCAAATTTTCAGTTTGGTATTCGGTACATACTAAAATTTCAGTTTCGACGTAGTTCAGTCGGTATACCAAACTCTTCATAGCCCTAAAGTAAATGGATCAAAATGGACCCCTTTGATCATGAATACCATGTGGTATAGATATTTTATTTTGCTTTCTCCCAACTGCGCTAAAGATATGGATTTTGTCAAACTCACAAATTTAGTCATATGACTAATTGATGCTTCTTTATGAGACTAATGTTTCTATTGAAAACTTCTTTTCAATCACACACTACATTAGCTAAGGATTTCCATCTCATTGAACATCAATTACATAGGACAACGTCTTGCTCACTTGCAAGGAGACAATTCCCATATTGAATGTTCACATGCCTCCATACCTACTTGAGCATTGACACTTTAGGCTTATGCCCCTATCCCTTATCAGAATAGATATTGGTTTTTAATACCCTAATGACACATTGATTGTCATGCTCATAAGACAATCATGTCATCTCAAGTCTAAGGTGTACACGTACTTAACATGATCAGGAAGCAAAATATTGATAGCAAAGAGTGAACTCTATGTGTTTGTTTCGTTCTACGAGTTAATATTCAAATGCTTATTCTCCAATGGCACACCACACATATATATATTCTTAGCATTTCATATCGAACGACATGGTACTCACTATAAAAATTCAAGGTGAACTAGTCATATTGGCTCGCCATCTAAATGTGAAGCGAGACACAGCACCAAGTAGTGTGCACAACGATTCTTGTTTGTGGTTGCAATAGTGTTGTTCACAAGTGCGAGATCTAGCACTGGTCAAAAACAGAATACATTGCAGCTGAGGGCACAGTCACAAAAGCTTTTTTCATGGTCACGACTTGGTAGTTCACAATCATGAAGCACAAATGTGAGATGCTCTACAATATACTGAGATTCATCTTGCAGGTGTGAAATCATTTTTCTCAATTGTAAGTTATGTTTTCTTGGTCACATAACCTAGAAATCAAGAGGAAACTTGATTTTTCTTCTTTTGAACCATTTCCCCCCCCCCCCCCCATTTTTAAGGCCAAAATGTGTATGAATATTTGGGAAAGAAACCTAATAGGATATTGAGAAAGTGAAGCAAGTGAACTGAGATAGAAAAATCACTCTAGTAGGTAAATTGGAATCTAAATCAGGTTTAATACTTGACACGTAGGAAGCATCTGAAGCATAAGAATAGAATTTTCAATTGGGTTGAGTAATTGAACAAAATCATTTTGGTTGAATGGGTACTCAAGGGTCGTTACCCAATGCAATTACTGAGCATTAGGACTAATACTAGGTAAGTGGATATACTTTACCAATTCTTATAAATGCTTTCGGAAACTACTTTTCAATACAAAATGAGGCTTCTATAGTGTGTACAATGCTTGCAAGTATTCCTTTTTTATGAATGCCAAAATTTTGACATGATTATTTTCTATGAAAAATAAAACATTTTGTTCACTTGAAATTGGATGTGAGTCTATTTGCAAACTGTTTCAGAATTGATTCCAATATGAATGAAATATGTGTAATAAGAGTTAAATATGATACTCTTGATTGGTAACGTGCAGTAGTATAAGGAACAAGTTTCGATCCTATCAATCGAGTAAAAATTGAGACCTAACTAATCAGGGTAGAAGTCTTGGGTTGACATTGGGTGAAGTTGATATGTGCCTTGCCAATTAGGAGAAAAGATTGGGAAATTGCTTAGTCAAGGTTGAAGTGGGCTCACAGCAGGTGTAGCTTATTCATGTAACTTTCCTTAGTTGAGAGTATATACTGAGAGTATAAACTAAGGTTCTGATCAGTAAAAATAGTACACAAAGTTTGTAATCCATGAGTAGGCAAATGAATATGTAAAATTGCATGATGTGTTAAATAATTTTGAAAAATGAGATATGTGGTGATATTTTTTTTGCTTTTAAATGTGTTTATGCAAATTTTATTTTTACTAATCACATCCTATATAGGCAAAAGGTAGGTGAATTCATTTCATGGGTGACTTTTTGCTCACGATTACTTTAATGTCTCTTTGCAAGAATACCAACCAAAGTGAACATACATGAGGCCGGTAGAGTTAGGAAGATGGAAGACTCTAGTTTATTTTTCTTGCAAATAGGACATGGACATTATAATAGATGGTTTTATTTTATTTCTGCTGCAAGTATGTAATAGAACCATCATTTCAATTTGAGTTAGATTTTGTGGATTAGCATTTTTTGACATTTTAGTCTTTCTTATCAACTGAGATAACTGTTTGGCAAATACTGCCATATTGGAGCCTTAAATTTGGGGTGTGACAAAGAGTAACTCTAAATTTGGAGGTAATTACTTTGAAAGATAGCTTAGATAAATGATTGACAAATTAATTTTTCTTTAAACTATTAAGGCATGTGCATTGCTTGTCTTGGAATTGTTTGATGTATGTCTCAATTAAAAATACTCTACATTCGGCATTACTGTGACTAATATAAATGCCAAAATCTTCAGTAGAAACGTAATTATAATTTGCCTTCAAGTGTTATTATAAGAGAAGGCAATATATCATTTATGAAGATAAAATAACTCAACTTGTACTTTTATGTCAACCTTTAGGCGTAAACGTTTCCATTTTAGGTTTTCTTTTTTACTACCAAAATTTTGCTTTAAAAAATTGTCCATAAACCACACCATGCTATTGTTACTTTGTATTAATTGTTTTATTTTTGGTATTGAATTATATATTAATTAGTTGTTGATAGTAAAAATTCAGAAGGTGAATCTATAGATTATAAATGAGCATATTCCAAATACAAGATTTGATCAGAGTGTATATAATATAACCCACTTGAACGGATGAAATTTTTTTGCTATATCTATAAGCAACATCATGATCTTTGAGACAAATGAAGAGAGAGAAAATAAACTTCAAGAGAGTCATGAAAAATGAGGTTAGATTTGATTGGAATCCTATGAACTCAGTTGATGTTACTCATGAATGCTAGGAGAGCCAAAAAAGAGTAATTTCTTTAGTGTTGATTTTAAATAAGTTATATTCTATTAATGAAATTCTAGACAAATCTGGTACACTTGTTTGCTGCTGTTAGCGTCTATCTATGGCCAATTAAAGAAATAGATGGCCTTGTAATAGTGTTGTTATCTTTTCTATTTACCAACTAGTATTATTCATACATTAACACATTGGAATTTAAACTGTTATTTTTAATTAAGTACTTTAATGTAGTGTACTTTAGTCATCCACTTAAGCTTGGCTCGATTATTGATTAAACATGATAAATGAATATTGTTTAAGCATATAATGGTTGATTCTTCTCAATTATAAAACCTATTGATGGAATTATTATACTTGTTAGTATGGCTTGTCTTAGAAATTAAAAAATATGATGAATATAATTTCTACATTAGTACTTTTGAATCCCTTTTCGGATTGTCATTCTTATTTTTAAATAATTTTTGAATTATGTTCTCTAATCACATATTTTTTATTCTTTCTCATATTTATATTTGATTATATTTTGTCTTTCCAATAGTTTGATAAAGGTTCGAGATAATTTTCATTGCTTTTTAGTAAAGTCGTTATATCTCCAATATTTTCATTATGAGGAAACCACTAAAAGAATTATCAAGCTTGACAAAATTGAATCAATAAATTCTATGTCAAGCAATAGCTTGTCACATTGTGACATACTACAAGAACTACATTTACTATATTTATTGTCCAGTATACTTATGAATGGATCATTTGTAGAGAACATATTAATTACACATGGAATAAGGCCTTACCATGCTTTCCACTTTACAAAACATGCATTTTGAGATTTATGCCATAAATTAATACAAAATATGTTCTTCATCTAATAGGAGGAATTCCTACCTTTCAAGAATGCAACTTTTCTAACTTTGTGACCACAGTGTGAATAATATATTACGAAAAGAGTAAAAGAGTTATTCAATTATTTAGAAGAAACTATTTCTAAGAATTTTCATGTAGTTATAAAATTGGTTTGTAAGCAAGCTCATGGTATGATTAAACCTATTCTTAGTACAACCAGAGTAAAGAAAATCATGAACTACAATATTTTGAGAACCAACCAATATTTTATGTAAGCAATTTTTGTTTGAATACACAGAATATATGCATCATCATCGTTGTCGTTGTCGTCATCATTGCTATTATTATTATTATTATTATTATTATCTACAGACATGTATTTATTTGCCTATATGGTCTACAAGGTTTTATTCGAGCTATTGATGATACACATGTTAAGGCTTGACGACAACTATAGATAATGTTGTTATAGATTAGACACAAAGAAATGTCACCAAAGATATTATTGCAATTATGGCTTTCAATATATGTTCTACATTTATTTCAATGAGATGGGATGAATCTATACATGATGACTGAACATTAAGATTTGGATTATAATTTTTAATTTCCAAAAGGGAAGGGTATTATTTGGACAATGTGGGCTACTCACATTTGTCAAGATATATGGGTTTAAGGGCTTCGATGCAGAGGTGGCACGATGTGGAGATAGTGGGCCCCAATATTGAGTTAGCATATATGCCATACTGGTTTATCAAGTCACCCGCATGGATAAATTTGGCTTAGTTGAGAACTCAAAGATTTGTTCATTTATTTCTCCCTACAATTTAGAAGTCCACAACCAATGCTCAAAAGATCAAATTGGATAAAATTTGATTGACTTATCCATTCCTTGTTTAAAGGAACAGATTTTGTTGTAGTTTCCACACAAACAAAAAAACCATCTTGGATTCCATGGGTAGGGAAAATAGTTTTAAATTTAAATTAAGCTCTACAATGCTAAGATTTAGCGCATTTGGGAACCTATAAATAGAAGCTAGAAGCTACTCAAAACAAAGGGAGAATGCATGGAAATACTTGAGAAAAGAGCTAAAAAAATCAACCTTTTGCACTTGTTCTAATTATGCTATGCTTAGTTTATGCTTTTTATTATTGTAAGGCAAGGAGTCTATTGAGTGATTCAATGTAATCAACATAGGTCTTAAAACACTTAGAGTAGGTTTATTAAGTGTCCGGTGAAAGAAACTCACCAACCTGTGTTCGATAATGGATACTACTCCCAGATAAGATCTTTATAGATAGACAAAGGAGTTGAACTCCAAACTATGTAACAAATTCTAGTATGTTTTCCCACTCTTGAAACTTTGTTGTTCCATCATACTTGACATAACAATCCACTATTGCAACATCTTACCTAACCTCCAAGTAGCATTCAATTCATGTCACCCTTTTGTGGCTTAGTTTTTTAAGAAGGTGAGATCCTCATTCAATTCACTAAGGAAGGTGCATTTATCATTCATCCATTACTACTACATGGGTCCAATTATCATTATTGGATAGCTTGGATGAGGGCATTCATTAAGTTACTAATGAAAAGGCTGAGAGTTCCATCATCATGGGATGATGTCCTCCTAAGAGTTCTATGATCAGGGGATGAAGTTCCCCTTTCACAATAATTGAATGCAAGAGTGCCTAAAGACATGAAAAGCTTGATGGTCAAAGAGGAAAGAGCAAATCTTGGAAATTCCAAAGCCATTAATTCCATCTTCATTGAGGCGATGAAGGGTAGTTTAAACTAATTTCAATGTGTGAATTTGCAAAGAAAACCCAGGACTTACTTTAATGTCTGCGAAGGCACAAGCAGTGTGTGGATGTTAAAACTTTAGATGTTAGCCTCAAAATTTGAAATCTTGTGTATAAGTGAGGACCTCAAAATTTGAAATCTTGTGTATGAGTGAGGACAAGAATATTGCCACATTCAAGGGCGAGCTAAGAGACATTACAAATCAAGTGTATAAACTTGGGAAATGGTATTCTAAAGACAAACTAGTTTGTAAAATGCTAAGATCTCCACTTGAAAGGTTTTTTTTTCAAATTTGTTGCAATTAAGGAAGCTAAGGATGTTGATAATATGAGCCTAGTTGAACTTATGGGCTCACTACAAACCTATGAAATGAACATGTCACAAGCTAAAAGGGAAAAACAATTAGCTTTCAAAAATGAACAAAGCAATTATAGTGAAAAATGTTGCAACATTAAGGACAAAATTTATCTAATAGCCTAAAAGATAAAGATCTTATGAAAATAGAAAAGAGTTGAAAGAAAAATGAGACTAAGAATTTTTTTGAGGCCAATTGAAGAATCGACCAACAAAAATAAAAGGGACCGACAAGGTAATGTACAAAGGAAGGGCATATGATGTCATGAGTGTGGTGGATTCAGTTGTATCCAAGTTGAATGCTCAAACGCTCTAAAAATGTAAGGCAAGTTGATGGAGACAACATGCAGTGTGGTTGAATCAAAACAATCATAGGAGACAACATAGGAGATTCCATACACATGACTAGGACGAACTACAAAAGTTCTAATAGAGGTTTTATGACCTATGTAGATGGCTAGAAGCTAAAAGTCACTCGAAAAAGGAATTCTTAACGTGTATGGCTTGCCTTAAATGGAAAATGTCTTACATGTTGAAAAACTTAAGGCTAACCTCCATAGCATCAATCAAGAATGTAATGAAGGACTTTGTGTTAGATTAACAAAAGATGAATGTTGTGTCTATAATGAGGAGAATTGATGTTACTGATTGGGAATAGATCTTCAAACAGTTGCAACCTAATGGTTGATGTTATGAAATTTTGAAATCTTGGATAGACAAAATTGAACTATGGTGTAGTCACCTTAGACATTTTAATTGTAGTTATCTAGCAAAAATTTCCAAAAGTGTAGCCTTACGAGGATTGCCCATACTTTTAGAAACAAAGAAGGTGAGTTGCACACCCAACTTAAGTGGGAAGCAATGTAGAAGAGCCCGCAAGCTTTACATATACAAACTACCAAAGTGATAGAGTTAATACATATGAACTTGATGGTACAGATTGATGTTACAAGCATAAGTGGGAAATGGTATATCTATGTTTGTGTAAATAATTTCTCAAGAAAAACCTGGGTAAACTTTATCAAAGAAAATGAAGATACCTTCAGTGTATTCAAATGGTTACACTAACTGCTCCTAGCTAATAAGAGAATCAAGAAATTAAGGCTAACAAGAATTAGAAGTAATCATGTATGAGAATTTGACAACAACACTTTAGCAAATTTTGCAAAAGACAAGGTATTCTTCACGGATTTTCTTCTCCCAAAACACACAAGTAGAATGGTACTGTAGAGAGAAAAAATCAAGCAATTCAAAAAATGACCAAATTTATATTGAATGCACAGGGCATAAATACAAAATAGTGGGTAGAGGTAATGAACTTTGCATGTTACATCATCAACATAACCTATTTAATACCCACTCTTAGTAAGGCATCATATGAACTCTGGAAGGGAAGGACACCTAATGTGAAGTATTTTCATATGTTTAGTGGCAAGTATGCAATATTGAGGGATTATGATCAGTTGGAAAAATTTGTATCTAAGAGTGATGAAGGAACCTTTCTCAAATACTTAATCACTTGCATCGTACACAGAGTTTATGATTATCTAACTAAGTTAGTAATTGAATCTTTTAATGTGATCATAAAAAATGGTCCAAAATACCATGAAGATGTTGATCAAAAACTTAAAGACGAGGGCACTCTATTGATCTGGATTGTATTATAGAATTGCATGATGAAGACAGATAACAAATCGCTATACTAACAGGGGACTGGGACACCACCACTAATGTCACAACATCTATTGGAGAAAATAAGAAAGAGTTAGCTTTGAGAACTAGGAAATATTATCACCTTAAGGTAATAATTAGAGACCTTATAACCAAAGGCAAACATGAGATATGGAGTGGATCAACTATAGAGATCTTGCTAGATATTTATGCTACTTAACAATGATAGAACCCAAAGTGTTGCTGAAGCTCTAAAGAATGAATTTTAGATCACAACAATGCAAGATGAGTTAAACTAGTTCATCAAGAATAATGTTTAATTCTGTATTGATCTTCCATGTCCGTCCACCTCCACTCTAGTAGGGTGCATTGTTTTGTATGTAACTTTCTTGTCTAATGTCCAATTAATGTGTTGTTTGTGCCATTTGAAATAAAATTCATTCTTATTTTATTTTATAAAATTTTAGCTGAATTAGACACTTCATCAAATTGTAGTGACCTTGTAAACTTATGGCTGAATATTCCTTTCTTAATAGCTTAATTAGACACTCCATCAATATTTCCTTGCTAATGCAACCATCATTCTTTCAAGGCAGATGTGAATTATGTCTCACCTTATCTCACTTCAAGAAATAACCAACTATAGTGAAGGTCTCAAATATTATAATCACAATACAACTCAAGTAATTCACTAATGATACACTCCCCGAAACATCATCAATGTATCTACTTCATCATCAAATACCCCTATGTGTGTGTGAATAGCCCATTCAACTTATTCAAGTGCCCCTAAATATGTTTATATAAACAATCAACTCATGGCCATCTCTAATAGTAATATGACTGTAGTTTATGAATTGTCCACTTCATAAGCTTGGATATCATTCCATCCTCCACAAATATAAGTTCATCAAGAGAGATCAATAAGACATTATCAAGGCTTTAATGTGGCATTGGGGACATGATTCACAAATGAAGGAGAGGGATAAACAAAAATAAAAACTTGACTAAATAATGCACAAGCCTTGCTTCATTTAAGCTCTCTTTCTTCACTCTCTTTTCTTCACTTTCCCTACACTTCTTCTTTCATGTATTTTTTTCTTCTTTCTTCCTCTTTTCACCCCTTTTTTTATTCTTTTGTGTTTTTCCTTCTTTCCTATTCTTTTCATCCCTTATGCAACCAAGTTCATGTCTTATTGATATGTTAAGTGTATCAAGGTTTAGCACAAGATAGGTTAGTGTAGGTACCATGGAAGAAAATAAACAAGGGTGATCCTCCTTATATTTAATTAGGCTAAAAAAAGGACCCAAATAATAAAATTTAAATTTTCATGTGGTTTAGTAGGCTAATCATTGGATTTTATATAGATGGCCTCTCAACTGGCCACCATGTGGACAAAAAATCCGACCATGGCCTTTTACACCCAATCTAATCTACTATAGAGGTACCTTAAGGAGTATGAAAGAATCAACTTGGGTTGTGGTGTAGGTAGTGGGACTGGTGGCAAAGGTAGTTGCTCAAGTGGAACGTTGGGATACTACTCGAGGGTGGGGAGATGGAGTGCAGTTAGTGGATGCTACTTGGGCATGTTTAACTCTTTAGTAATGAGCTACTCTTCTACTCAGGGTTGACCCATGTTGGTTGACCTTGTGGACCACAGATGATATGCTAATTAAGATCACCTATTGATTAGACTCAAAGCCTGACAGGTTGAACTTGAACACCTGCCTAAAGGGACAACTTAGTGATTAAACAAGGGTACCACAAACCCTTGTTGTGGAAACCTATTGAACTCATTATCCCATTATGAATGATTTCTCAAACATTGATGCATTGGCCAATGCTAATAGCTAAGAGAAGAACCGATTGCTCATGTATAAAGATAGGCAAATGAGCAAATGGCAATAGAAAAGCATGATTAAAATGCCACCAAAGCTTAGACACTAGGCCTGAGTAGCTTTGCAAGAAGGATACTAGATGACATGGCTTTGCTTAAACATATCATTGTTTGCTCACCCTTACGAAGATCACGTACAATAGGCTCGAGTGCCCATAGGTCTTTGAGGAGTTTTGTAATGCTCATAGGAGTGATGGCATAAGGCATCTCCAACATGTAACCTTGTCAAGAATACCACACTTAGGTAAAATAGGTCGGCTAGAGGTGTCATCGATGAATTTTTGTTGGGCTGCCTCTAAGATGAACTTGTAGTTATATCATGGAGGGCACTAGTAGATGATCAAATATGTTCTTGTTTGGTGCATCCTATTTGCAAAACATTCAACAAGTTAGGTTGCATTGCTAAGCACGAAACCCAAGAAGAATATACGAAGCACACACAAAATCCTAAAGGCACATATGTAATGTTGTTGAACATGTCATCCCATAAATAACCTAACAGTGCTTTCCAATTAGGCCAAGAAATTTAATTGCAAGCTCCAATGCTAAGCTCATTCTTACTCACCAATGCATACGACAAAGAGCATTGTGGTTTAAGTAGAAAATATATTACACTTATAGTGGGTGCATAGTGATAGTATGGGTGGAGTCAATATGGGGACTTGGTTGGGCAGGTGTTGGACATTGTGCTACAATTTCAAGTGGAAGAATTCCCCTATGCCTACACAACATAGAAGGGAATTCAAAAAAAGTGGACTAACCTTAGGGCTACACATGGGGTGAGGAAAATGAGAAGCTCAGAGACGTATATATGCACCAAAACTTCACATAGATATGCATAGGAAATGAGGATTGGATGCCAAGCATTGTATTTCACAATTGCAACATCCAAACACTTAACAAACAAATTTAACCTAGAAATTTCAATGTTTCCAACATTGGAATAGAAGTGAGCAAGGTATATTGATACACCTGAGGTACAAAATTCTCATGAGAGAAAGGGAGATGACAACATGCATTACAAGTTCTAAAACATCATCATGCATGAAAAGATAAGAAAAACAATGGAGCGCTAGTGGAAATTCAAGAAATGGGGTGGTGGAAATTTAGGGGTTAAGTTGTCAGACGTTGTGGCGCTACAAGGCTGGTGGCTGTTGGTTCTTACGTGTAGTTCGATGCAATGGAGGAGGGACACGGGTAAAAGGGAGGTTTGGGAAAGAAAACAGAAATGGGGAGATGGGGTTAGGGTGATGGGGCAAAAAACTGAACAAAGCTAAAAAATGAACCAACATACCTTTAATTTGTTATTTATTTTTTATGCACTACATCACCATGGCCCTATAATTGATATGCCCTATAATGCCAAATTATTTCTAAGATATATGGTTGAAAATGTTATTTTCATTAATTAATTCAATATTGACATCCCATTTTATCAAAATCCTAACAATTTTAGTCACACGCGTAATTCTTGTTATGACATAAAGTTGTGTGTATGCACATATGATTACATTGAAAAGTCTTATTCATAAGAGTTATAAATATAGATATAAGACTTCTTAGTACTTAATCATAAAAACTTGTTCACAAGTTACAGATTCTCTGAATAAGCATTAGGAAATCAATATAATTTACACCCTATGTGTTTGTATAGTAAGTGAGATATTAAAATAATCATTTCTTTCTTAGCATTCTATGAACCCCAAATGCCCTCGTCTCAATTGTTGTCATCTACAAAAAAGGTTTCTGAAATTAGTAAGGAACTAGTAATTGAGTAAGTGGTTTGCCTGCCTTTGTAGAATCTAAGCATAAAATAATTATTTTAATATTTTGAACAAGAGCTTATACTCAGTAAATTTTCAGTGCTTTACAATAAAAAATATTTAAGTTTAAAGTAAAATCATTCATTTTCACAAGTTCATTTGCCTACTCATGGGTCCCAAACATCTCATGTCCATTTTATTGATTAAAACCTTAGTTTATAACATTGACTAAAGAGGGTCAAATAGCTTAATCTATAACCTCAATTGATTTAGTCATGTGGCTTAACCTGTAACTTCGGTTAAATGAGTTACTTGAGTTTAATTTATAACTCCAATTAAAAGGGTCACATCAAGTTTTGCTAGTTGTTTCCATCGTTAATCTCAATTGAGAGGATTAATTTTTCGCTGACAGAGGACTGCAATACTTCTATTTTAATTAGGCAGATTGGAACTTATTTCTCTCCATTAGTGCTCATTACCAAGATATGGGCAATTTAACATACTTATCAAATTCAAAATCATTCATATAAAATTCAATGTAAAATAGCTATACGCAGATACTCACATCCATGGTTTTTGAAAGAAAGTTCAACTTTTTGTAATTAAAGCAAGTTTTGTCAAATATTTCAAGCGCAACTTGAAACTTTTAAATCACCATATTAAAATTGTAGGCATGATAAAATAAATTTTTTAAGGCAGTTGTAGAAATTTTGTACAGCAACTCACTTATAGCATAAAACTCAAATATATGAAAGAAATTTATTTTTCATAAGGCATTTGTAAAGGTTTTCCAAATAAACCCACTTATTTGGTGTTAGCTTTATTGATTTAGTTGTTCACTGGTTATAGGTCCTTGAGTTCTAATTAAATTAGAACAATTCTCATTTACTTTTTCAATTTAATAAAATTCTCCTCCTACACTTTTCCATGTAACCTAAATCCTTATATCATGAGCGTGATTTTTCCCTATGTAGATTTACACTAACTTGTATTTATCCCAATTGATTTTCACTTATTCGTTAGGTTTTCTATGCTCAATTTAGGTAAATAGTGGTTTAAATTTGTCCAAGGTAAATATTTGTGGGTGAACGATGGTTGGAAACACTAAACAATTGAAACAATCATGTAAAATAGGTTTCGAATCAATTTTTGCACTTTTGGATCAATGTATTGTAGGTTGAATTGATCTAGTACCACTGTGATCATCCTATGGAGGTTCTGGAATTATGATCTAGGGACCTCACGATTGATCACAGTCGATTGCACTAAACTGATTGATTGGGATCAATTTAGCGATGCGAAAGTGTCAATCCATGGCCTTTTGTATTTATGATCCCCTCAAGTTTTAGATTGATTAGGATTTATTCCAAAGCTGAGCAAGTCAATCTAGAGGCCACTGACTTTACGATTGTGTGACCCTGTGATCGATCCCTCTCGATCGCATTGTCTAGATCAACAGGATAGATTCGGAATCCCTTCAGATCATCCAAAAAGTCTGAAATATCTAATTTAAACCTTTTCCTTGGCAAGTTTTCAGTCCAAATCCACATTTAAGGTCATTTTATGAGCAAATTCGTCATTTTTCATGTTTATACCTATGTCTAACAAGGCTCCATAAAAATCACTAAGGATTTTGATTATGTATGGTTGAAAGCAAAAAATCCTTATCCCTTTGCTGCATATATGAATATATTCTTAATTCCTACTTGTCTATTCATGAAAATCATCACACAGGCATACACATCTACGACCAACATTCTAGCTTTTCCTGCATATTCCAATTTAAAAAAGGAAAGTTCAGTCTAGGGACATGCCTTAATGTTTTGTAACCGTCACTGTTCTTCTTTTGTTCCTTGCTACTAGTTGAGGGGGTTTTAGTGTGGGATAGTGAGAAAGTTTCTACAGCTTTCTTAGTCATTGGAATCTTTTTAGGGACAATTACATTGTTGTCTTCTAAAGTCAGAGATATATATAGTGACCTCCTCAAGTAGGAAGAATTACAAAAACCTTCCCTATATTGACTATATGAATCAAATTCTGGTAAAATTCGACGAAAAGACCAAAATGCTTATAGTCCAAAGGACTAATTGTAATAAATAAAACCAAAATTTCGAAATTGTTAAATAAATCTTTTACTACTTTAGGTATATACTTTTATATTTTTATGGTTTATATGTAAAAAATATAAATATATATTTTCATATTTTTTATAAAACTTGTTTTTAAATACTTTATATATTTCAAAAAGTATATTATAATATCTTAATTGAAAGATATTCTAACTTAATATTTTCAAAATTTTATTAAATTTTAAATTTTATTTTTAGGACTTATAGTTTTTAAAATACATATTTTTATTATTCAAATAATATATTTGGAATGAGTAACAAATTTTGAATTTTTTTATCTTTATAAAATATAAATCTTTATTTTTCATTTTTAGGAAATTTTAAATTTATTTTTATGAGTTAGAAAACAATTTTTTCTCTAATAAAATAAATCTTAGAAATTATTTTCCTATTTTAATTATAAATTTGAAATCATTTTGCTATGTGAAAATAAATGTTAGAGGTATGTCTTTGTTATAAAATGTTTAAAATAAATAAAAATTTTAAAAGTACAAAATTATGTAATAAAATATAAATTATAAATATTGAAATATTTATTTTTTAATTTATTGTTTAAAGATCTTAGAAAATTATTTTCTACCTTATAAATTTTAAATTTGAAAATATAAATTTAAAATTTTTAAATTTTCTGAAAGGTTGAAGATAAAGACTTTTATTTTCTAAAAAATAAAAAATTCAGATTTTATAATATTTCTCAACATTGGCCATGCAAATCCATTTCATACTCATCATTGTCAATATTACAACTAATATTACAAAATTAAATTTTTTGATATAACGTTAGTGTAATGTCCGGCCATTAAAGTAACAACTTGTCATATTATCACTAGAGTCATGAATGTCCTCATTCGATATCGTTATTGCTTTCAGAATGTCCTTACTTTGCTTAAATTCATCGTACAACAGCATCCTCCATACCATGTTTCAATTACCGTTCTCAAAGATCCAGTTTGCGCATTTATATTCAAGAGCTTAGGTCGACAACATTAGTTAGTGCAGTTGCATCGATTTGCAGTCATCATGATAAGTTTTTTCCTTTAATATAGTTTCTCTAAGGGCATTAGGATAAGAGCAGATGTAATATTCCTTAAACATATTAACTAAATAAGACCTTTTTTTTTCTAATATTAAATTTATTAACAAATCAAGAGGCTTAAAGACATTATAATAAATTTTTAAATAAATAATTCTCCATAATTAATTTGTTGCAAATAGGACAAGCTTCTTTAATATTATGTAACGTCATACTATTGGATGGATTACACCAAACTTACAACGGAAAAATACAATTTAAAACAGTTATATAATATATATGTGTGGTGGGATTGCATATCCCCAAGCCCAATATGTTCTTATTTATATAACACGTATAAAACAATTTGATGGAGAATGAAATGAACTTTGCGTCAAAGTGCTGCTTAAAGTTTCGAGAACAAAACTAGCAAGAAAAATAAAGAAGAAGAGGCTAGAAAAATCTCTCTTTTTCTGTATGGGTTGGCAACTACTTCTCTATAACATCTCTAGTTGGAATGACTTCCTGCCTTATTTAGATATACATACATAAACAAAATTTACGTATGTTGATAAAATAACATATCAATATTTTATTGATGAAATAATCAATTACGATCAATATCTCTACAATACATGAATATTTGGTATTAGATAGTGTATCACTAACACTAATAATACCAAGATTTAAAAAGCTACATGAAATTTTGTAAAATTTTCTAATTCTTGTCAAAAACAATGTCTAAAAATTTAATTTAAGCTCAATTAATTTTTAGTATTTTTTGAGTATTTTCGAACAATTAGATTGAAAAGGCTTCTCACATGATTCTTATGGCATCATGTACATTAAGCCACTACGACAATATAATTATTTATAATACCGATCACTCTACTATCTTCTAAGATTTAAAAACAATAGAAGTTCAATCATCCTTTTTTTTAACATAAAAATTTAAATATTCGTTGTATAAAAATTGTTTCTCATCTTATAACCTCATATAAGAGCTCATAAAATGTTCAAAATAACTTCAATCAAACAACTTCTGATTCATGATTTGGAAGAGAAAGAAAAAAGCTAATGGCAAAGAAGAAGAACAACTTAAAAAATAATTATTAAAATCTTGAAATAGTTATTTTTACGGCAGTGCAAGTGTCAAGCAAACATCTATACTATTTTCTTCTTTCTGACATTAAAGCAAATATCCATTCTGTATATTAAAAGTTTGGTCAATATATGGTTACACTAAGAAAATTTGCACACGTGTCACTTTTCAACTTAATAATGACAAAGTTATCATCTATACAATATTTGCTATATATTCTATATTTTATACTATATATTAAGAGTTTGGGGGCTATATGGTTACACTAAATAAATTTACACATATGTCCCCTTTTAACTTAATACTGACAAAGTTATCATTTATTATTATGTTTTTCTTCTGTTCTTTTTGCTTCTTTTTTAAATTATGATATTTTTTCTTAAGTATAATATAAATGTTTAAATAAATAATTATATTCTATAAATAAAATTAATTAAATATGTTTTAAAGATTGTATTATATAAATTTAATTAATCTATATTATATATTAAGAGATTAATCCCTACATGGTTATACTAACTAGATTTATGGACATACCCCTCTTTAATTAATAATGGCAAAGATATCCTTTTGTCATTATTTTTTGTTTTATTTTTATCTCTTTCCTTTTCTCTTTATCTCCTTTTCTAATTATATATTTTATGCATAAATCTATTTATATATTTTAATCAAAACATAATACAAATAAATTAAATTAAATTACTATTTATTAATTTTATATTAATAGAGAAAATTATTAATTATATATTATTTGAAAATTTAGAGACGAAGAAATAAAAATATCTCATCAGACAATTAAAGAAAAAACAAAGATTTTTATTTTTCATATATACCAGGTTTTAGTTGAGATTATTTAATTGTGGCATAGTTTTCCAACTTGTCCGCTCCTCGAGAGAAAGGTGCATATTTCAGAATATCCTTGAAATCAAATTTAGTTATCTGACTGATTTTTAATATACATCGACTTTTCAATTAAACAATGGTAGACGTGTTGACTTTTGAACGTTCTTCATTAGCTTAATATTTATTAAAGGATAAAATAAAGTTAATTATCCACATATTTTGTGTATGCACCCTGTTAATACTATTATAGATTAACAAATTGTTGACAATATTTTATATTTTAATTTTTATGTGGAGACAAGATGAACCCTCGGTCGATGATATATTATTTATTTAATATGATTTGAAAATTTAATAATATAATTTTTGTTAATTTATTGAGTAAATTAAATTGTAGTACATGGCTAACTCCTATATGATTATGTATACAATAAATTATCCATATATCCATAACAATATGTAAGACTTTTAGAATTCTCATGCTAATTAAGAAAATAAACAATGTTAAAGGGAATCTGAAAAAGGTGAAATGAGTAATTGTAATTTTACATTTTGTACTCAAAACTACTTATTTCAATTTAATATAGTACATATATAATATTAAAAGATGTAACGGTATATTTTAATAATTATGGTTGAACATGGTTAGTCTTTTCAATTAAGGTAATGATGTAAATTTACTAATCAATAGTAATATTTTAAATTCTTAATATGCAATTAAAAAGTATAAAAGACATTTAAAATAATAAAAAAAAGGCATATCAAGTGAATTTGAAAAAAGAAAAGAAAATTTGAGGGAAAACACAAATAAAAACTTAAAACAGAAAAAGAAAGAAAAAATAAAATACAAAAATAATGTGATTTTATCTTGTGCTAAAATATTTAAAATAGAAAAATAATGAAAGATCAAAAGAATTTTAAAAAATGATAAAATTAGAGAAAACATATAAATATAAATTGTATGTTAAATAAAAAGCAAAAAAAAAATGATTAAAGGAATAAAAGTACTTAACATAAGGATAATAATGTAAATTTACTTTCGTAGAATCAAATTTTTTTATTGAAATAATAATAATATAGTATAGTTAGGGTATAATAATAAAAATAAAAAGTTTTTTTTATCTTTTGAAAACAGTGATTACACTAAGGACTAAAGACATAATAAATGGTAGAGATAAATCGATAGATGTATTTATTTCAAATTAAAAAACTAATAAGGTAATTAACTTGGAAAATATGAAAACTAACTAATTTTGAAGGAGGAACTTAAATAATATAATCTAAAATATTTTCAAGAACGCGGGAAACGGGGATGATCTCATAGTTGAAAATCTGATATAAAGTTTATTTAAATACATTAAATTTTGTAATCATATTAAAGTAATAATTTTATAGAAAAAATTCTTTTGGCTCGCTAAATATTGAAAACAGATGTTAAATTTTGAATTGTCCTCGTAAAATTCGAAATGTTCACCATTTAGATGAATTTATTCCTTGAAAACTAATAGAATTTTAAATTATTTAAATGGATTTGACAGCCTCTCATTGGCATCATTGGAAAAATATGACGACAATGTTAAAATAACGGTTACAACAATTGTTCAACAGAATGCTGAAAATATTGGAATGCAAATTCACACACACCAACAAATGATAAAGTGAATCTCGAAATGTTAATGTAGTTCACTGCAACTGTCCTATGTCCACAGTCACTTTATCAAGCAAAATCTTCCACTAATTTTAACAAATAGTAGAGAAAGAGATGAACTCAATCAATTCTATCAACACCACAATTCCTATATTCACGGCTAGATGGATATTCTAAAATTTCAATTCTCATGGTTTAATCTTCATCTAAATTTACCATTAAGCCTAACTTTTGATCATAAAGGATTTCTCGCTTAAGAGAATTGATTCACAAAGTTAAACACAAATTTATAAACATGCACAAATATGATTGTTAACAAAATTTCATAGTTCTCGCATAATTAGACTCTTTTGAATTGCACATTGTTGCTTACTTAATTTGATATATGATATTTATAGATGAGGAAATCTAGATGCCTCAACACGGAGGTACTTTGTCCTCCAAAGTCAATTCCCAATCAATTTTAACCTCTGATGCTGGTAATGTTGTAACAGTTTATAATAAATTCAAACTCCTTAATACTCATCTATGAGTATCCAATGTTGATCTAACTTCTCCCAAATCTTTCCCAAGTTTCTTTAAACTTCATTTGTCTTCCAAATATCCAAAAATAATTATCTATACAAGTTCAACACAATTTCCATCTTATACTAAAATTTGAACATCTTCAAAAGTCACTAATGCAAGGTTCTAATCCAAGTTGGGATTTTGCAATAGTTAAGTTGCTCCAAAAAATGTACCAACAATAATTTTATAATTAACAATCTCCTTGTTTAGCATATTTATCACACCAGACCAAGTTCCTAACAAACTAAGATTTGAGAAAAGAATACTGATAACAACAATTAAATTTCAACAACCTACTAATTAACATCAGCAACAATAATGGACTTCTTCTACACTAAACAATCACACTTCACCTCCTCCTTTGGAACTTTTCCTCACCCTTATGCCACACATTTGTCAAAATACAAGAAATTTCAAAGGGGATACCAACCATATGTCATGAATGAAAGGGGCCAGATGAATCACCTGGAGCATTTACTGTAGGGAAGGATATAAAAAAAAAATCAATATTTCTATAGAATGTGCACGCATTGTCATGCATAGTGTTGCAATAGTGTTCCCTTGCATGTTTTCTGGTGCAATATGGTTCTCAACCACATATTTGTTTTCAAACATTTCATGAGATTTGGATATGAACATCATGAATTCTAGTCAAATTTGAGTTATAGGCAAGTCCTTGTTGCAACATTGGACAAGCAAAACTTTATTCACTCCCCCCTCGAATATGGTTTTTTTAACCTTCTTCAAAATTCACGTCTCCAAGAATTACTTTTGTAGTTTGAAATATTACCTCTATTATTAACATATCATATGTCTTTTGAACAATCATTTAGGGATGCATGGGAAATAAAACATTTAAGGTCAGAATTTTTGACCCAAATTTGTCTAGTTGGACTTTCGTCACTCTATCAGCTGAGAACACTAGGTGCAACCTGTCCTTCGTAAGTAGCTTTCAATTGAATATCTTAATTTTTTGTTGAACTGCAAAATGTTCTTCATCTCTATTTCTTCCTTTTCTTTTCTTTTTTCTTTTTTTGATCTAGTTATCACGGTATTTTTGTTAGGAAATACAAGTGAAATTTTTTTATCAAACTTTACCTCCTTGTATTCATCCCCACTTGTAGTATTGTTGCCATTTTTGTTGCAAAATTCATACCAACATGTCTTCATGGCATGGTGTACTTCAATAAAGTGAAGCGTTTGGACATAGAATGACGTAATTACATATTGATCTAAACTTATGCTTCTTTTTAGTTATTGTATTGTTCATGGTTGCAACAACGTTGGCAACAATAGGAATAGTTTTCTTCACAAACTTTATTTATTTCTTCTCAACATGACTGCTCTAGGACGCTCCAAAAATCCCGATCCAGATCTATATTTGGCAAATTTTCCCATAAATAATACATCTTAAAATTTAGCCTTTTAAGAATTCAATTTATTTAGTGTAGTGTCAACTTCATTTGTTTTATTTTTAACTTCATGATATAATCCTTCATGCCCCTTGCGTTCTGCTATTAGATGTTTGAAGGTATTCTCTAACTTCTCCTTATCACCTTTCAAGGATCCTTTCTCATCTTTCAATGCTTATTTTTAAAGTGCAAGATTATCAATTGAAGGCATGCCAATTAATAAGTGGATAGCAATCATTCTTCAATAACTTCTATATCACTATTGCTATTGTATTTATATTGGTTATCACCTATTGCGACTGATGTTAGAATAGCACATACATTTTTTCCCTTGTTGCTAAGAGAGTTGAAAACCACATGATTATTTGTTTGACTATCTGCATCTAAATTTTTTGAAACATCTTCACTTCAAGTTATTCTTGTTGATTTTCCTTACTTCTTTTTTCTTAAGAGCGTGGGCACACTGTACTTGAATATGATCAAAACCACCACATTTATCATATTAAATTCATTTTCTTTAAATCTTGGGCTTCTCAATCTCTTTGGAACTTTTACAATAATCTTTGGGTGGTCTTGTTGGATGAATTTCTAGGTTTATTTAATGTTATTATCTTTCCATTTCTCAACAATCTTTTGAGCTCCTTGATTATGGATGCAATATTCATCATAACTATTCTTCAATATCCAAAAAGCCTGCTTCTTTTTATTTTAAGCATAATTTAAGTTCATTCTCACATATTCATAATGAGCCCTTAACCTCATCAAGGTGAAAAATATCCGCATCACTTGCTTCCTCTATAGCAGCAACCTATGGGGCAAACTTTTTAGAAAGGTGAGGTTTTCCTCATAAGTTTAGCTTTAGAATACTTCTTGCCATTTTGAATGGTTTTATTTGCAATGTGGCGTAGCTTTCCATTGAACTTGGCAATGGTCTTGTAATGTCCAAAAATTTTGCACCATTTCAATGAAGATTATTACAACAAGGATAATTAAAATTATTACTATTATTATTGTTGCCTTGTGCTAAAAATAAGGGTGGAGTAAATTTAAGCTTGTTTAACCCTACCAATAAAAAGAGATATGGTAAAGACTGTACTCACATTTTATCATGTGCATTAGGGGAGAATTATGGTATAATGGAGGCGATTTTGGAGGTGAAAATTGCAAGAAAACCCTGCTACAATTGGAGAAGACAACCTTGGGCATAGTTAACTATACACAATATAAAGGAATATGATTAGCTCCATCAAGGTACCTTTCCATGCATTGAGGGGATGAGAACAAGGTATGACTGGGGCTGAATGGGCCTAAACAAGGCATGATTTAGGGGAGCAATTGTAGGGAAAGAATCACCATATTTAGAAGAGTCAACCTTGTACTAATCCTACAAGCTAAGCCCTAAGCATAGAACTAAGTTTTTACACTCTCCACCCCATTTTTCCCCATCTTGGACTACCACTAGACGGGCAAAATCAAGGAAGAGCTTTGTTGAACCCTTGAGATAAAAATCCCTACACCCAAACACACTTTCAATTCTACTTCATAGGAAGATAGTATTGTCGCATTGTAGGCATATTTACATAGGCTTTCCATGCACAAATTTTATTGTTACTTGAGCTACTTGGACATAAATGTAGAAATTCATATCTGGGTATACACACATAGAGGAAAATCACATAGACCTTGTAGAGTTGAATTGTCCACACACTACCATTACCTCTCATTTTTTTGAATTGTATTTTCTAACACTTCATCAAACCATGCAAAATGTATATAAAAACATGTTAATCATTTGCATTTTCATGTAATATGGCCAAAAAACAAGCATTCAAGGCATTAGGACACCAAAAGTACATAAAAATCCAAATCCAGCAGGTCTACCCAAGTCAATCACTTAATGTTAGATTGATCACATGCAATCGACCTGAATCAATCATAGGGTTCCATGATCATAAGGACAGAATGCTTTAGATTGACCCCTAACCAACGGGATCAATCACCTTATCGATCTGGGTGCTACGATCGATTGCGACAGAAGAGGAGCATAGTTCTAGAATCCGTTGCTAGCAACCATAGTCCACTTAATCTATTTAGGTCAACTGTGATCGATCCTGAGGCCACCTGATCAATTTTAAGAGCCTTAGATCATTATTCTAGAATGCCCACTAAGCAATCATCGTGTGGGCAAATCGATCCAAAAACACCTGATTAATCTGAAAGTTGCCTAGATCAATCTAATGGTCCTAAAATCAATCTAGAATCCACTCTTTTTGATCTTCTGTTTCACATTTTCAATCACTATGTATCCATAAATGTTCACCATAGACCCATATGAAACACTGTTCACTCAACCTAAACACATAAAGCTTAATAACAATAGGAATCATTAGGAATACATGAGAACCACACAACCCCCATAGAAAAGAACCAAATGGTGTGACAAGGATTTTAGGGTGCACTTAAGGGGAACAAAGGATGTTTAATTCGTTTGTTTGGGATTTGAATATGAATTATTTTGATTGCATAGGAATTCAAGAGCCTATGAGTAGTGAGCAACCAAACCTTCAAAGTTAATATCAAGTAAGCGGGTTCGCCTTTCCAAATTTTTAATTGTCTTACAATAAAATGATTTTCTTGCAAATTTATAATTGCTTTGTAAATTTATGCTTTTCAAGCCATAATCTCTACTCTATGGTTTTCCAAATAAATTACTTTTTCATTTGCAATCGTTACTATTTTAATGAATGAGACCTGATATGCATTAAACTAAAATTGCTTTCGACATGAAAATGTTTTGGATGTGAATGAGTAAGGCCATCTATTTATACTAAACTTCATTTGAATGATTTACTATGAAAATTTTTATGTTAAGATGCTCATTAGAATGAACACTAGTGTAGAGCAACCCGCTTAGTTAGAGTTAAAGATTGAGTATATGACCCTCTCAATTGAGGTTAGAGATTGAGACAGTTGAGGTCGAGAGATGTCATCCATTCTAAATGGAGTACCATGATCTAGGTTCTATGCATGTGTACAATTGAGAGTGTTGTATAATCAATGTATTAGGGCCTTAGTCACGTGTGCACAACCCTTTATCAATTTGATTAAGTTTATAACCCTCTTAATGAAAATTAAAGATTGAGATAGCTGGTTAAGCTGTACATGGCCCTCCATACTCGGGATTATAGACTCGAGCCTTGATCAGTGGAAATGGTACACAAAATGTTCGAAGCCTATGAGCAAGTACACACATGTGAAAGAAAATTTTTTACCTATTTTATAATGAAAGGATTTTTTGTGAATTTTTACTTGTTTTAGTATGAAAGGATTTTCTATAAATTTTAAATTTTTTTACTAGATATTTACATGAAAAAAAATGTTTTTGTTCACATTTCTAAAAAAAGTAAGTAAACCCCTTTCTAGATGATTAGTTGTTCACCAAGATTTTGAAACTCTTTTGCAGATAATGCAGACAAGGTTGAGGGCATTTGGGAATGGTAAAGCAAGAGAAAGAAAAAATAGAGCTCGCTAGATATTGTTTAAACTGATGACTAACAAATTAGAAGTGTTACTTGTACATTCTACTGCAACTCTTTAAGAAAATTTCCTTGTTGAAATGATCTTCATTTATCGTCATTTAGTACTTACTTTGATGAAATAGGCTCTTTTGCCCTCAGGGATAATTGTCTCTAGGATATTGCCATGTTGCATCCTAAAATTGGGGCATGACAGGTCTCATCTTCTCCTCTTCTTAAAGTTTTAAATTGAGATGCCAATATTTGAAGCTCAAATGTTTTAACATCACTCATACCTTCATTAAAATTGTTGGAGGATGCCTCAACCTTCTTTTGCTATCACACATATGGATATCAATTTGAATTGTTCTTCATCCACTCCCATAATAATTGCATTAGTGGCTTCAGAGTTACATTAGACAGCTTGTTCTTCAATAGTAGTCCATGACTTCACATCTTTAACAACTTTGACACCATTGTCATTCTTTTCAATGGATGGATGCCATCCATTCTCAATGTATGTTTACCTTCCAGTAGGGGTATGTTTACCTTCCAGTAGGGGTAATTAGAACCATCAAGAAGTGGAAGACGCATGGTAGATGCTCTTTCATTATCATTCATGATGTTAAACCACCAAGATCAAACCAGCTTTTCGATCAAAGCAATAATGGTAACTTGGCTCTGATGCTATATGAAAAGATGTGATGATTGTGTTGCAACAATAGTTACAATAGTTTTTCAATAGAATGCTAAAAATGTTTGAAAACAAACTCAAACACACCAACAAACAATCAAGTGAACACCAATATGTTAAAGTACTTTAGAGCAATTATCCTACGACTACTGGCACTTTGTTAGGCAAAACTTCCACCAACTTCGACAATAGTGAAAATAAAAGTTCAACTCAATCATCTTTGTGTCTCACAAATCCAATTCCTTAATTACTAGCTTCACAACTAGTTGGATGCTTCAAAATTTCAATCCACACATTTTAAACGTCACTTAAATCTACCCTTAGGCCTAACTTTCTATGATAAAGGGTTCCTCACTCAAGAAAATTGATTCACAAGATTTAAACATGAACAAATATAACTATCAACCAAATCTCACAAGTCTCAAATGGTTGGACTCTTTGGAAATGCATGCTCTTGCTTCATTGACTTGATGTCTATTATATATAGTTTAGGAAACTCAGATGCTTTAGCCCAAAAATCTCTTTTGGATCAACTACTTTATCCTCCAGAGTCGATTCATAGTCAGCTTAGACCTATGTTGCAAATGATGCTGTAATAGTTTAGGATAAACTTAAACTCTTTGATACTTAACTAGTATCCAAGGTTGATCCAACCTTCTCCAATTCTTTCCCAAGTTTATTCAAACTCTTATTATCTTCCAGGTGTTTGACAACAATTATTTGTAGAAGTCCAACACAAATTGCATCTTTTACAAGAATTTGAGCATCATCCAAAATCATCATTATAGTGTCCTAATCCAACCAGGACTCTACTAGAGCTAAGTTGATACAAATGAGCTAACATAACTTTATAGTTAACAATCATCATAAATTACAACTTCATTATTTCATAGAAAAGAAATATATATATACATATATGACGTGCTACTTATCCACACAATTGAAAATATGTATATAAATTTATAATTAATATCATAAAATATATCACTTAATAATTTTAAAAATAAAATAAATTTATTTAAAATCAAGATTATATTAAAAACTCTGTGTAAAAATGAAAGAGAAGCTAAATTTTTCAAAGAGAGTACAACTTTAATAAATAAAATGGATTAAATATAACGATGGGAGGGTCCATGAGTAGATAGGATTTAGAAAGATAGATTACATTATTTAAATAATGATAATAATGTACATTTACATTTTACAGTTAATGTAGCCATAAATTTTATTATATATTGCAAATTATAAATGATAAAAACATCCGATGCATTTACATAATTAGATAAATGAATTAAAGACATTTTAAAAAAAAAAATTTATATAATTTATAAAATAATAGAAAAATAAACTTGAAAAAATTGTTAAAAGTGGAATTATTTAAAATTAAAATAGAATATATAAATAAAAATATATAATAAACTTAGAATCAAGGGTAGAAATAAAATAAATAAAAATTGAGAGAGGAAAGTGAAAATATATAAACAAGAATATTTTAGTAATTATGCAGACGATAACAAAGAAAATAATGTTCTATTTAATATATAGTGTAAACTACAGAATATGTTTACGTATTATAAATATAAGGACAGTCGACCTATTCAACTGTCACATATGACTTTGAAAAATCATACAATCTAGATAATTTAGATGGAACCTGACAAATTTTTGCGTCTGGAAATTCATTTCGTGATATGTTCTGTCCAAATATTTGAATAAGACCGGGATATCTATATGACTTTGAAAAATCAAATAATCTAGAAATCTTAAAAATCTCTTTCATATTGAAATGGAAAATTGAATATACATTTTTAATAACTATTTAAGTAAGCATTATCCAAATAAATCCTGTAGAATAATATATAACTTTCTTTAACACGACGCCTTGATTAATATTGAATTACTTTAGTTGAATTTCTTTTCTTCTTTTTTTCTCTTTTTATGTCTTCTTCTCCAAAATTCAAAAGAAGCAATCTGCTTTATCACAAAAATTAGAAAATGAAAAGGAAAACCAAGTTATGATATCAATAACTTAAAATAAAAAAAAATTCGAGCTATTAATAAATTACTGTATATTAACACAAAATACAGATATGAGAAAAAAAGTGAGAATCGAAATCGAGCGTTGATAGCCTCCATAAAATGGAGACAGGATAAAAAATGTGACTCAAAATCAACCATTGATAGCCTCGTAAATGTGAGGATTTTATAGGTGCTTCAATATTAATTAAATTTCATGAAACCAAGCCTCTTTAATTATGTTTGTTTTACTTTTATATCCAAAAAGTACACACACTTTAATTATTGCACATTTTAGATTTTATTTCTTTATCTTTCTTATTTTTATATAATTTTAAAAACAAATAAATAAAAAAATTACACGCTTAAAAATCAAAGCAAACGCAGCAGCCGTTAATTTGTCATTTGAGAAAAGTAAATTGGTTAAAAGGTGGCTATTAAAATCCTCTTGTCCAGATAAAAAGTATTTGCCTGGTGAAGTTTCAAACGATTTTCGGTAACTATGTTGAATAACATAAGCCTTGTATTCATTTTCCAAAATTTGCAAGATTGTGTTTATTTTTAAATTTTACACTCAAAAATAAACACTTAATCATTATATTTTTTAAATTTTATCTCTTTTTTTATATATAATTTTTGAGGCAACAAAACTTAAAAACTTGTACTAAAATTTGCAAACAAACATAGGCAAATTTTTCCAATTCTCCGTCGCAGTTCCAAGCATTATAAATTAATTGAGCACTTACCATGCTTAGACGCATATTAAACAAGTTAAGATCATGAAAACTACAATCATTCCTACTCTCGTTCTCTTTGGTATCCTTTCGTGCTCATTGGCAGTTTCTGCTGACGAGCACGATGATTTTCTTGGATGTCTTGCCGAGGAATTCGAGAACCACACGTCAATATCCAGTGTTGTTTACACCCCAACCAACTCATCTTTCACGTCCGTCCTGGAATCTCCGATCAAGAACCTCAGATTCGCAACAGAATCCACCCCCAAACCGCAAGTGGTAGTAACGCCTGAACATGAATCCCAAATCCCACCAGTCATCTACTGTGCCAAAGAAAGTGACCTGCAAATTAGAACTAGAAGCGGTGGCCACGACTATGAGGGACTATCTTATGTGTCTGAAGCACCATTCGTAGTCTTGGATTTGATTAATCTTAGTGAAGTCAAGGTGGATGTTGAAGAGAAGACCGCATGGGTTGAAGCCGGTGCAACTATCGGCTCCTTATATTATAGGATCGCAGAGAAAAGCTCGACACTAGGGTTCCCTGCCGGTGTTTGCCCAACTGTCGGCGTTGGTGGGCACTTTAGCGGAGGCGGCTATGGCGCGATGCTCAGGAAATATGGCTTGGCGGCAGATAATGTTGTTGACGCAAGGTTAATCGACGTTAAAGGGAGAATTCTGGACAGAAAATCAATGGGAGAAGATCTATTCTGGGCAATTCGGGGCCGTGGCGGCGCCAGTTTTGGAGTAATTCTGGCATGGAAGGTGCAGTTGGTAGATGTTCCCGAAAGAGTTACTGTTTTCACAATCCACAGGACTCTCGAACAAAATGCCACCCAACTCATTCACCGGTGGCAATACATCGCGCATAGTTATTTCGAATTACATAAACAATTCATGGTGTCTCCATTTTAATTTTTTCCCTACATGAGTGTGTGGCGTTAATTGTTCCCAAAATTCTTATGCCGTTAACGGAAAAGCTAGATGTTAGTAGAAAAGCTATTTACTACCCACAATACCAACAAGAAGTTGAAGCTAGAACATGAGGATTCATTAAAGGAAAGAAATTATGCACACGTTTCACATTGTAAACTATTGAAAGATTTTCATAATCTAGAGGTGTCCTTACTAGAAGTTGTGACATGAGGTAGAACAATTAATCATAGCATTGAAATAGCTTAATAATAGAAAGGTAAAATTAGAGGACATATTCATCATGGACAAGATGTTTAAAAATCACAATGGACATGGATACAGAGGCCAAACTATTTCAAGTAAGTATAGAGGTCAAACAGTGCAGTTCGTGAAGGAGACCGAGCTTGTTCAACACAATGTTCCAACATTGCACTGGATAAAGGATAGAAAACCATCTATTAAATAGCCTAAGAAAAGCACCAATTGTACTTATTGTTATTTCAATTGTCTCTATATTTCTTCATGTTACTATTTGTTGAGATCTATAAAGAAAGGAAGACAGGTATATTTTAAACAAGCCTTCCATAAAGATGGATCAAGAAGTAAGAAGAGAAGTTTTCTTTGCCCATGTGCCACTGCTTTTGATGATTGGTACTTCAATAGTAGGTGCTGTCATCACATGATCAGGAATAAAGAGCAACTACGAATGCTTCTCTGAGGGTATCATAACATTTGATAATTGTAAAAAAAAAGTAAGGTGATTAGCAAAGGAGCGTTGAACACCGAGACGTTAAATTCACCAAGGAGAAATTTTGTATGTATAAAGGTAACAACTACATCATGAAATGCAAATGATCAATAGATAATTGCTATCTCTTGGAAGATTCTAGATTCTATATGAGAATGGAGATGAACGAAGCAGACTTGTGGCATTAGAAATTAGTACATACAAATCAACCTAACCTGGTGAAAATATCAAAACTTGGCATCATTTGTGGTTTACCTATTTAGAGCAAGGATAAAAATAAAAGTCCTTACTAAGCATGCCAGTGGGCAAGTAGAGGCAAGTGTCCTACAAAATGTAACATATGGGAACATTAAGAATTTTAAAGCTCCATAAACCTTGTAGGATCTATAGACATTATAAGTTATAGAGGTAAACAAGACATCTTTGTATGCATTGATGATTACATAAGGTATACTTGAGTCAATTTTCTTAAAAATAAATTTGAGGTATTAGAAGCCTTCGAAAAACAATACTAGAATTTCTCCAAAGAAAGGCCATGTGGGTGAACTATTTCAATAAGGAGTTATCACAACAAGGAATTTCAGAACTAAAATTTTACTAAACTTTGTAGCTTACTGAAAATCCTGCACAACTTTCTTTTCCCAAAGTCCTATGCTAAACCAGTGGTAAAAAGAAACAATTGTATTTTATAAGCAATGGCCAAAGTGATGTAGAATGCCAAAGAACTAAACATGAGATGTTAGGTTGAGGCATTTAGTATTTCTTATTACGTTATTAATTGTGTCAACATCCAGCCTATCGTGAGAAAGACACCTTACGAGACTTGGAAGGGCAAGAAATTGAGCATGTCTTATTTCGACATCTTCGATAGGTAGGGTTACATATTGAATGATCGTGATCACCTCGAGAAGTTTGGTACAAAGTTAGATGATGGCATTTTCTTGGGATATTCTTCAACTAGTAAAGCTTGTCATGTATTTAGTAAAAGAGCAAACATTGTGACAGAGTCCATCAACGTGATAGCTATGTTGTAGGCACTTGTTTGCATTTTAACTGACGTTGATAAACTAGAGGTCAGGCTTTGAGGACCAAAACTTGAGGATCCAAAACTTGAGGATCACCGGTTCACTCAATTTGGAATATGATTTCAAAAGGTACAATGTCATCACTTTCTTGTATGAATTACCTAATGTGTGTTATATGTCAAAAACAAAATTGGTTTGGATTATTAATTTCTACTATTTATATTCTGATGTTTAATGTTTTAAAATTTAAAAATTTCCACCTCAAACCCATTAAAACCTTATAGCATACTATGGCCTCAACTTGGCACTCACATCATCCATTTTCGACTCGGCATTCTATCATAGTGAATCAATCTTAAGACGACTTAACACTCAATCACTTTATACTCTAACACAAAGAGTAACAATGAAGATCAGCCTACACAACTAAGAAGATTCAACTCTTGAGCACTCTCTCAATTTCTCTCTAGCAGTAGAATATTTAAAGTCTAGGATGAAATAGCCTTTTGTGTATTAGCATCTGCACTCCTAAATGTTAGACAAACTTTTCACCAATGGTATGAGTTTGTTGCCTACATGGCGAGAACATAGGACTAAATTTAACTCGAACTCTCCATGACCCTTATCAAATGATCTTCAAGCTTAGAGGAATATCTCTAGTAGCTCTCTAGATTAAGTCTCCTTAAGTACTTAGCCTAGCTTATCTCCAACAAACATTCAAAACAAGTCTAATTTGTATAGGTCATCAAGTTAGGTAAACTTAACTTTGAAACATGCCAATAGTTTAACCAATAATCCCCCCTTTTGGCAAATTGTGACACAACTCAAGTTTACTCACTTATTCTAAACAATTAGTAAACGACTAAAGTTCAAAGCAATTTCAGAACAATTATTTTATTCATACTCATTTGGCTTAGTACATTGTCTATGCATTAGCTTACAAAAGTTCAAAACACTATTCAAACTAATAACACTTAGCTAAATAATTGTAGCCATTAAAAGCAAAAGTAAAAAGCAAATAGATGTTTGCACCACCATCAAAATATCCTTAAAATTAGCATTCACCAACAACATTCATCATCTAGGAAATGAAGTTCTCATTGACCCTCAAACCTTATCAACAAACATTAGCAAACAAGCAACATATCAAAGCAGCCGACTAGGCATAAAACTAGATTCAGCATCTAATTTTCAAAATTTTTCCATACCTCCCCCTCTTTCTTTGAATTTTTCTCTCCCCTTTGTGCCACTAAGTTTTTGAAGGGTATGCAACTATGACAAAGGTCTTCATGGACTCAATTATGCATTTAAGGAGCCAACCTCATATGAAGTTAGATTGGTACACTCTTCTTCCAAAGGTCGACATTTTAATATAGTTTGCAATGTTGCCTACGGATTAGAAACCTATAAGTCAACATTCCTTCATTGAGTTTTCAACAAGGAGATTTGTACATCAAAGCTTCTCACCAAGCAAACTAGATGATCAATGACCTCTTGAATTTTTCCTTCAGAACAAGTGGGGTAAGTAGTTCGCTCTATAGTCACTGTAGGCTAGAGATCATAACTTTCATGAGCTTCTCACACTTGTTTCTCAAATAAAGAATTTCCACACATTTCACTTTTCGATTTTCATCAAGATCAATCTTATGCTTTTTTCTTCTCAATAGTATTGAAATTAAGCATGGATAGGGGATGCGGCTTGTCATTGACTTAAATTTTGCTTGATAAACTATGACTTGAAATATAGATGTCCTAGTTTAACTTCTTGTTTCCTTCTTAGCTTATAAAGCAACATTGCCATCCTAATAGTAACTAACATTGCATTTTCCATCAGCAACAAAATTTGAAGTACCACCCCCTAGAGTAGGAAAAATTTCAATGAAAAAGACGAAGACTACAATAATGATGCTACAAGCCATTTCTTTAACTCATCACCAATAAATGCACAATTAATTTCATCATAATTGACAACATGTTCTTTATGATAAATAGAACCAAAAACATAGTCAGACCACTTTAAAATTTTGTTAATAATAGTTGAAGAAAACTTTACCAATTTCCCTCAAACACCTTATGATACCACATTGACTTGACATCCACGACCTTTTTCAACAAGTTGGTGTAAAATTTATAGACTAAATTAGGATAAAATGTTTTAAAGCAATTAAAAGCTTTCAAGAAACCAATATGATCCAACAATTTATGAAATTCCTTATGGGTAAATTGCTCTTCCAAGATCACTTTTTCAACAGCAAAAATAGCAAGTAGTGACATTTCCATGAATGTTTTAGATGCTCTTGAGTAGAAGTCCCTTGAATAAGCCTTTTTCAGGTCAATTTCTCCACATTCTTTTTCTATAGGAGTCACAGTAACCATTTTTGCCCTTTAGCCCTAGTTTTTTAAGGTTCGTTTTCAACTCAATTTGGGTAGAATAGGCTTCTCCTAAGTCTTTTGCTTCTTTGGAGTGGCCATAGTATTGGGTAATACTTTGGGTTGTGGATTGTTTTCCTCTTGTGTTTCTAGTGTTTTTGTAACATTAGGTTCTTCAACCACTAGAGGAATGACAAGTTCAGGCTACTTAATTTTAGATGTTTCCTTCTCTAATGCAACATCTAATTCTTGAATACTGGGAACTTTTTTAACTCTCTTCTCTGCCTCTTCTTTAATGGTCTTCTTCCCTCTTGTACTTCATCAAGGTACTAGTTCAATAAGGGGTTCTGAAATTCTTCTCTAACTCACACCCAAATTCAGTTAGGTAAATATTTTGAAGAGGCTAAGCTTCAACTACTTCTTCTTGTAGTCTTACATTTCTTGTTGATTGTGGAATTTAAAAATTAGCATCAGTAGATCGTTTGTAAAGAAGGATGTATTTCTTGGTGCTCTTGTTTTTCTTCCACAGTTGTGCACTATTTGTGGCTTTTTAGAAGGTTGGACAGAATCTTCAACCAAAAGAAAAGTGAATAGTTGGAGTAATGGAGTAATTGAAATGGGCAACTAAATTATTATTATGTAGAGGTTAAATGAGAGTTGCTCAGAGATAGAGAAAACAAATTTCTTTGCAAAGAGGAAGTGTTCTTAGCAAAAATGCTAAGAAACATACCTTAGTTACTACATGTCTGAAAGCTCTTCCCTTTTTTTTTTAATGCTATAGCATTTAGTAATTATTACATTAGGCAAAGCTGTAGTCCTACCTAAGGCTTTCAAACTGATCAACGTTAAGCCCTTTAATAAATGTGACTACCAACTATCTATGTATTGCAACATTGTTAACAACAATCTCCCTTTTTCTCAACCAACTCTCAACCAAAAACATGTTTAATATCAATGTTTTTTGTACATGAGTGTTGGAAAAGGTTCTTGGGTAGATTTATTATACTGTTGTTATCACATAACACCACAAACTCTTCAACCTTCACCCCATAATTTGGATCTCTAATGATAGCTTCCATAAGATCATTTTTGTGGATTTGAGAAGATGGTTCATGATTTGAGGTAGGCACCAACTTTCAGTCTGCAGATGTTATTTCTGCTAGTGTGACATTCTATTCCACATTCTTTTTAAGGTTACCAACAATCTAGTAATTTTGATTATTAATTCTAAGATCATCATCCTCTTCTCATTCCTTTTTGTTCCAAGATTCTTCAGACAGTGCCTTTTCATCATCCACAACAATATTTATTATATCCAATAGGCTCAAATTTCTAGAGTAATAGATTAGATATGACTTACTTGTGTTGGTGTATCCAATGAAAAATCCTTGATCACACTTGTTGGAAAATTTCCCACGCCTATGTCAATCTCACATAGTGTTGCACTTACTTTCAAAAGTATGAAACTAGACCATGATTGGTTTTCTACCCTTCCATATCTCATGGGGTATTTTCATCAGGACATTTCAAATGCATACCCTATTTATAATGTAGCTAGCTATGTTGATAGCTTTAGCTTAATATTTAGAGTTCATCTCCATGGCACTTAGCATAAATCTCACCATTTCCTATTTAGTTCGGTTCTTGCACTCCACCACCTCATTTTTTTGAGGAACCTTAGAGGTTGAATTCTCATATCGTACACTAGTTTGGGAATAATATTCATCAAACTATTAGTTTTCAAACTTCTTCATGATTGATTCAAATTCTAACAATTCTGCTAGCTTTTCCTTTTCCCTTCTCCAATTGAGTGCGCAACCTTTTGAATGCTTGAAAGGTGTTTGATTTTTCTTCCAAAAAATCTACCCAAGTAAATCTTAAACAATAATCAACATAAACCAACAAGTACATTTTTTCTCCAATCCTTGCAACATCCATAGGACCCATTAGGTCTATGTATAGCAACTCCAAAATCCTTATTGTACATAATTGTTGTGTTACTTTATGAGACTTCTTATGTTGTTTTCCCAATTAATATGGTCCACAAACATTTGGTCTGAGCTTTGACCATGTTGGCAATCAGCAGACACTACCTTTAAGAGCTTCAGTATATCATGATGATTCATGTGTCTAAGTCTTCTATACCACTCGTCAGTCTCTTTAGTGTTGGACTTCTAGCAAGTTAGGTACAAAACTTATAGCACTTGTCACCTAACCTCTTTTCGACAAGTACACAACAATTATCTTTATTGTATAACTAACATTAATCCTTGGTAAACTTTACCAACAAGTCTTGGTCACAAATTTGACTAATGCTTAGTAGATTGGCTTTTAGACCACCAACAGACAAGATAGTCCTCAACTTTAGCATACCATCCACATTAAGGGTATCTTTTCTAATCACATGGCATCTTTAACCATCACCAAATGTGACATGCTCTCTAGAAAAGCTCTTGTAATTAGAAAGATTATCTTTTTATCATCTGTTGTATTCTTGGAACACCCACTATCAAAATTCTAGGTCTCCTCAAAACATGCACTCAAAGACATATAGGATACAATGCACATGAGCTCAAACTTCTTAGCCCATGCTTATCTGATGGTGTTACTATTCCTTTGAGTGTTATCCACATGGTTTCTAACATGTCCCCTATGCAACACATGCTTGATAAGAGAAAAGTATCTAGCTATTTATTGATCAATTTTCTTGTAGAAGTTATAAGAAGATTTTGCTCTCTACTTCCTTCTTTCTATGTTTTCTTCACATTGGAAACAACTGGTGAGATTGTATAAATGATTTCTCTGACAAACTTAATTTCCTTCTTATTGGGACTTTGAACTATCATAAGCTCAATATAACCAATCTTAATACAATTGTCCCAATACATAGAACATCTTCTAACTTTAATTTTCCCATGTTAAACCTTTCAATGTTGATCTAGCATCATGGCATTGTACATCAAGCCTATTACATTAATATCTCGACTTGAAACATTTATCATTTAGACTCATATTTTCTTCCTTGAGAGATATCACTTATTTTCATACTCTAGTGCAAGTAACTTGTCACAAGTAAATTAATAGGTGGAATAAAGTTTCTCTTCTATATCATTGTTACTTCCATGTTCTCACTAGTCATCATTAGATGTTACAATATAAGTCACAACATTCTTTCCTTTTTTTCTAACTAAATTGAAAGCAACTTGATTGCTCAAATAGTTAGCTTCATCACCTGAGTGTTCAAAACCATCTTCAGTCTAGGTGGAGTTCATGAACTTCCCTTACTTTTTGAGTGTATTGACACACTTAATTTTGGATATGGCCATAAACTCCACATTCTTAGCACTATACTCCCTTATTTTGTGACTTACTTTTCTCATGCTTCTTAAAATTCTGTTTTGACCAATGGAAGGTTTGTTGGAAGAATTCCCAAACTTATTGCTCAAATTAGGCATTCTTCTTCTTAACAACTTCTTATGATTCTTTACAATGTAGGTAGTTCCGTCATCTGTGTTACAATAATCATCCTCATCATCACTTAGATTCTCACCATGGAATGCAAACTCTCCTCCTTAGAAATTTTCAGGTTCAACTCATTGATTTGTGGAGAATCTATGTGCTCATCCAACCAAAGATTGTCCACATCTCGAACTTCTTTTATTCCTACCACTTTTGGAGCAAATCACATAGGTAAAGATCACTAATTTTGCCTTAAAATACTTCTTCACTAATTGAAAAGCTTGGTTAGCAATATGTTACAACTTACCATTGAACATAGCAATGGTTTCATTTTCATCCATCCATAATGTTTTGAATTGCATTGCTAATATCTAAAGCTTTAAAGGTTTGACACCACCTATTCCTTCATGAATATTTTGAAGGATATCCCAAGTATCTTTCATTGTCTCATAAGTAGAAATAAACTTGAGTAGTGTTTCATCCACGCTAGTAAAATTTGTATTAATTGCTACGGAATTTCCTTATGCCTCATTTTCTATTTCAGCACTCCAATAATGCTCAATAGCACTCCATGATTATGAATGTCTGTATATGTGTAATAAGTCATGATTTTATAGCATATTTTCACCCTAGGATGGTTTATTTTTGCATGCATTGTGAGCAAAAATGTATGCAAAAGTGTTAATTTTAATGATTGGGAAATGTTTGGTGCATTACTTAATCATTGAAATTTTCTTGTCGAAATTCTAGGTCTTGCACTTGTGAGAAAGGGCTCTGTGGCCACAAAAGGTGGTTGTGTGACTCTAGAAATGAAAACAAAAAAAAAACAAAATTTCAACATTCTATTGTTGTCGGGCTCATGGCCCCAAAGATGGCCAGTGAGATCACAAAGAGAAAGTTTGTGAGTGCAAGATCAACTACAATGAATGCTAGACATTTTTGTAGTTGTGAATTGTAATCACTGGAGAAAAGGTCACAAGTGTGAGAGCAGAGTCACAAACATGGAATGAAGAACAATGAGGCTTGAGCCTGAGATAGTGAGATATGGAGTCATGCCCATGAATCGAGTTAGTGTGGCTACAAGATTTAAAAAGCGAGCACTATGTGATTAATGCACCTAGGTCTACAAGAGACCCGTGCACCTATATATACATATTATACTCACATTGTTGAAGGTCTTTGTCTAAGTTTTATCTTTTAAGCACCTAGAAAACCAAGGATTCAAGCATTGGAAAAGGTGGTGAATAGGGGATTCATACCAAAGTTGGAAAGACAACATTGTTCCACATACTACATGAATTTTAGACTAACTTGGCACCACTTTTTCTATTATTTTAAAATTGTTTGGATGATGAACATTTTTTGCAATTTTTTTCATTCATGATATCATGAGTTTTTAAACTTTTATCTAGTCTCTTATCTTTATGTTTGGTTAAATATGTACACGTGAATATATGATTAGTTGTCTTCTGTTTGTTATTCCCAATTATTGTTCCAAATAGTAATTAGAGAATTTGGTAACTTCTTTAATTTATTTGTAGCTGTACGAGGAATAACGAGAGTGAAACCTACACACTAGACATAGAATTATGAATGTTAATTCTATGAGAATAATGGGAGTGAAACTATGGGAATAGTACGGGTAAAATATTGTTAATCACTACATGTAATAACTTAACTCGATTAGGCTTAGAAAAACCTGCTGTAATCTTAAGTTAGAGTTGTAGGAGAGTTTGAGAGAGCATGCTATAAATATTAGGATTAACAATCTATAACAAAGCAAATTAATTGATAAATAATATAATTTGACATATATTGGAAACTAACACAACAAAAATGGCTAGTCTTTTCAATTTTGATTACTCCAACTACTTTTAGCATGTGACTATTTTTGACTATGTTCATCTCTTTAGTTTTCTTTATTCTTGCTATAATGTTGTAGTTAAACTAATAGAAACTCAATCACAATGATAAATACACAACTCTCTCCATGGATACAACATCCTTACTCACCATAGAACTAGTTTGCTTCAAAGTAATTTTGCTATGTTGATGACGCACGTAAAATTTTAACGCCATTGCTATGGAAGGTGACAAGTGCTATCAAACACTCTAAGGGACTACTAGATTGAACCTTTGCCTTTCGTTTATTATTCGGATCTCCTTCTATTTTTTCTCTCTCTTATTCTTTATTTTTGCTTATTTGGTTCAAATTTTTATATTTTGGGTTGATTTCGATTTGTTGTTGAATCTTGTATATGCAGAAGTAAGAGTTTGGATTAGGAGTTTGATCTACAAATTGAAAGGACATTACATAGACATCAAACTCTTTTAAGGCGAGAATAAGAAGCAACTATGGAGGACAAACTAGCACCACCACTTCCAGTATAGCCACAAGAGTAGCCTTTCCACCACACCATAGAGCTATTGGGGATTAAATGCAACTAGTGACGAATACTCATGTGACTGGCATCGTTAGACCATTGGTAGTTGCCAAAAATTTTGACCTAATGCCTGCACTTATCTATATAGTGCAATTGAATCAATTTGGTGGAGTCTCACATGAAGATGACAACAAACACCTTAGCTTCTAGAATTCTATGGCATGATAAAATTTAATAAAGTCTATGATGATTCCATAAATTTAAAATTATTTCCTCTCTCTTAGGGATAAAGCTAGGCAGTGATTGCAATCTCTACCTCCAACAAGCATCATCACTTGGTAGACATGGTGAATAAGTTCCTAGCAAAGTACTTCCTACCTGTTAAGACTACACAACTAAGATTAGAGATAGCCACCTTCAAATAGTTAGACTCAGAGACCTACCAAAATTATGAGAGAGCTTCAAAGAACTACTCAGAAAGTGACCACAACATGATTACCCACTCTAGATGATAACTAGTTAATTGTGTGTAGTTTTAGATGTAGCTACAAGAGGAGTTCTTATAAAAAATTAAAAAAAAAAACTTCTCAAATAGGCATGGGTTTAATTAAAGAGATGGCTACAAATGTATACCAATGCGAATGGCTAGCTACGAAGTCCACAATTTTTGGTCACTAACATGCATGATATGGGTACATTAATGGCAATCTCTACCAAATTGGAGCTCTTATCAAAGAAGATAGATAATATTATGGTAAGCAATAATCCTTCTTCAGCCCTATCCATGAGTGCCGAGGAGAAGGATCAATTGGACCAAGAGAATAGATAAACTATGTAGACAATTAAGGTGCCCAAGAAAATAATCTATATTCCAATACCTGCAATCCTGGATAGTGTAACCACCCCAATTTCACATGAAGAATCAACAAAATCCACCTAAATTTCAAGCACCATACAAGCAAGAGAAGAAGTAATCACTAGAAGATATTGTGAGCAATCTTGCAAAGTCAACCCTCAAAATGATAGATAACCTCATAAAGACTATGCAAGATTATGTGAATAGAATTGACACTTTATTGAAGAAGCACTAGTTGTCCATTAGAAACTTGAAATTGCAAGTTGGACAACTTGCCATGAAAATGGCAAATAGTCTTACATGTACACTTCCCACTACTAAAAATAAACCAATTGAACATGTTAAAAGTGTAAAGAAAAAGTACTAGCACCTAAGATAGATGAAGAAGAGACGAAGAAAGTTAGCACACCTTCGCCTTACAAGTCTAAAATCTCATATCCACAGATGCTTTATTTAGCTAAGGTAAGGAAGCTCATGAGTAAATTTTGAAGCGACTTTGAAAAATTAGATGTTGATGCTCACTTTCTTAAGGAAATTAAGAATACTCCTAGCTATGTTAAGTGCTTACAAGACATAGCATCGAGGGCATCAAGGAAAAGGAAGTCGGAGGAAATAGGAGATAGCCTAGAAAATGGACAAATATCGCAACCTAGAAAATGGACAAATATCGCTATCTAAATTAAATGATCAAGGGAGTTTCACAATACCCTGCACTATTGGGAATTTATTTTTTGGTAATATCTTAGGTGACTTAAGTAAAAGTGCCAATGTGATGTACTATTCCACAATTTAAGCACTCGGTATGAACTGGTGAAGCTTGTAAGAATGATGGTGAAATTGGCAAACCGATCTCTAAAAAGATCAATGGGAGTGGTAGAAAATGTTCTGGTAAAGGTGAGTGAGTTTATTATACATATTAATTTTATTATTTTTGACATGGAAGGTGAAAAGATAGAGCTTTCCCTTAACTTGTAGCGTCTACTCCTAGCTACCACAAAAGCCTTGACTGATATAGAAAAAGGTAGACTAACACTACATGTTGGCCCTAGTGAGGTAATCTTTCTCTTCTATTTTGCACCTTCAAATTTTCATGTCCAAGAGGTAAAAAAAATGTTACCATGTTGCATATGGTTAATATTTCTACTAATGATTTTAGTGGTGCAGCGAGTGGAATAAAACCAATAATGCAGGTACCAAATATGGGCAAAAAGGCAAGTGTTGGGGAGAAATTGGAAGATGCAAATGAGGAGTAGCCAACTGCTAAAAGAAGACCAAAACAGAGGAATAGGAGAGGAAGAAAGAGAGAAATTATGATAGCTCACGGTGGGTGTGGATTCCCAAAGCTTCAATTAATCCACTCTAGCTATAAGTACCTTGTTGGGTTACAGACAACAAATACCTTCTTGGGAGATACCCAAACTTTTTATTTACATTCCATTGTTTGATTTTGTGTTTCTATGATTGCGTGGATCACTATTTTATGTTCCAATTGGTATAGGATCCAAGGAGAAGGAAAAGAATTTGGTCATTAAAAGTTGGAGCTAATTTTGGAAGTAAATATGGTAGATTTTTTGCCAATCCCACCAAGTTAAATCTCTATAAGTTCCTCCATTTTATTGTTGTGATTATATTATTGAAGGGGTATCAAAATAAGTGTGGGGAAGGCGTATATATGTATGAATATTATAGTATAATGTGCTTTACATGTGGTTAATAGTGTTTAAAATTTTTGCATGTACATTTATGGTTCGTATGATTAAAGGATGGCATGAAATCCCTTAAATGTGGGGCTATTGAACTTAATTTGTGATGAAATATTAAATAAAAATTTGTGTGCACGGTTCTTCTATTGTTATTGAGATAGCATGACTTGACCTAATGTTGAAGATGTGGTAACTAGATTATTATGCACCACACTCTTCATTCTTAGTTGCTAGATCACTTGAGAAATTATATTGTGAGGATAGGATAAATGGTTTAAGGATGTAAGTCATACTTTAAATCTTGATGAATTCTCTAGAGAATGAGTGAGATTGAATGAAGAAGAAGAAGAAGAAGAAGAAGGACTTAGAAAAAAACAAACAAAAATTCAAGAAAAGAAGTTATAAAAATATGAGCATGTGAAAAAATTTATCTACTTCACTAATTAGCGTGACTTAGTAACTGGGATTACATAGAAACTCCTATTCTTTCTTGCATAAACTGGTTGTCTAATTATGAGAATGTAAAACATTTTAAGTTAGATTGTGAGTTGAATAACTAAGGGGACACGGCAACCCTTATTTACCTTTGCATAAAAAGGCACCCAATGACTTAAGAAAAATTATGAAGCTCACAAGATAATGCAAAAGAAAAGGCGTGGGAGAGAAAAAGAAGAGAAACATGTAATTCCACACTAAAGTCCTAGTTATTATTGTTGTTGATTGAACTTATTTGAAGGAGAGTGAATTATTGCATAGAGTTATTAGTCCTTGAGTTGATTGTCTTTGAATTGTCCTAGAATCATTGAGTGGTTAAGGTGATTAGAGGTTGAGGAGTAGCACACAGAAGTGACTTCATGTTGGAAACATGTAGGTTAAGAGTGCTCTGATGTTGAATGGTATTGAACTATGTGATGTATGTGTACTTTGATGTCTAAAAGGAAGATGTGTGGCCAATTCCATTACTTCCGTAATTTCATGCCTCAATGATAAACCATATATAATGTGAAGTGAAAGTACTTTGCTTGAAAACAAGCAAATGAATAAGTGTGGGAGTTTGATGAGCTGTCATTTTATAGCATATTTTCACCTCATAATGGTTAACTTTTCCATGCATTGTCGGCTAAAATGATTGTATTATGTGTGGTTGTATGAAAAAGTGTTAATTTCAATGATTAGGTAATGTTTGGATTTGTTTTTGGTGATAATTGGTTGAATTTGGACATAATATACACTTAGAAAATTTTCCTATCTGAATTCTAGGTCTTGCACTAGGAAGAAAGTGGTCTACGGCCACAAGAGGTGGATGTGCAACTGCAGGATATGGAGTCACAGTTGCAAAATGAGTTGGCACAGCCGTGAGTTTTGAGAAGCAACTGCTATGTGATTACTACGCTTGGTTGATGGTAGTCAAGGAAGTCCTCGTGACTGCAAGACACGGCATGGTCGCAAAGAGCAAAGCGACAGAAGTCTGCAATGCAAGTTTCATGGGCTTTTTCATCTTTTCTCATTCTTTACACAAACCCTAGGTCCATACACCTATACATACACGCTCTACATGCATTGTAGAAGGTCTTTGTTTGGTTTCTTTCATTTAACCACCTAGACAACAAAAGGATTCAAGCATTGGAAGAGCATAGAAAAGGGGATTCATACCAAGTTGGAGAGTTGTCATTGTTCTAGGTAGTGCACAAATTTTAGACTAATTTTTCACCACTTTTTCTATTATTTTTACATTGTTTAGATGGTAAGCATCTTTTCAATGTTTTTTATTCATAATATCATGAGTTGCTAAACTTTTATCTAATCTCTTGTTTTCGTGTTTGGTTGAATATGTATGTATGAATGTATGATTAATTGCCTTCACTTTTATTATTCACAATTGTTGTTCCAAATAATTATTAGAGGTTGCCAATTTTTTAATTTATTTATGGCTGTATAGGGAATAAAGAGAGTGAAAATTGCATGCTAAATGTACAATTGTGAATGTTAATTCAGTGGGAATAATGGGAGTAAAACCATAAAATTAATACAAGTAAAATATTGTTAATCACTGCATTTCATAACTTTACCTCAATTAGGTTTGGGAAAACCACTGTAATCTTAAGTCAAAATTATAGAAGAGCTCACGAGAATATCCTATAAAATTTAGGATTAACAATTCATAACAAAGCAATTAAACTGATAATTAATATAATTTAGCATATATTAGAAACCAACACAACACAAGGGGCTAGTTTCTTCAATTATTAGTACTCCACTACTTTCTGCTTATGACATTATTTTTGACCACGTTCATCTCTTCAGTTTTATTTTATTCTTGCTACATCATTATAGCTTAACTAATACAAACTCAGTTACATTAATAGATACACAACCCTCTTTGTGGATATGCACCTATACTCACCCTACTATTGGTTCACCTCAAATTAGCGTGCCATCCAATAAGGATAATTACTTCCATCAAAAAGTGGAGGTTGCGTGATAGATGTTATCTCTTTAACACTTATGATTTAACCCTCCAAAATCTCAGATTTAACCCTCCAAAATCTCACCTACTTTGACAAGCCAAACAAACCAACTAAATTAGGCTCTAGTACCATGTGTAAGTTGGATTTGAGTTACAATATGCCTACAATGTTGTTATGAGGTTTGGAACACACACACAACCAAGTAATCACAAAGTAAAGTATGAGACACAAAAGTTGTTCACTCAATTTAGAGCAATATCTCCAATGCTTGTGGAGCTCTCAGGTAAAACTTTTCACTGAGCTCAAAAAATAAAGTGACGATGGACAATCATCACTTCTAATTCACTACCTCAATTCTAGAGTTTCCTGAATTGTTGACAATACAAACTCAAAAATTGAATAATTTATATCTAATCTAAACTTACTCCAAGCTCAACATTCCGTCATAGAAAAGCACTTGCAGGAGAATTCGATACTAACACTTTACTCACTAACACAAAGAGTAACAATGAAGATCAAGCTCACATAGCTAAGAGAATTCAATTCTCAAGCATTCCCTTCGTTTCTCTCAAGCCTTCCTCATTTGTTGTATTGTCTTCACGTTTTTATCAACCTTCATATAAAGTAGAAACCCCAAAGTTTAAACTGAAATAATCTCTTGTGGATCATTATCCACACTCCCATAAGTTAGGTAAATTTTTCTCTAATGTGCTGAGTTTGTGGCCAACATGACAGGGACATCATACTAGATTTAACTTGAACTCTCTACAGCCATTATCCAAATGATATTTAGGCTTTGAGGAATATTTTACTATGTGTTAGGAAAATTTGACCATCAAAAGTGTTATCCATAAAGTGTCAAAAATTTATTTAATATAGCAATTACACTAAGGACTAAACACATAATAAATAATATAGATAAATATATTGATATATTTTTTTCAAATTTAAAAGTTGAATAATCTTTACATTGTCATGATTATTCTATAACAAAATTATGCAAGTAACAAAATTATGCAACTAAATTGAGATTAAGTTTATAGTCCTCTTAATCAAGGTTAAAAATTGAGATAGTTGGTTAGACTGTACATGAACCTCTGTAGTTAGGATTATAAACTAAAGCATTGATTAGTGGAAATGGTACACAAAATGTTCAAAACCTACGAGCAATTACACACATGTGAAAGTAAAAATTTTACCTATTTTACAATGAATGGATTTTTTGTGAATTTTTACTTGTTTCAGTATGAAAGGATTTTCTATAAATTTTAATTTTTTTGCCAGATATTTAACGAAAAAAGTGTTTTTAGTTCACATTTCTAAAAAAGTAGGTAAACCCCTTAATGGACAATTAGTCAATCACAAAGATTTTGAAACTCTTTTGCAGATAATGGAGACTAGGTTGAGGGCATTTAGGAATGGTAAAGCAAGAGAAAGATAAGAAAAAACAGAGCTTTCTAGATATTATTTAAATTCATGACTAACAAACATATTTTGGAAGTGTTACTTATACATTCTACTACAACTCTTTAAGAAAATTTCCTTGTTGAAATGATCTTCATTTATCGTCGTTTACTACTTACTTTGATGAAATAGGATTTTTTGCCCTTAGGGATAATTGTCTCTAGGGTATTGCCATGTTGCATCCAGAAATTAGGGCATGGCAGGTCTCATCTTCTCCTCTTCTTAAAGTTTCAAATTAAGATGCCAATATTTGATGCTCAAATGTTTTAAGTTCACTCGTACCTTTATTAAAATTGTTTGAGGATGCCTCAAGCTTCTTTTGCTATCTCACATGTGGATATCAATTTGAATTGTTCTTTATCCACTCCCATAATAATTGCATTAGTGGCTTTAGAGTTACCTTAGACAGCTTGTTCTTCAATAGTAGTCTATGACTTCACATCTTTAACAACTTTATCACCATTGTCATTCCTTTCAATGGGTGGATGCCATCCATTCTCAATGGAATATCTTACCTTTTCATGTCATGATTTTATAAATAATGTATGTTTACCTTCCAGTAGGGGAAATTAGAATCATCAAGAAGTGGAGGACGTATGGTAGATGCTCTTTCTTTAAATCACCAAGATCAAACCAGCTTTTCGATCAATGCAATAATGGTAACTTGGCTCTAATGCTATATGAAAAATGTGACGATTGTCTTCCAGCAATAGTTACAATAATTGTTCAATAAAATGCTAAAAATGTTTGAAAACAAACTCAGACACACCAACGAACAATGAAGTGGACACCGATATGTTAAAGTAATTTAGAGCAATTATCCTACAATTAGTAGCACTTTGTTAGGCAAAATCTTCCACCAACTTCGACAATAGTGAAGATAAAAGTTCAACTCAATCATCTTTGTGTCTCACAAATCCAATTCCTTAATTGCTAGCTTCACAACTAGTTGGATGCTCCAAAATTTCAATCCACACATTTTAAACTTCACTTAAATCTACCCTTAATCCTAACTTTCTATGATAAAGGGTTCCTCACTCAAGAAAATTGATTCACAAGATTTAAACATGAAGAAATATGACTATTAACAAAATCTCACAAGTCTCAAATGGTTGAACTCTTTGGAAATGCATGCTTTTGCTTCCTTGACTTGATGTCTAATATATATAGTTAAGGAAACTCAAATGCTTTAGCCTAGATGTCTCTTTTGGATCAACTACTTTATCCTCCAAAGTCGATTCATAGTCAGCTTAAACCTATATTGCAGGTGATGCTGTAACAGTTTAGGATAAATTTAAACTCCTTGATACTTAACTAGCATCCAAGGTTGGTCCAACCTCCTCCAATTCTTTCACAAGTTTATTCAAACTCTTATTATTTTCCAGGTGTTTGACAACAATTATTTGTAGAAGTCCAACACAAATTGGATCTTTTACAAGAATTTGAACATCATCCAAAATCATCATTGTAGTGTCCTAATCCAACCCGGACTCTGCTAGAGCTAAGTTGTTACAGATGAGCTAACATAACTTATAGTTAACAATCATCATAAATTAAAACTTTGTTATTTCATAGAAAAGAATATATACATATATATGTATGTATATAAATATGACATGCTACATATGCACACAATTGAAAATATATATATATATATTTATAATTAATATCATAAAATATAACACTTAATAATTTTAAAAATCAAATAAATTTATTTAAAATCAAGATTATATTAAAAACTCTGTATAAAATGAAAGAGAAGCTAAATTTTTCAAAGAGAGTGCAACTTTAAATAAATCAAATGGATTAAATATAACGATGGGAGGGTCCATGAGAAGATAGAATTTAGAAAGATAGATTACATTATTTAAATAATGATAATAATGTACATTTACATTTTATAGTTAATGTAGCCATAAATTTTATTATATATTGCAAATTATAAATGATAAAAACATCCGATACATTTACATAATTAGATAAATGAATTAAATTACATTTTAAATATAGACCTTATATAATTTATAAAATAATAGAAAAATAAACTTGCAAAAATTGTTAAAGTGGAATAAATTAAAATTAAAATAGAATATAGAAATAAAAATATATAATAAATTTAGAATCAACGGTAGAAATAAAATAAATAAAAATTGAGAGAGGAAAGTGAAAATATATAAACAAGGATATGTTAGTAATTATGCAGACGATAACAAAGAAAATAAGGTTTTATTTAATATATAGTAGAAACTACAGAATATGTTTACGTATTATGGATAAATATATAGATATATTTTTTTCAAATTTAAAAGTTGAATAATCTTTACATTGTCATGATTATTCTATAACAAAATTATGCAACTATCTAATAAGATAATTGACTCCGAAAACAAGAAAACTAAACATTTTTTAAGAAAGAAATTGAATAATATAGTCAAGGATACTTTCTAGAACGTGAGAAAAAGTGACACTATCATACGAAAACTAAACATTTTTGAAAAAAGAAATTGAATAATATAGTCAAGGATACTTTCTAGAACGTGAGAAAAAGTGACACTATCATAGTTAAATATTAATACAAAAGATATATTTGAATACGTTCACTTTTCGTTGTCAAATCAAACTAAACATTGTCATTATAAGGTTTTATTTTAATATAAAGGATATGTTTATTTATTATAAATATAAGGAAAGTGAACATATTCAACTGCCGTATAAAACTTTGAAAAATCATACAGCCTAGATAATTAAGATGAAAACTGACGAATTTTTGGGTCTGGAAATTCATTTCGCGATATGTTCTGTCCATATATTTTATTAAGACGGCGATATGAAATTCTCCCCTTCAAGTGATCATGATTTTCAAAAGCACATCTGGGACTTTGAAAAATCAAATAATGTAGAAGCTGCACCTATTACTAGAAAGAAAGGAATCTCAAAAATTTATTTCGTATTTAGATGGCAAATTGAGATTGCATTTTAACTAAAGATTATCCTAATAAATCGTGTGGAATAATTCATAACTTTTTTCATACGACTGGATTACCGTGGTTGAATTTCATTTATTTTCCTTTTTTTATTTTCTTCCTTTATGTCCTATTCTGTAGAACTCAAAACATGCAATCAGTTTCATCACGAAAACAAATAAAAACATCAATAGCTTAAAATAAAAATAAATATGACATATTTATAAATTTTTGCATATTACCATAAAATAGAGACATAAAAAAAAAAAAGTGAGACTCGAAATCAGGGGTTGGTAGCCTCTAAGCAATGAGAATTTTATAAAAGCTTCAATTTTAAGTAACTTACATGAAATTAAGACTCCTTGGTTTTCCATTAGAGCAATGGAATTGGTTAAAAAGTGGCTATTAAAATAGACTAGTCCAGAGAGAATTATTTGTCTCCGGAAGAAATTTCAAATGAGATTTAGAAAGTTATATTCACTTTTAATAATGATTAAGTTAAATAAATTATTTTATGAAAAATAATGTTTTGTTCTTTATAATAAATAAAAAATGGTAATTAAAGTAGACTAATATAAAATAATTAAAATAAAGAATAATTAATTTCATAATTCAAATGTGATTAATCCCAAATATTCACATTCCAAAAATTGGAAGTTTTGCAATTCTTGCTCGCAGTGCAAACTCCGGATTGAGCGCCAAGGTTAATGAGCTCATTTAAGAACATTTCAAATATTACAAGAACACCCTGAATGTTGTTTGAAGAATACGGCTAAAACTAAAAGAGTTTTTGAGCTTTGCCTTTGATGTTTGTTGGAGCTTCAGATAATATTAATCCATTGGTTTGACTCCTCAACTGTAGATCAAATACTAGAATTTGGTAAACCTCTGTGTAGGATGTCTTGAAAGTCACAAGAATGGCTTTGAACTTGTAGAAAGAGTTTGAATTTTTTTCAAGGATGCTTCTAGTTTGATGTGTCTTGATGTCCCTTTGTAGTGTAGAAGCCACCTCTATTTATAGGGGTGGAGAAGGTATTACCGCCATAAATGCTTGAACTTAATATTAAGTGTTATATTTTATGATAGAAGAACTTAATATTTTCTTTTTCTCGAGATTTTTTTACAAAATATTAAATGTGGGGCTATTGAACTTAATTTGTGATGAAATATTAAATGAAAATTTGTGTGCATAGTTCTTCTGTTGTTATTGAGATAGCATGATTTGACCTAATGTTGAAAATGTGTTTCCCATATTATTATGCACCACACTCTTCATTCTTAGTTGCTAGATCACTTGAGAAGTTATATTGTGAAGGTAGGATAAATGGTTTAAGAATGTAAGTCATACTTTAAGTCTTGATGAATTCTCTAGAGAATGAGTAAGATTAAATGAAAAAAGAAGAAGAAGAAGAAAGAGGACTTAGAAAAAAAAAACAAAAATTCAAGAAAAGAAGTTCTAAAAATGTGAGCATGTGAAAAAATTTATCTACTTCACTAATTAGTGTAACTTAGTAACGGGATTGCATAGAAACTCCTATTCTTTCTCGCATAAAATGGTTGTCTAATTATGAGAATGTAAAATATCTTAAGTTAGGTTGTGAGTTTAACTAAGGGGACACGGCAACCCTTATTCACCTTTGCATAAAAAGGCACCCAATGACTTATGAAAAATTATGAAGCTCACAACATAATGCAAAAGAAAAGGCGTGGGGGAGAAAAAGAAGAGAAACATGTAATTCCACACTAAAGTCCTAGTTATTATTGTTGTTGATTGAACTTTCCTAGTTATTATTGTTGTTGATTGAACTTACTTGAAGGAGAGTGAATTATTGCATAGAGTTAGTAGTCCTTGAGATGATTGTTTTTGAATTGTCCTAGAATCATCAAGTGGTTAAGGTGATTAGAGGTTGAGGAGTAGCACACAGACGTGACTTCATGTTGGAAACATGTAGGTTACAAGTGCTCTGATGTTGAATGGTATTGAACTATGTGATGTATGTGTACTTTGATGTCTAAAAGTAAGATGTGTGGCCAATTCCATTACTTCCGGAATTTCATGCCTCAATGATAAACCATATATTAATGTGAAGTGAAAGTACTTTGCTTGAAGACAAGCAAACGAATAAGTGTGGGAGTTTGATAAGTTGTGATTTTGTATCATATTTTCACCTCATAATGGTTAACTTTTCCATGCATTGTGGGCTAAAATGATTGTATTATGTGTGGATGTATGCAAAAGTGTTAATTTCAATGATTGGGTAATGTTTAGATGTGTTTTTGGTGATAATTAGTTGAATTTGGACGTAATATACACTTAAAAAATTTTCCTATTTGAATTCTAGGTCTTGCACTAGGAAGAAAGGGGTCTACGGCCACAAGAGGTGGATGTGCGACCGCAGGATATGGAGTCACGATTGCAAAATGAGTTGGTGCAGCCGTGAGTTTTGAGAAGCAACTGTTATGTGATTACTACACTTGGTTGACGGTAGTGAAAGAAGTCCTCATGACTGTGGGAAACCCTTTTCTCAAGAAATATAAAGAGAGTGGAGTATAAATGGAGGAATGAAGCACGTATGAAGAATGAGCATTCCTGGTGGCCCCTCCCATATGAACCCTTTGTTTTCAAGGGGAACCATCCACATCGGTCAATTAGGTGGTTAATATTCCTTTAGATCGGCTAAATGAGGTAATTTTTCAGATAATTAATGCCACCCTGGCTAAGAAGGAAGAAGGTGCTCAGATTACAAGCAAAGAGGAAACCCCAAACTTGAGAGCTTAAGAATGAGGGAAAGTGGCAAGATGATGCATGTGGGATAGAGTATGCTAGACAGAAGAAGGGAAGGAAACGTGGCCTCCTCCAAAAAGGTAGGGAGAAGGATCACCAAGCACCAAGAGGAGTCAGAGAAAATTAAAGGACAAGAAAAGCATACCTGAACTACTAGAGACCTGTCCTTCACGCTATAAATTTTGGTAAAACTCATACTAGATAATTTCTAAAAGCTCAGCATGCCCGAATACAATGGAGCATCATAACCAGCAAAACACTTGCTAACTTTAAACACCAAGCATTACTCTACCAATATTATGATCAAATTAAGTGTAGAGTCTTCCTTACTACCCTAGGAGGCTCTCCTCAGAGGTGGTTAAATCAATTGCCATAGAAAGTTAATAAAAATTTTGATGACTTCACCAATTTGTTCCTCCATGAATTTTCGAGTTGTAAAAAGTATAAAAAAACACTGATGACTTTGTTTACCATGAAACAAGGAAATAAAGAATCCTTCTAGACTATGTTCTTCGTTTCTAGAGAGTGACCCCAGACACTGCATCAACAACACAGGAGGTATTGGCTAGCACGTTCGTGCAAGGATAAAAGGAAGGAGATGTTTTAGATTTGTGGCCAACAGACTGGCAAAGGACTTTGACGAAACCTTGTCCTAAGTAAAGAAATAAATTAACAAGAAGAGGCATGGTAGGAAAAGATCATGGACTAAAAAGTTTGTTAAGATAGGAGAATGAGGCCCATCATAAATACTACAATGATAGCATGTGAAGAAAAGACTGCAAGAAAATTTACACCCCTTAAAAGTAAGCAAAGAGCATATTCTTGGAACTTTAGTGGATTTTGGCATGATCTAATTACCTTGTGGTGCATCTTTGCCACCAAAAAATCAACAAAGTAATAAATATTATAAGTTTCACAATGAGCTTGGTCATACGATAAAAGGATTTGTTGATCTCTAGAAGAAAATAGAGAACTTAATCAAAAGGGGGTTCCTCAAAAAATTTATAGACAAGCAAGGAAAAAATGATAAGAAAAAGGATAAGGAAGAAAGACCAATGACTCGAGGACTTATAAACATGATAATTGGTAGGCAATCTTAGAGAAAAGGAAAACATAGCCTCCACAATGTGGAAAAAAAGGGTGAAGCTTAGCCTTGGAGAAGTAGAGAGAGCTGTCCTAACCTTTCAAATAGAACACCTCCAAAGGATTATAACTCCTTACTCAAATGCCCTGGTAGTAACCATTGTAATATCAACTATAATGTGGTGCAATGTTTCGTTGATAATGGGAGTTTAGTAGATGTATTATCCCTCGTTACCTTCAAAAAAATGAAACTAGACAAAAGAAAATTAGAAGCAGTAAACCAAACCTTGTTTGGATTCACCGATGAGGCCGTTCAAACTTGGGGAAATATTATGCTACCTATCATATGGGGGTCAACTGAAGTATCCAAAAACTAGTTTGTACAATTCTTTGTCATAGAAATGGTATCGGTTTACAACATAATTTTAGGAAGGCCGACATTGGCAAAATTTCAGGAAGTGGCATCCCCTTAGCACTTAGCCATGAAATGTCCAATAGAGAATAAATTTGGGGTAGTAACTGGATATCTGCTAGTATCCAGAAAGTTTCATGACAACATAATCAAAAGAAGTAACAAAAGACCACTAGAGAAGATTAGGCCAAGTAGCCCTTGCAGATAAAACTAGTAGAAAAGTTAATGCTGGTAAGCCTGGGTCTAAACATGACCACACAAGTTGGAGTAGAGTTGGAGAAACTGTGGAGGCCGTAGCTAGTCCATTTTTTGCAAAATAATGTGGACATAATCGCATCATCAGTAAAGGAGTTGAGGGAAATAGATTCAAAGGTAGTTGAGTATAGGTTAAATATGGACTTAGGAGTCAAGCCCATTAAATAGAAATTAATGCAATTCAGCCTTAAAAAGATCACTACTATAAAGGAAGAAATTATGAAACTAATTATTGTATGGCCCATTGAAGAAATATAATTTCTGGAATGGTTGTCTAACGTGATGGTAATACCCGAAGTAAGGGGAAAGTTGAGAATGTGCATAAATTTCTGAGGTGTGAATAAAGTATGTCCGAAAAATTGTTATCTATTACCAAGGATAAATTAGTTGGTCAACGTCACAATAGGATCAGAATTGCTCAGCATAATAGACGCCTACCAAGGATATTATCAAATCCCTTTAGCAATAGATGATTGAAAAAGGTAAGTTTTGTTACACCCTTCGAAACCTACTATTACAAGGTTATGCCCTTTAGACTCTAGAATGCAAGAGCGATGTATCAAAGGTTAATGGATAAAATATTCTAAATCTAGATAAGACAGAATATGGAGGTATATGTAGCATTAAAGACCTGGAGGAAACTTTTGCAGCATTAAAGACATACGAACTCAGGTTAAAACCTATTTAAATGTACTTTCAGCATCAAAGGAGAGAAATTTTTGGGATATATAGTAACCAGGAGGAATATAGAGGCTAACTAAGAAAAAATTTGAGTAATACTAGACCTCTCACTCCTTTAAAATGTTAAGCAAATCCAAAGGTTGAATGGAATAATAACCACCCTAAGCCGTTCTATTTCTCACCTCGCTGATAAGAGCCTCTCTTTCTTTAAGATCCTAAAAAAGCTAAGTTTTTTAATGGATGAAAGAGTGCCAACAAGCCTTTGATGACCTAAAGCAACACTTATCTAGCCCTCTCTTATTGGCATAACTCAAGAAAGGCGAACAACTTCACTTATACCACGTGGCGTCCGAGAGGATAGCTAGTTCAGTTTTAGTCAGGAACCACAAAGGACAATAGGCTTCGATCTATTACGTAAGTAGGGTCTTGTAAGATGCAGAGCTTAGGTATCCTAAAATAGAAAGAATAATTCTGGCGTTGGTTATGGCAACTAGAAAATTAAGGCCTACTTCTTAGCTCAACTATCATAGTCTTTACTGGAATCCCCTAAAGTAAAATTGACCAGAATGAAGACATTTAGGAGAATAGTCAAATAGGTAGTAAATCTAGGAGAATTGACATTTGTTATGAACCAAGAACCATTAAGAGCTAATCTTTGGCTTATTTGGCTGCGAAAATGTATGAGGAAGTTGATAACTAACCTTAAATGATGTGCATAGATAGTTCATCAACTCACTATGGTAGTTGAGTAAGAGTCATTTTAACCAGCCCAGAAATAAAAAAATTTGAAAACGAACTACACTTGAATTTCCACATCTCAAATAATGAGGTCAAGTTCGAAGTACTCCTATGGTGAATCAAGATTGTCCTCAACTTAAAAGTTCCCAAAATAATAGTATACTCAAACTCGTAATTAGTGAGAAAGCAATACAATGGGGAATTCAACATAAGAGAGCAAACTATGAAAGGCTATATTCAACAAGTTAGGGAATTAGCTAGAAAATTTGAAGACTTCCAACTCTACCAGATCTCTAGAGACGAAAATGGAAAAGCAGACTCATTAGCAAAAATGGCACCAACTTTGAAATTGAAGGCTTGTAGAAGAATCATATTATAAAGGGTAAAAGATATTGTGGTAGGAAGTATGGAAGAGAAAGCAATTAGCAAGCTCATATACTTAGAGCTCTACAGGGTAAAGAGGTGGACAAAGAGACAACAAATGGCAGTCAAGTTTGTAAAAATAGGTGATGTTATGTACAAAAGGTAATATGGCCAACCTCTTCTTAAATACCTAAGTTCAGGTAAAACAGATTATGTCTTAAAGGAAATTCACGAAGGATTCTATAGATCCTACAAAAAAGGCTTTAGCCTTGCAAGGAAAACCATCTAAGCTAGGTATTTTTGGCTTACCTTCAGAGAAGACGTAATACAATTAGTCCAAGCCTGTGATAAATGCCAAACATACAATGATTATTCTGGCAACCGCGCTTAAGAATTGAGTAGCATGACACCACCAATGCCCTTCATTAGATCGAGAGTACACATAGTAAGGCCCTTCCCTCTATTAGCCAAACAAAAACAAATCCTCCTAGTGATAATTATTTCACAAAGTAGGTTGAGGCAGAGCCCATAGCTCGGATAACTGAAAAAGAAGTAATAAAATTTTTGTGGAAGAATTTGGTATGTTGGTATAGCATACCACGAGAATTAATCATGGATGATGGAAGGCAGTTTACAGGGAAATCCACCCAAGATCGATGCGAAAACTTAAAGATCAGTCAAAATTTTAGTGTAGCATATCACCCACAAATGAATACCCAAGTAGAGGTCGTTAACAAATAATAGTTTGGAGCTTGAAGATGAGGTTGGAATGGTCAAAGCAAAGCTAGGTAGAGGAATTGCTAGTAATCCTTTGGGTGTACTGAACAACGATAACAAATACAACCTAGGAGAGCCCATATTCTCTAACATGTGGAGTGGATACTATGATCCCCGTGAAAATAGGAGAAGAATCTCAACGAGTATTAAAATACAACTCAGGATAGAATGAGCAAGCAATGCAGAATGAGCCAGTACTGAAAGAGGAAAAAAAAAAGAGGAAGGCTCACCTTAAAAATTTAAAATATAAACAATGAATTACTACTTTATTTAACAGATGAGTATAGAGAAGTTTGAAGAAGAAGAAAAGGTATTGCAAAAAAGTGAGGCAATATGACCCGTGGGAAAGTTAGAAGCTAAATGACCAGGGCCATATATAATAAAGTTCTACTAGGGAGAAGTTACACATTAATTGATCTGAATGGAAGACAACTAGCGAGATCATGAAATGTAATTAATTTATAAAGATATTATAGCTTAAATTCTCAGATAACCTAGTTTTTAGAATGCTACTGAACTATAAGTTACTTACTGGACTACAAGTTACCTAAAACCTACTAAGCTACAAGTAGCTCACCGGACTACCAAGTTATTCAAAACCTACTGAGCTACAAGTTACTCACTAGATTACAAGTTGTTCAAAACCTACTAAACTACGAGTTGCTCACTGAGTTATAAATTGCCCAAAACTCATTGAGCTACAAGTTGCTCATTGGGCTATAAGTTGCCCAAAATCCATTAAACTACAATTTGTCTAAAATCTTGTGAGCTACAAGTCGCTCACTAGCCATATACTTAACTTGCTCAACTTATTGATAAAATTGACGGAGCTCCACCTCCAGTTGAGTGACCAACTAATTCACCTAGATAACCAATTGCAAAACAAATATTTAGAGATGAAATTACCAAAGCCATCACAGAGAAAAAAGAAAGTGTAGCAGAGAGGAACGATCATACGTGGGATGCATTCAGCATGTTTTGTTGAATGATCTAGCTGTGGGGAAGGCTACAGGCTAGCTCGGCTTCATGGGGCATCAGTCACCACGAATATGGTCATGGGCCAAATTTTCGTCCCACATTATAGAGCACACTGGCCCTGGTAAGAGGGATGAAGTGGATTGAGAAAGAGGAGGTTGGGTTGCAAAGATAGGGCCAGCAAAAGAAAGAATAATTTAGGACTATGTAATAGAAGACTTAGGAGGTTGAAAAAGGGGACTAGGAGTAGTTTGTTTGGCGGGGGAAAGGTGAGAAGTATAGGGAGGAAAGCGGGTAGACGACATATTCACCAAGATGGGTGAAGGATCCCTGCCTTAACAAGAAGCATCTATTGAGCTTTGGATTGGTAAAGCCTGGGCTTCTTAGGGGCTAATAAAGCCTTAATAGGAAAAGGGGAAAAAGAGGAAGCATGGGGAGCAGTATCCTCCTTTTTTTTTTTCTTCTCTTCTCCTTTTGCCTTTGCCCTTACGTTGGCACCAACCCTCAACGAATTGTCGTTTCATCAAGTCGTCTACAAAGCATAAGCATATCAGTAAGCAAAACATTACCCAACTTACAAAAAAAGTAAGAAGAACTCACCAATTTTGTCACATAGGTCCTAATAGCGACAACTCAAACCAAAATAAAATAGGACCCCAAGATTGATTACTGCTTCCAAATTTATCTATCAAACAATTGGCTCTAATGATGGCTTCTTGCCATCAGCCATTGTGATTTTTAATTTTTTAGTTTTTTTATTTTTTGCCACTGTTAATTTGTGGATGAGCTTTCTTATTGTGGAAGTTTGGGTTTTCAAGTTTAAATTGCCTTTTTATTGATTTTAAGGTATGTAATTTGGTGAATAAGTCTAAGAAAATATATCTCAAATTTATGCTGAATTTCCTATATAGTCATTAGCAATTAGACAAGAAACTATAGTGCACATCACTATAAAAATAACTTCACTGCCTGGAATTTATTTCCTAAGATATAGTTTTATGAACAAAGATCCGCTATAAGATTTCAATAAGTAACTGCATATGTAGAGAAGATTCCATTAGGAAACTGTTCCTCTCCTAAAAGTAATCTATTTTGATTATTGAGAGTAGATAGCTTCGGCAATTGCTGTGAATTTCATCACTGTGAGTGGTTTCTCAGTCTCTAACGGTTCCCTAAATAGATTTTTTTTTGGCTTCATTTTGCAGTTTTGGCTTGATTTTGCAGTTTTGGCTTGAAACAGATAAAAGCTGGTTATCTACTGAGAGTTGGGACAATACTTCTTTAACAATTTTCATGATCGATTGAGCACTCAACCTTTTCCTTAGTCTTGTCGAAAAGAAATGGCTGGCTTTTCAGGTTCCTGTCTCCCCATCTACAATTAGATCTTGCTAATGTTGTAGGAATTGAAAATTTTACCAAAAAAGTAGGAAATGGAATCTCATTAAGTCAATTACTGCATCTTACAGTTGCTTTAAGCCGTGAAACAGAGTCATGAGCGTGGACTATGTCATGGCGAGGTAAACTCTGAGATTCATTTCCATGCACCTGCAGCTTTATTGTACATTTTTTAGAGGATCTAATAGTTTTCAATGCCAGTGACAATTTATAACTAGATGGTATATGATGGCATATGGATGTACAGTTAGTATCACTTCGATTACATTGTTTCAATTCGTTCTTGCTTTCGTTGATATCTTTGATCATGTCACCCTCCCCATTGAACATTTCTCCTTTCATTAACAAAAAAAAATTGCCTGGAGTACCATTAATCTTTCCATTGCTGCTTATAATAATTCCACGGTCAAAACACTTATATTATTTGTCCACCTCGCACTTCTCTGCTGCAAAGTGGGTACGTAATGTTATATTTTACCTTACGTGGTCATTGACAGGGATTCCCAGTTGTGGGTGTGTAATGTTATAAATAACATGAACAGCTTCTGTTGTCTACGACTGGAGGCCTTATGCATTGGATGATGAAATAATTTGTGCACTCATTATTGCACCTTGTTTCTTTCAGATGTGTGATAATGGAAAAGATATTAGTTTAACATTTCCAACCTAGGATAATTAGGTCGTTGTCTGTGCACTGCCATGAGCGCGCACCTCCGCAAACCTCCACCGTGTGCCCCACTATCAGTGCCCTTGCGCCGCTGTGTGCGCGCAAATCCACTGTGTTTGAGCAGCCTGTTGCCGTGTGTTGCCGCTGCTCCCATTATGTGCTATCGTCGGCACAATGAAGTGGAGTTTAAATCGCAAAGCTCATTCTTCCTCTGCCCTTGGCACCGCCAACATGTTTGGCTGAAAAAAGAAAAAAAGAAAAAAAAAAAAACCTTAGTTTTGTTTGTGTTTTGGGCTGGGTCTGCTTTGTATTGGAACTTGACTTGTTCATTCATTTTTTGAGCTAAATTCTTTTGTGATACAAAATCATATAAATACTTTTTTTAAAATTACAATCACATTAATAATTTTTTATTGAAATCCAAACATACAAACTTGAACGATGATAACGCGGTCAAAATAAGCTATAACTCTAATTAATGTATTTTAGCAGGTCAACGAAGCTATGTATGGATAGTACGAGCAGAGTAAACTTACTTAAATTTTAAATTGGTTTTATATTTAAATAATTTAATTTTATATTTTTAATGTTTTTAAATAATTTAAATTTTAATTTTTATAAATTTGAGTATATAATTATTATTATACATAGAGAATAAATAAAAAAATTAATGGTAACAATTTAAGAAAATTTAATTTTTATTTTCAAATTAAAATTAATACAAAAAATAGAATTAATTACCATAAAATTATAAGAAAATTGTACACGTGAATAATTATGGTTTAATGTTGTTATCTATTTTTAAACAACTAATGTAAGTTTTAATTATAATCATATGTGCATTACTAATTTATAATTAATTACACCTAAATCGTAATTAATAATATTAAATGTCACAAATATGTGTGAGTAATGAATAATGAAATATGATAATTTGAAACTTGTTCAAACAAATATATTTATCCAAATAACTTCTAATAAAATATTAATATAGCACACAACATAATTTTATCTAAATGTCCTACGTCCCCCAGTGCTATATCTAGGAGCACGTCGATCTCTATAAGGTCTTGAAGTATAATCATTATCTTCATACTGTTACATGTCGTCATGTAACAACATAGTAGAATGGTCGAATATATCGTCCTATTGCACCTCTCCATACGACTGGTAGCTACTCCATAGAACAAGTGATATATGAAAAGTAGGCCCATGATTCTTCGGAACCCCAAAGTACTACATGAATGGATCTGATGAATAGCAATGAGCCTGCATCACTTGCACCGAGTATGGGCTGTGTATGGTTGGATCTGGTAGAAAAGGTATGTAAACATCGTCATACTGTTATGGTGCAGTAGGCGTGTAAGAGACCTATGCTGTATTGTAAGCCGAAGTGAATGGGCCTACATCAAGGTCCGAAAAGGCTGTAGTACGAATACAAAACGACGTCCACCGTGATGCTCCACCCTAGGTCTGCTCGTAGACAGGCGTATATCTGCAGACGCCTCGTGTGTCGTAAAGGTGACATCCACCTCAGCATAAGCACGCAATCTCCTAGCCTGCCTCGCACAATCGAGTAATAGAACCCATGTACCACAATGACTAACATTGCCATAAAAAAAAAAAAAAAAAAAACTGCTTCAACTTATGGATCTGAAAATGGATAAATGTTTCAGTATACATTAAATTTTTATTATCATATACACATAGTAGACAATAAATATTATTTGTGATTACGTACCACATAATCAGTCCATAAACCATTTTCAGGTTAAAATCCAAACTCTACGAAGGCGATCGGTGAAGTAATTGTGCAGCGAGTGATCCAATAATACCAATCAATATACCTACTCGCTACTTGGGGCACATGGTTGTGATGTCTCTATCTACGTACAACCACTTCTAAACTCCATTAATAATCCATGTATACCTGATGATATACCACCCAATCTCTCGTCGAACCCCCTCCGCAATTGTCAATAATGTGTAAGTGATCCTCATTGAGTCAGGAAGTAGGTAGAATGTCCTGCATCATTAAAAACTGCCATAAAACTAGGGTGCAAGTCCTGGTATTTGAAACCATACTCATATCTACATCATTGATAATATAATTACCATAATAATCTAATGCAAGCTTGGAATCAAAATCCTATTATGTGAATATAAGGTGTGCAAAACATATCTGTAAAAAAGGCAATGGGCTAGAAATAGACAAGCGCCCTCTTTGGCAAGCAACACAAAGATTCCTGTACAGGCATGCTAAAACTGCACTACTCCAACTATATCTGTCAGCACTATCTAAGTTAATGATCAAGTTAAGGTAGAACAGCCTAACTTAATTGTTGGAGGAGTCGGAGAACAAACTGTCACCTAATAGTAATAAAATAAAGCCACAAGCCCACTACCGTACATTTAGTTGTATACTATCTGTATACAACGGATGAAACTCCATGTACTGTGCGATTTGTGCAAGAGAAAGGCGTAACTTTTGAAATCCTGATCTCTCATGCCCAATCTAATGCCCCCATGCAAATCGGCATCTACTGCGCACGTGTCAGCCGAGGCTCTATGCCAATGACTATATTGCCCTTCACTAGTACATGCCATATATGTGCCACATCCTCTAGCAGAACAATGACTTCCACGGGCATGAAATGAAATGTGTGCGTCTCTCAATGCCATCTCTTAACTAACACCGTGATCAGGTGGCAATCTAACTGCAACACACTACGTCTGTATATGCCGTACAAGCTAATACGGTAAAGGATATAAAGCACTCTAGAGTTCACGTCCTCAAAGCACAGCCAATAGTTATCAAGAACCTATGGGGTAAGGCATCTATTAAGGGTGCTAGCCCAACGTCCTCCAAACTGTGATTCTCCTATAGATGCAACACTGAGCTGTCAATCAAACTAAGGTGAGTAGAGGTATCTGTTGGCATCCTAGAAAAAATCTAAAAGTAGATGTTACTTTAAAAATACATTTTTGAATATTTTAAGTGAATTAAATAAAACAAAAATGATAGAAAATATATAATTAAAAATAAAAATACTTGAAATTATTGGCTACCCTATGATTTCAAATACATAAATGTTTTCATCACACTCACCATAAGTGAAAAGTAATTAGATTAAGTGCTTGTGCATGCAAACAAAAATATATACACATTGAGACATTTATATTAAAGAAAAGTTAAATAATTATTTGATCATTTGCGTTACAGAATCAAATTACATACCCACATATTTTCAACTAAACATACATATTTTAATGAATAGCATATTAAAATACGTGGCATCGCTACTAACTATCTAGATTCTCCTACATGAACTTTCTGCATCTGCACGTCTAATAGCCTGCCTCGCACGTACTTGCCTACGATCATCTCATCTGTAATGTGAGTCATTCGGTCCCACCCTCTGCACCAAACTCATCGACGTTCTACATTATGCACTTACTGAAATGGTGTAGGATCTCAATAGTCTTCAAGCCACACTGCTTGAAATTCATCATAATAGGTCCCCATCCATGCATTAATTGAATAATAGGCACTGACAAGCCCCTTTTGGGTTTACATGATATCGACAACACACATGGATAGCATGAGAGCATGGAATCCCACTCAAAATCTATTTGCCACAACTGCACTAGTGCCGCGTGAGACAAACAACATGATTTTTCCCATGATATCATGGTACACGGTTTGAACATCAATGGAGCACACGCTTGTCCATCAATTGAGATGTGTCTATCTAAAAATAACCCAACAACATGATCAAATGTAAGCTGAACAATTGAAGTTATTGGAAGCTACCTTGCACCTTTCAAAACTCCATTAAGGGACTTTGAAATATTTGTTGTTAAGATCCCTTTACGCCATCCTCTATCATATACTAGTGCCTGCTTCGCTTGGTTAATTGCCATAAGCCAGTTCCATGCATCAGGATTGATTCTGTATATTTCTTCCATGCACCTATTGAATTTTGGTAGCTCGTGCTCGAACCCTGCCTTCCAACATAGACCTTTTAGAGCTTGGCTCTTAAATGTCTCGCTGAAGTTGTAGTAAGGATGCCTCAAACAATAGACACGTGTCCCACATGATTCTTGAAAGGTAGGAAACCTTTTCACAATTGCGAGTAAGCCCACATGATGATTAAAGATAAGACAGGTATGCTCCCTATCGCGCATAATATAACAGCTGATTAAATCCAAAAATCAATGTCATGACTCTATACTCTCCTTATCCACAATAGCAAAAGCTAATGGTAATACTTTGTGATTCACATCCAATGCCACAGTGATCAACATTTTTATGCATGTACCTCAAATACAAGTGTGTCTCATCCACACTAATTACGTTACGATAGTGTTGATGCCCATGAAGACACGGTTTGAAGGCCCAAAAAACATACCCTAATGTATATTGATTCTCAGCACCACTCTCAATATGGCACCACTTCACAATAGTTTCAGAGTTATACTTTTGCAGGGCAACCATATATGCAAGTAACTTCTGAACTGAACTCTCCAACGTCCATCTCAACAGCCCGTCTTAAACCATGTCATATCTTAGTATAGCTAACTTCAAACCCATACTTGTCTTTTACTATCTGAATGATAAATTTGATCTCATATGATGGTTTCGGCAAACCATACCCAAAAGCAATCGAGCTATGGTATTCTTTTCTAGGTTTCTATGGTCCATTGACATCATGCTTGAAAAGCAAGTGTGTGGACCTTCATACTTTGTAATTTGCCAAAAACTCAACTTTGGCTTCAAAATAGCCCTTGAACCCCACTTACAGCCTTCTTCATCTTACTTGCATTTCACTTTCCACAGAACTGATGTGCTCTTTACCACTTTGTATTCATGCTGTGTAATGCAGAATGAGTATTCTTTAACAGCCGAAATTACATGAGTTTTATCATTGAAGTTCATACCCACGAGCAATTCTCCACTATCCTCCTCATAAAATTTGTCCCACGTAGTAGAAAGAATATCCTAAGAATCTTTGTCACAGTCACTAGGAATGGTTTGCAAAACTCAGTGGATGGGTATGTGTGTTGCTCTGAACCTAAATCTGACTCCATATAAAGTTGAATTGATATACCAACATACCCTTGGCCAATTCATTCTTTTATCGGTTCCATTGTACTCACATATGCAAGTCCCTCATCATCATCATCCTCTGTGTTATCATCTGACAGTATATTTGTGGCATCCCAATCTTGTCCAAAATTATCGTCATATGCCCCTAACACATCATCACGTAGTTCTATTTCTAGGTCATCTTCCTCATTCAATGTATTATCTAATTAAGGAGCCACATGTGAAGCTCCTTCATCATAATTATGCTCTTTGAAACTTTCGTGAACCCCCATCTGTGCCAAACCTTCCGTGATGTGCGGTAGCTCGCTTATCTACTCATTTGTAAGGCACGGGTGAAAAGTATGATTTACTTGAGGGTGTAGGGTCTCATGGAACCCCAAATATAATTCTTAAAAATTGAATCTATTAATGGGATTTAAGAAGAAATGTGAATTGTCGTCGGTATTCAAGTTAATTACAGTGGCTCTATCATGTCTATGTCCATGGCTTAGCACAAATGACGTGTAAACTTTCAATTCAAATCTATTACTATCAACACCACTCAATTGGTACAATCTTGTGAAAAGCTGCATTAAGTTCATGTCACGAGAAATGGTATCTAAGGCACATTACTCGTTGTTGTATCAATAGTATTTACATCTTGCAAAATAGTGCTACCCCAATACGTCATGATTTGTACATAATCTCCACTAATCGACATATCTTCATAAAAAAATGTTACAAAGAAAAATATTATCAACACCATGTATTATCCAATTATGTATTTCGACTACTAAATTATTTTCCGTATACTTCTAATTATATCAAACTATTAAGTGGATAATTTAATTGTTATAAGACGATATCAAACTCTATATCAAACATCATACATATCAAATAGTAAAGCAGCTTACTAAAATTCTAATTAATTCAAACATACATATCAAACAACAAAATATCCAAAAAAATCAATTGTGACAACCAACTAAATTATTAAATTAATTCAAAATTATTTTTTCACTAAAGTAACATATTCACATATTCAACATGTATAAATATTATAATATTTCTATATATAACAAAAAGCATACACACATAATCGTCAAATATATCTATATATTATATAACAAAATATGTGTGCATACCTTATGAATTTTAAATCAAACGTTGCCTTAAATCACACCAACCAAACTCTGCCTGACTTTAAAAACAAAACGCAGTCTTAAGTCTCAACTTCGACCAATTGCTATCTGTCCACATTTAAACCATATAAATGTATTACACTCTAATATTCAATATATGATATGTAAATAGATATTTAAAATAAACTCTAATTATTTGTTATATATTTAATTAAATATATATTAACATTATTAAAATAAATTACAAAGTATGTATAATTTTTATAAAATATACACATATCAATCTATCAAATATAAAACAAATTGTTAATTATATTGTTAAACAATTAAATTGTTAAATTAATTCAAATACATTTCTTCACTAAAATAACATACTCACCACTCTCAATATATATGAATATCATAGCATTCCAAAAATATTAAAAATATAAACATATAATAAAATATTTGAAATTATATTATATAACAAAAATTTAATACATATTTTAGAATATATTGCATAATTTTAAAAGTTGTAAACCAAACATGACTTTAAATAAAATTTGAAAACATAAATTTAATTTCAAACTAAATATTTTCATGCTCCCTAATTTTAAAATTTAAATTGATATCACATCAAATAAAACTTTAAACAGTAAATTTAATCAATTAAGCAATAATTTATTTTAACTAAATATAATTTTAAATTAATAAATAATTGAATTAATTTTTAATTTTATTAAAAATTAGTGTATAAGAAAAATTATCAAATAATATCTAAACATTTATATACTAAACACAGTTTTGAACATATAATTTAAAAATATAAATAAAATTATGCGTCTTAACTATAAAAATTAATTTATAAATTTATGAAAATAAAAAAAGAAAGAGATTAAGTAAATGAAAGAAACAAACCAATCAATTATTACTGCAAATTAAAGAATGTCGGTGTTGTTCATGTGCTCCAAGACTGCAAATTTATCAAATTAATATTTTAACATTTATATAGTAAACACAATATTAAACATAATTTACATACATAAAAAAATTATGTAGTCTAACTATGAAAATTAAATTGTGAATTTACAAGAATAAAAAAGAGATTAAATAAATGAAAGAAACATACCGATTAATTCTTACTGTAAATTGAAGAATAATGATTCGTTATTGAAAAAAACAAACTGATTATTATGGGGAGAAGGTTTTTTGGAGGAATAAGAAGGATTTTTGAAAAATTTAGTCGGAGAGATTGAGAGAAAGATGAGAAGAAATCATCACTGCGTCGACTGAGGTAAGAAAGAGAGGAGATGGTCGGGGAAGAATAAGAAGAAGGAGATCATCGGGGAAGAATAAGGAGGAAGAAAATAAATGCAATGGTCAAAGGCTGATACTAGGCTGACAATTTCGCTATTCGAGATCACAGAAATATAATTCTGTGAATTCGAATTGCGTAATTGATTTTTTTAATTAAAAAAGTCAATTCCGTGATTCAAAATCACATAATTGCTTCGATTCGAGTGATTTCCGTGATTTAGAATCATGAAATTCAATTTTAAATTTTTATTTTAGTTTCGTAATTCAGAATCAAGGAAATTACCCAATTCTATAATTTTGAATCACTGAATTGAATTTTTTATTTAAAAAAAAAACCAATTCCATGATTGTATATCACGAAATTGGGTTAGTTTCTCAAACTCACCAGGATCGAGTTATTTTAACAAATGTATTTCTTTTCGAGTTATTCTAACAAAATACCCGATGCTCTTATAGATTAACTTCTTGTTATACATATGGCTATGACAAGCCAAGTTTTCAATGAAAAACAAACAAAGAAACACAATCGATGAAGTTAGGTTGAAAAACATTTCGGAAAAGATGGGCAATGTTTAGTTTCACTCTTCCCAAATAAAAAAAATAAAAAAATTAATATAAATTATTACATTTTTAATTTTTTCCTTAGACACAATTTTTGGGAAAATATACCTAAAATGGCACACTTAAATTCCAAAACAAACACACTCATAGGTTTCTGTTCACAGCAAGCCTCGTATGTGTTAGAAATTAAGCTTAATTTTCTAGCATTTCTATCAAAATAAATTAGTTTTGTATTGAAAATTGTTTCCTCTAGAGTGTGTATGTATAAAGATTGAAATAATATCTAGATACATAGAGTTAGTGATGTATTTAGACAATGTGTGTGTCCATATTCATATGGTTGGTAAGTTGGTAACGATAGGTGAAATAGTTAGGTGGTGATTAATTTGAACGGTTAAATCTTCTTAATTACCACGTCCATTCTTGATCGAAAATAATATAAATAGAAGAGTCTTGCAAGTCATTTGTAATTCAAGAAAAGAAGAAAGAAGGAAAAATATAGAGTTATAAAAGAGAGAGTTCATAAAGTGTTGATTGAGTTGAGAAGTATAAAATTATTGAGTGTTCTCCTCTCCACTTTCTTCTCTTCTAATTTTTGTTCTTATAAGTTGTTTTGTGAGCCCACAACACAACAAATTGGTATCAGAGCCCTGTTAGCATAGCCGTTACTAGTGGAGTCCTTCCAATTCCAAAACTCACAAAAGAAAATTATGCATCCAAATGAAGGTGTTCCTTGGTGGACAAGATGTATGGGATGCAGTAGAAGAATAATTGCTTATACGAGAAGATTTAACTACTGCAAGCAAGAATGTGAAGGCCGTTAAAAAGGCAAAAGTGAAAGACCAAAAGGCACTTTCACTTATCCAACTCAGTGTGGATGATTCAATTTTTGAGAAAATTGCCCAAGCAACCACTTCTAAGAGGGCATAGGATATCCTTGGAAATGCCGTTAAAGGCATTGATAAGGTAAAGAAGGTTCGACTTCAAGCCCTTCGAAGCGAATTTGAGATTTTGCAAATGAAAGATTCTGAAGAAATGTTTGAATACATTTCTCGAGTCACTATGGTTGCAAATCAACTTGAAAAAAATGGTTAAAAAATACCTGATGGTTGAGTCGTGGAGAAGACACTTCGATCACTTAATTCAAAATTTGATCATGTGGTTGTAGCAATTGAAGAATCTAATGATCTTAAGACCATGACAGTTGATAAGCTTACCGGCAAACTGCAAGTCCATGAAGAAAAACCAAAAGAAGAAATAAAGAATCAATTGCGCAAGCCCTTCAAGTGAAGATAAGCATTAGAGAAAAGAAGAACAATGCTTATTGGAATCAAGTTGGACGCGATCGTGGCCAAGGACGAGGTCGTGGATGTGGTCGAGGTCGAAGTGAAAGCTATCAAGATCAAAACAAAAATTTTGAGTCAAACAAGTTTCAATCATCAAAAGATCGAGGAAGAGGTGACTACAATCAAAGGCAAGGCAAAAAGGAGGTACAATGCTACAATTATCAAAGGTACGGATACTATTCATATGAGTGTCGAGATGAGAAAAAAGAAAAGTCCTTTTATGTCGAAGAAACGAATGAAGTTGAAAATACAGTCTTGTTGGCACATAAGGGACAACATGAAGAGTCAACGTATACTTAGTACCTTGATACTGGTGCAAGTAATTACATGTGTGGTCATAGGCACATATTTGTTAAGATGAATGAATCTGTGATGGGAAATATTACTTTTAGTAATCTTTCAAAGGCTTCTGTCTAAGGTAAAGGAAAAATTCTCATCAAACTAAAGAACGAAGACCATTAATTCATATCGAATGTGTACTATGTTCCAAGTATGAAAACTAACATTCTTAGCTTGGGGTAATTGTGGGAGAAGGGATATGAAATCCATTTGAAGAATCAGAGTCTCTATCTAAAAGATAACAAAGGAAATCTCTTGGCTCATGTGCCAATGACTAAGAACCGAATGTTCTTAATGAATATCAACACCAATATTGCAAAATGCTTTAAAGCTTACTTTGAAGAAGAGTCATGGCTATGGCACATAAGGTTTGGACATGTCAACTTTAGAAACTTAAAGGATTTATCCATGAAGAAGATGGTGAAAGGGCTTCCATCAATCAATCAATCTGATCAACTATGTGAAGGTTGTCTTGTTGGAAAACAACATCAAGAAAGCTTTCCAAAAAGAATCAATGTCGAGAGCTAAACAACCATTGGAATTGATCCATAGTGATATCTGTGGACCCATTGAGCTAAAATCTTTGGGAAAAAATAGGTATTTTCTACTACTTATTGATGATTATAGTAGAAAAATATGGGTTTATTTTTTGAAATAGAAATCTGAAGCACTTTCAACATTCAAAAAGTTTAAAGTCCTCGTAGAAAAACAAAGTGAATTCAAAATCAAGTCAATGAGATCTGATTGTGGGAGAGAGTTCACTTCAAAAGAGTTCATAAAATTTTGTAAAGAGAATGGAATTCGGCGACCCTTGACTATCCCATACTTACCACAACAAAATGGGATAGCAGAAAAAAGAATAGAACTATTTTAAATATAGTTCGAAGTATGTTGAAGAGCAAGAATTTGCCTAAAAAATTTTGGGCAGAGGCAGTAGACTGTGCTGTCTACTCATCAAACCGGTGTCCATCAAGAAGTGTAGAGAACAAAACACCACAAGAAGCATGGAGTAGATACAAATCAAGCGTGTCTCATTAGAAGATGTTCGGAAGCATTGCTCATGTCCATGTCATAAACCAACAAAGAAATAAGATTGATGAAAGAAGTAAAATGTACATTTTCATTGGCTATGACCAACATTCCAAAGGGTACAAGATGTATGATCCTATTGGAAAGAAAGTCATAATTAGTCGAGACGTGGTCATTGACGAAAAGAGTTCATGGGATTGATGTTTGGAAGCCAAGGAGCAATTCACATTTTATCCAATAGAGGTGGAGAAAAATCAAACTCAAGAAGAAATGAAGCCTACAACTTCCTCTCCATCAACTCCATAATCAAGTTAGCAGTCTAAATCAAGTTCAAGATATTCCCCATCATTAGATGATGAAAATGCTATTGGACCACAAGGAACGAGGACTTGGGATGAAATCTATCAATTTAGCCAAAATTAGAACTTATTTTGTCTTTTTGCAGATTCAAACCAGTCAATTATGAAGAAGTATCAAAACGCAAAGAATGGGAGTTGACCACTCTACCAACAGGACATAGGCCCATCGGTGTAAAATAGGTTTACAAAATCAAGAGGAATGCAAAAGGAGAAATAAAGAGATACAAGGCAAGGCTTGTAGTAAAAGAATACAAGCAAAGAGTTGGAATCGATTATAATGAGGTATTTGCTCCAGTAGCCCAACTTGAAATCATAAGATTCTTGATTGCATTAACAGCTTAAATAAGGTAGAAGATTCACCAAATGGATGTAAAGTCTGCCTTTTTGAATGGATTTCTTAAAGAAGAGGTGTATATTGAACAACTTAAAGGCTATATTGTTCGTGGGCATGAAAATAAAATTCTTAAATTAAAGAAAGCACTTTATGGTTTGAAGCAAGCACCAAGGACATGGAATAGCCGGATTGATCAATACCTTCAAGAAAATGAATTCAAGAATTGCCCTTATGAACATGCCCTCTACATCAGCACAAATAAGAATGGTAATATATTAATCATTTGTCTTTATGTTGATGACTTGATATTTGCAGGTAGCAACTCCAAGATGATTGATAATTTTAAAAAGGCAATGACCAAGGAGTTTGAGATGACTAACATTAGATTGATGGCTTACTACCTTAAAATTGAGTTAAAACAACAAAATGCTGGCATCTTTATCTCTCAAGAGAACTATGCCAAAGAAATACTAAAGAAATTCAAAATGGAAGATTGCAGGTCTATTAGCACTCCAACAGAAGTTGGAATGCAGCTGTCAAAACATGTTAATGGAAATCGAGTAAATTCCACCTTATTCAAAAGTTTGATTGGAAGCTTAAAGTACTTGACATGCACAAGGCCTGATATTCTTTATGCAGTTGGCCTAGTTAGTCACTACATAAAGACTCCAACAAGTTACCACCTTCAAGTTGTAAAGAGGATACTTCGATATATCAAAGGAACCATTGAATATGATGTGTTCTATCCTGCAACTGGAGACATAAAGTTGAAGGGATACAATGATAGTGATTGGGCTGGTAATCTTGACGATAGAAAGTGTACAAGTGGATTTATATTTTATTTTGGAGACATAGCATTCACTTGGATGTTAAAGAAACAATCAATTGTGACTTTATCAATGTGTGAAACTGAGTATGTTGCGGCAACAGCAAGTGTTTGTCATGCATTGTGGTTAAGAAGTTTACTTAAAGAACTTCACCTTGATGTAAAAGATGGAACTACAATATATGTCGACAACAAATCAGCGATTACTTTAGCAAAGAATCCTATGTTCCATGATTGAAGTAAACACATAACACGCGCTTTTACTTCATAAGAGAATGCATTGCAAGGAAAGAAGTGCAAGAAGTGCAAGTGAAATATGTGAAGATTGATGAACAAATTGCTGACATCTTTACTAAGCCCATAAAAAGAAAAGTCTTTTAGAAGTTGCGGCATCAGCTCGGAATGAGAAAATCAAGTTTAAGGGGTGTGTTAGAAATTAATCTTAATTTTCTAGTATTTCTATCAAAATAAATTAGTTTTGTATTGAAAATTGTTTCTTCTAAAGTGTGTATATATAAAGATTAAAATAATGTCTAAATACATAGAGTTGGTGATGTATTTAGACAATATGTGTGTCCATATTCATATGGTTGGTAAGTTAGGTAGGGATAGGTGAAATAATTAGGTGTTGATTAATTTGAACCGTTAGATCTTCTTAATCACCACCGTCCATTCTTGATAGAAAATAGTATAAATAGAAGAGTCTTGCAAGTCATTTGCAATTCAAGAGAAGAAAGAAGGAAAAATATAGAGTTGTAGAAGAGAGAGTTTATAAAGTGTTGATTGAGTTGAAAAGTATAAAATTATTGAGTGTTCTACTCTCCACTTTCTTCTCTTCTAATTTTTGTTCTTACGAGTGAGCCCACCACACAACAGTATGAACACCAAAACATCCTTTAAGGTTAATTACTTGCAAAGTGTCTCTTATGTTGAGGTCCTGTCTAGTATTGTAGCCCACAATGAGACAGTGCTTTTTTTCTAAATGTCCGGTTAATTAGTGTGTTTCAACGCATCTCGATTCAAGTGGCATTTCACCCTTAGCCACAACTCATTTGCTGATTCTTCAACAAAAGTTTATGTGCAATATTTGAATCTTCTCCTAATCTAGAACTTGCTTTAGTCTTTTAGTTCCCTCCTAATAAAACTCATAAATTGTCTGATACGGCGTATCTGAGACACACTTGTTAGGTGCTAATGATTTCTTACGAGTTTTTCCTGAACTTCATAACTAATCCTCGTACCATCAACCAGTGGAATGGTTGACTATTAGACAAGAATTTGATTTATCAATAAATGTAATATTCTCTTTCATATGTATAGTACGCCAATTTTCAAATTATTGCCTTTAAAGTAACTAAATGCCTTTGATCTTGATACGTTCAATTGCCGAAAGTGGAATAAAAAATTTCCATGGGATTTATTTCTTCAGTGAAAAGGTCAATGATCATTTGCTATCGTGTAGATTCTTTAGTGTCTTGTACCAACTGCATGCATTGTTTTCTGTTTGTGATTGTTGCCTTACAAATCCTTGAACTCATGCTTACATTTAATTCCTGGTAATATTAGCAGGAAACAAAAGGACAACATCTGGGAACGAGGTTGACTCGAAAAACAATTCTTGCTGCCGCTGCTACAGATTTTGCAGGGTGCCACCATGATTCTATACTCTCTTTGGCATCAGTCAAATTGAACCTGAGACTTCTGATATCAACCAGTCGAGATGGAGCCATAAAAGTTTGGAGTAAGGGACCTTTTACGAAGCGAATTTATTGTACATATTTATCTGGAATACTTAATGTTATAGAGAGGCAGATCAACAGGTCAGAGATTGCTCTTTTGCAATCCATTAACGCCCACTCGTTACAGCCTATTGTACAGTCATGACAATAACAATGACTGCGAAAGTTGGAATGTAGACTTTGTTCGCTTGAGTGTCATCTGAGTTTCCAAACTATGCTTTGGTTGTGAAGGGAAAGTGATTAGATGGAGGGCGAATTTCCCCTTCTCTATCCCATTGTTATCAGGTCTTTGAATACTACATTCGTTGCATTATGCAAAGAGGTTCACCGATAACAACTTAATATCTCTAGCTACTCACGGACCCCATTATGGATTATTGTGACCATTGTGTACTATTGTGCTAGCTCTATTATTGTTATGGCGTCCAGTGTCTTGTTTAAATGTTGTGTTTCTTCTTGTTACAGATTGTAATTTATGGTGTCCTTGATTTGTTGGGTTGTTTCTGTGTGTAGGTAAACTCTCGTATCCATGTCTCATGTGGATCCTTGGGTGTGCATGTGATCTTGATTATTGATAGGCTATATAATACACAAAAACATATACAGAATTCAAATTTGGATTTTTTATGGAGAATATATGTCAGTCAATTATATGAAAGGAATAAGATGAAGATTGCTAATCAAATATTGTTTAGTCATCGATTTTTTGTGGTACAAGAACTGCCAAAACCTAATTAAAGTGCTTTATACTTACTTTTTGTGTTCTATATTATCCTTTTCGTAACAATTTTACGCTTGCAGTTTTTCTATTATTTGTTGCCTTCCCGTCGTAGTCCTTCTGAATTTGACGACTCCCCTCGAAGGATTAAATGGTTTTCATATTAATTATATTTTTATTTATATCAATCAAATGGAGCCAGAAAGATACGACTCTTTGCCCGTGGCATATTGATTAATTCTCTTTAATTGAGTTAATTTAAATTTAAGAATTATAATTTAAAAATAACTTCTTAATATTTACGCAGCAATGCAATCGCGTGCATATAGAATCATATAAGTTTTCAAAAATATGTAAAAGGATCAATATTAAAATTCAGCCAATCTATTAAAACAAAACTTCTAGATTGACGACTATACTCTTATGTCAATTTAGATTATGAGGTTCAAAACTCTGCAATTTTTATTTTTTTTTCTTTTTTGTTACGAGTACACGGATCCTCTTCTTTTCTCCACGGTTAGAAAGTCCCTTTCCATTTTTCACTTTCTTGTTCTTTAAAAAAAAATTATGTGGACAACAGGGCCATTAATCATGCATGAATTATTATTATTATTGGTGGAAGGTAAAGATTTGGAACCTATAATTACCCTCTCACGAGAATATATTCATCTGCAGACGCAAACAAAGGAGACACTCACGGGCACCAACAACCAAAAAAGTGAGAAAAATTCTAATACGCCAACTTATATGACCCAAAAAACTCATAAAAGTTCATTCGTAGGAAACTGCTTTGTGGCCTATATTGTTTGCCTGTGAACCCACCCTACACACACTCACACACCCAATTCTGCTTTGTTGTCAGTGGAAGAACCGCCCGTGACCTCACACTGCCATATCATCAATCCACCCTTACCTTTTCCATCCCATTGTCATTAAAAGAAGAAAGAAACACTACAGAATGCAAACTCTCATGTAATAAGTACCATCGATGGTTTGTATTGCACTTGCGGCCGTTCTCTTTCTTAAACTGCCATTCTCCCACACATCATTCTTGACTCTCATTCTCTCCCAAGAAAATGTCCTCTTACAGACTAATCATTTTCCACGTTTTAACTCTTGTTCTGGTGCTCCGTGTAAGTCGTGCAACATGCCACAGAATGGGTATAAGGCCCAAGAGAAGCTCAGGGAAGCATTTACCGGTGAATATGACGCAAGTTCAGTACTCAGAACAGCAATTCATCAAGTGGGTTGATTTTGTTGGCAGCCTCAAGCATTCCCTCTTCAAGGCAGCAAAGAATAAGGTCTTCCCTTCTTACACTCTGACAGTTGACAGAAATCCAGCAGTTGGAGACTTTACTTCAATCCAAGATGCTATCGACTCTCTCCCTATGGTCAATCTTGTAAGAGTGGTCATCAAGGTTCATGCTGGTGTTTACACGTGAGTACTTCTTCCTGCCCATGTATGTGCTGTTGTTGTAGTTCTCGGAATTACAGGTGCACAAAACACCCTTGCTTTCTGGCCAAGGCCAATCACGCTTGTGCGTGTGTGTGTGTGTGCGGGGCGTCATCATCTTTCTGGAAATTACACACATAAAATATTTCTTCTTGTGTTTTTTCGGCCAAGGACAAAAAATTGTGTCGGTTTCTTCTTGTGTTTTTTCGGCCAAGTGGTTCATTAAAATGTCTTCTCATTTGTCCTTTCACTCCGGATTTTTCTTTTATTACAATAACAAAAACAATTTCTCCTTCGTTATTTATATTACATTTGCAATAAGGCTACTCACATTAAGAATAATGTGCAGGGAAAAGGTGACAATACCTCGATTAAAATCATTCATAACAGTAGAAGGCGCAGGAGCAGATTATACCATTGTTCAATGGGGTGATACAGCCCAGACGCCTGGGCCTAGAGGCCTGCCTCTTGGAACATATGGGTCTGCCACTTTTGCTGTCGATTCTCCCTACTTCATCGCCAAGAACATTACATTTAAGGCACTACTACTTATCTTGTACTATGATATTCAGTTTCTTGTAATTACTAGCAATCTGTGTCATTAGTATTTACCAATGCTTTTTATTAATTGTATTGGCGTTTTTTTTTTTAAAAAAAAAAAGAACCATTTTATAATGCATATACATAGTACAGTGAAATAATCTTCTGATGCACTGTGCCAATAAAAAATATTATCAAAGTGTACCACCGCTCTTGAACCATGCCCTAATCCCTCTGCTTGATTAATGCAATTTGCGCGCAGAACACAACGCCGGTGCCACCACCAGGAGCAGCAGGAAAGCAAGCAGTGGCGTTCAGAATGTCGGCTGACACGGCCGCCTTTGTTGGTTGCAAGTTTTTGGGTGCGCAGGACACTCTCTATGATCACTTGGGTAGGCATTACTACAAAGACTGCTATATTGAGGGCTCTGTGGACTTCATCTTCGGGGATGGCCTCTCCCTGTTTGAGGTAAAATCATTGCTAATGGAAAATGTATTATTGCACTTCCACCTAATTACTGAAACCATACACATATATATGTGTGTGTGTGTGTTTGTGTGTGCAAATTTATGCGAGATGATTGTTGGTGATGTTGCGTTGCATGCAGAACTGTGAGCTGCATGCAATAGCTTCAGTAATAGGGGCAGTAACAGCACAAGGAAGAAGCAGCACATTAGATGACACTGGATTCTCGTTTGTGAACTGTAGGGTGACTGGTTCAGGGGCACTGTACCTTGGGAGGGCGTGGGGTCCTTTCTCCAGGGTTGTTTTTGCCTACACTTACATGGACAGTATCGTCATCCCAAAGGGTTGGTACAATTGGGGTGACCCCTCCAGAGAAATGTAAGTAACTTACATGTATATCTGTCTCTTTTCTCACTGCCCACATCCCACCCGCAGATACTACATTTTTTCCTATTGATGATGATTCCTCCATCAATACATTGCAATATTAGCATATGCATAATTTTGTTTTAGTTCACACATTCAAGAATCCACTTTAAATAAAAGGATAATAGAAGGCTATAGCATGAGTACAAGAAAAATCCTAGGGTGCATTTAGATTGATGGATTTGAAAGCATAAATTTCAAATCCATAATAATAAATTCATCGTACTTGTTTGAATAACGATAAATTTCAATTTCTTAAGTTCTCCTTTTAAGTTATAATTTTAATAATTGGAGTAGATTTGAAATTCCTTTCATTTGGAGTAATTTGAAATTCTTTCATCTAAATCTTTACTGTAAATTCAAATCCTTCTATCAAAATAGAGCCTTATATACTTTTCCAGAGATGAATCAAACCACAAGAACACTAGGATCCACATTCTATTTTGACATGGCTTATGCCTAGCTTTTAGTGTTGTAAGATGTATCACATTCCTGAATTCCCTATGAATACATATGTGAATTTTTTTTCATATTGAATTAATTGTTAGTTGAATGCTAATGATGTTAACATTTTAATCAGGTTAGATTCTTGATAATATCGTATGACTTCAAGAATTTATGTAAAACAACTATGATTAGATTTGGGAAAGTAGCGGTTAAGATTTAATTAATGGCATTAAGTTATTGTTTAGACTTTAGAATTTTTATTAAAATTAAAATTTCTAGTTTGGACATTTCCTTTTATTTTTACACATTTTAAAAATCATAAATGATAAGTTTAAAAAGGAAGAAAATCAAAATTAATGCTCTATATGTGCCACTGTTTTCTCACTTGATTGATAGATTAGATTGAGAGGCCATGAGAACAAGGAAATAATTTTTTTATATCGATATATTTCACCATCTCAGTATTAACAAAAGTGGTTTGAAGTTCTAACAGTTAATAATTAGCAACAAAAACAATTGCCACGTTAGACATATCACAGTCACTTTTGCTATCATTCTTTTCATAAATCATTAATATAGCTCCCAAAGAAATAATAAAAAAAAAAGGTACTTGCAGATAACCCAAACTCTACAGAATCCTGACCTTTCATTAGTCACTTTACACACGAGTTGTACCATTTTGACATCACATAACGACATTAACTGATTCTGACCTCAACTAATCCGCTTTCTTTCGTTTCATTTTTGCAATCTGACCTGTAATGCTCTAAAAAGTGGGTGATGCAAAGCCTTTTATACCTAAATATTTGTGTTAATTGATCACCAAAATTGACTTGCCCCAGTGCCACTTGAATTAATTAGATAATGTGGCCATGCATAACCATAATTAAATAAATGCACGAGTAGATGAATATTCCGTGTATGTCGTAGTTGGGCTACCTCAGATAAAGGGCTTAGGGTTGGGTTGGCGACACGCAAATGGGTATACAATATTAGTTGTAGAAACTATTCTGGAGAGAAATGACGAACTGATTCACAATCAATCTTGAAAACATAAGAAACAAATGTCTGAGGAAACTATAGATAAATCTCAAAACAATGTGGATGGTATTATTGAATACGATGGTTTGATTTCAACAAATATCGAACGACTATTTTTATTATTTGCCTTCAAGAATGAAATGTAAAGATTGATTAAGGAAAATCCGTACATAGCCCCTAACCTACTACTTCAACCATCCTATCAACACATATATCTAGATATATTTTTCTTTTAAGTACATTGTCTGACGCATGTTTTTGTTTTAGATACATATGCTACCTACTACATTGAACTAAAAAAATGAAAATGATTCTGAACTAAAAGGGAAAATGAAATCTTGTTCTACATGAGCTTTGGAATCCCTACAACCCAATTAGAGAGACATGCTATATTATTTAGAATTTCTCCTCTCTAAATAGATCTGCACATTAGATATTAAATATTAAATTCTTTTTAAAAGTTGTAACTTTCTAACGAAGTGATCAATCGATTGATGGTGTTTGATTTTGGGTGGGACTACAGGACTGTGTTTTATGGGCAATACAAGTGCACAGGAGCCGGGGCAAGTTCTGCAGGAAGAGTGTCATGGTCGAGAGAGCTTACAGATGAAGAGGCCAAGCCATTTATTTCCCTCACCTTCATTGATGGATCTGAGTGGATCGGAATATGATGATGATGCATATGAATTATATACACATATGGGTTGTAAAAATATCGGCATATTTTTTTAGTTGCTGATCGATCATTTTAGAGCCAACATTATTCGTCATGGCTGAAACCTCTCCACTGAGAAAGGTAAAATTAGAACGAGAATTAAGAGATATAGAAGCATTATACAAATATTATATGTGCTTATTTTTTTGAAATCCCCAAATATAACTGATGCGATCAAGAACTGATATTGAAAATACATCTTGAATCACACAGTAATTACAAGCACAAAAAATAAAAGAATAGACACGAATTATACATAGTTAGGTCAAACGGCCTGCATCCACAAAAATGTGTATTAAGTTTTATTATTGAATACTGATGTTGCAGACTACAACACAGCGTAGAGGATGATGATAATGAAAAATGGTTTCTGTGGTTGGCTATTCCTTTGCTGACAAGAGAATACATGCAAACTATGTAATCAAGTGCTTCTCAATAATTTTTTCACCCGTTTCAAAAAAATAATAATAATCTTTTCACCTTCTCTTATTGTAACGTCTAAATCGCTGTTTTCCTTAAATATATTTAGTGATCAGTCAGAGTTGCCTTATAAATACATGAATTAATTAAGAGTTCCCAACTAGATTAAAAAGTGTTGGGAAACAAATATGAGTTAGAAAAAGTTGCATCCCACATTGGTAGAAAAAGAGAAAAGTGACTTGTATATAAAGTGGATACTTGACCCATAACTCACAGCCTTAAGGTTTTGGGTTAATATATGGTGTCAAGCCCACTTATATACGTGTCCACGTACAGGCCCGTGAACGGTTCTCCCCGATTTCGTTGGGCTCCGCTCCAGGCCCAACATACGTTGTTCATGGGTGATGCTCCCAATTTGATTGGGCTTCTCCTCTGGCCCAATAAGGTTCAATCAGAGTTTGTAATTGGGCCCGCCGCACTCCCAACAAGTGGTATCAGAGCGAGGTTCTGTCATTTTTATAATTCAAGGAGTAATGGAGGAATCAACCGGCACCATGATCAAGTTGAATCATAGCAACTATGCTATTTGGAAGCCTCGAATGGAGGACCACTTAATCATACGAGACCTGTGGGATCCAGTGCTTGGAGACGCTGCAAAACCCGAAGGTAAGTCTGATGCCGAGTGGGAAAGGATGCACAGAAAAACGGTAGGCCAAATTCGTGCTTGGATTGATCAAAGTGTTTTTAATCATGTTTCTAAAGAAACAAGAGCTGATGTTTTGTGGAAGAAACTTGAAGCAATGTATGAAAGGAAACATGGTTTAAACAAAGCTTCACTGTTAAAGAAAATTACTCGTCTTCGTTATAAGGAGGGCTCTAGTATGTCAGAGCATCTAAATGATTTTCAAGGGTTAATTAATCATTGTGCAACCTTGAAATTAAATTTGGATGATGAGGTTCAAGCTCTTTTGTTGTTTAGTTCATTGCCTGATAGTTGGGAAACCTTGTTTGTTACTATTTCTAACTCTACTCCAAATGGAGTTTTGACCTTGGATATGGTGAAGGAAGCTCTACTCAACGAAGAAACAAGGAGGAAAGAGCTTGGACAAGAAGTTGAAGGTGAGGCTTTGGTTTTTGAAAAATATGGAAGACGTGGACGAAGCCAAAGTCGAGGACCAAATCGAGGAAGAGGACACTCAAGAGGTAAGTCTGTTAGTAGAAAAGAAGTTGAATGTTTCTACTGTAAAAGGAAAGGCCACATCAAAAAGGATTGTTGGAATTGGAAACGGGATTTTAACAAAGGAAAAGAGGAGCAAAAGAAACAAGAGAACGTGCTCGAAGAAACTACAGCTACAGCTTCAGATGGAGATGTGATAATTGTAAGTGATGAAAATTCCTTGAACTTTACCTTTCAAGATTTCTCTTGGGTGATTGACTCAGGGGCTTCCTACCACGTTACTCCGCATAAGGAGTTCTTCTCTTCTTATCATCCTATAGAAAATGGTTTTGTAAAAATGGGTGATAGTAGCACCTGTAAAATTCATGGTTTTGGTGATGTTTTAATAACTACTGCCTTGGGATGCAAATTAAAGTTGAAAGATGTGAGGCATGTACCGGACCTGAGGTTGAATTTAATTTCTACGGGAAAGTTGGACGATGAAGGGTTCTCTAGTCATTTCACTGGTGGAATTTGGAAGTTAACAAAGGGCAATCTGATTATTGCCAAAGGAAGAAAGGTAAATACCCTCTATGTTACTGATGCAAAAATTGATAGTAATGCTTGTGCAGTGGTGGAATCATCAATGGAGTTGTGGCACAAAAGGCTAGGGCACATGAGTGAAAAAGGTATGTCAATTTTGGCTAAAAATAATTATTTGCTAAAATTTGAAAAATTGGATTTCATACCTTGTACCGACTGTATAAAAGGGAAACAACAAAGAGTTGCTTTCAAACATTATCCCCCTACAAGGAAAGAAAAACCTCTTGAGCTTGTACATACTGATGTTTGTCAAATGAATGAAAGAACAATTGGTGGTGCTTTGTACTTTGTGACTTTTATTGATGATTTTTCTAGAAAAGTTTGGTCCTATGCATTAAAATCAAAGGATCAAGTTTTGGAGTCTTTTAAAAATTTTCATAAAAGGATTGAACGAGAAATGGGTCTTAAATTAAAATGTGTTCGGGCTGATAATGGTGGAGAATACCGAGGACCATTCGAAGAATATTGTAACAGCCATGGGATCCGGTTGGAAAAGACTGTTCCAAAGACCCCGCAGCAAAATGGCGTTGCTGAAAGAATGAATCGGACCATTACTGAAAGGATTCGAGCTATGCTATCACATGCAAGGCTATCAAATCCATTTTGGGGGGAGGCTATGAGGACAGCTGTTGATTTGATCAATTTTTCACCTTCAGTTCCTTTGAATGGAGATGTTCCAGAAAAGGTATGGTCCGGTAAGTCTATCAATTTGCAGCATTTAAAGGTTTTTAGGTGTCGGGCATTTGTTCATATCCCAAAGGATGAAAGGAATAAACTTGATCCTAAATCAAGAGATTGCATCTTTTTGGGATATGGACATGAAGAATTTGGATATAGATTGTGGGACCCTAATGAAAAGAAAATAATAAGAAGTCGGGATGTTATTTTCTTTGAAAATCAAACTATTGAAGATGTAAAGAAAGAAAATAAGAACAGGACTACTGAAGAAATTCCAGTAAAGGATCCTCCCTTCAAGCAAGTTCAACAAGGAGTTGAAGTCCCACGAGAAAACATAGAGGAAAGGCATGAAGCTGAAACCATTGCAACTCCGCCTCAACCTGCAAGAAGGTCTGAACGAGAAAGGAGGCCATCAATAAGGTACAGTCCAACTGAATACCTTATGCTGACAGAAGATGGTGAACCAGAATCCTTTGAAGAAGCAGTAAATGACAAAAATAGTAAAGAATGGTGGAGGGCGATGGAAGAAGAAATGAAGTCCATCTATGAAAACCAGACTTATGATTTGATAAGTCTACCTCTGGGAAAAAAGGCACTCAAAAACAAATGGGTATTCAAGCTAAAGACGGTTGAAGGGAGTTCTCAACCAAGGTATAAGGCAAGGTTAGTAGTTAAAGGCTTTGAACAAAAATATGGCATTGATTTTGATGAAATCTTCTCTCCTGTTGTGAAAATGAATTCTATTCGAGTTGTCCTTGGATTAGCTGCAAGTTTGGACTTGGAGATAGAACAACTTGATGTGAAAACAGCATTCCTAAATGGAGAACTTGAAGAAGAAATTTTTATGGAGCAACCAGAAGGCTTCCAGGTGAAAGGTAAAGAAAATTTAGTCTGTCGGCTTAAGAAAAGCCTTTATGGACTAAAGCAAGCCCCGAGGCAATGGTACAAAAAATTTGACTCCTTCATGGCTAATCACTGTTTTAGAAAAACAAGTGGTGATCATTGCGTATATATTAAGAATTTTGATGATGATTTTATCATTCTTTTATTGTATGTTGATGATATGCTTATTATTGGCCATGATCTAAACAAGATTAACAAGTTGAAAAAGGAGTTGAATAAGTCCTTTGAAATGAAGGACTTGGGACCAGCAAAGAAACTCTTGGGTATGCATATTCTACGAGATAGACCAAATGGTAAGATTTGGCTCTCTCAAGAAAGCTACATCAGAAAGATGGTTGGAAAGTTCAGGATGGAAAATGCAAAGCCAGTGACAACTCCACTGGGAAGACAATTCAAGTTGAGTTCGAAGCAGTGTCCAAGCAGTGAAGATGAAAAGCTATATATGAGTAAGATACCATATGCCTCAGCTGTTGGACGTTTGACGTATGCAATGGTTTGCACCCGGCCGGACCTAGCTTATGCAGTTGGACAAGTAAGTCGTTACATGTCAAATCCCGGAAAAGAACATTGGAATGCTGTCAAGTGGATTTTGAGATACCTAAAAGGAACAATCAAACTTGGACTTTGCTATACTCGAGGAAGGAATAAGCCTGTTCTTGAAGGATATTCTGATGCAGACATGGCAGGTGATGTTGATTTAAGAAAATCTACTTCTGGTTATTTAATAACCTTTGCAGGTGCTGCTGTATCTTGGCAAAGTAAACTCCAGAAATGTGTTGCACTTTCAAGTACAGAGGCAGAATACATTGCACTAACCGAGGCGTGCAAAGAATTAATTTGGTTGAAAGAGTTCCTTCAAGAGTTAAAATGGAGCCAAGAGAAATATGTTGTCCATTGTGACAGTCAGAGTGCGATCCACCTAAGTAAGAATTCAACATTCCATTCCCGGTCCAAGCATATTGATGTACGTTATCATTGGATTCGACAAGCCTTGGAAGAAAAAGAAGTAAGTTTGCAAAAGATTCATACAGATGATAATGGAGCAGACATGTTAACTAAGTCGTTGCCCAGAGAGAAGACTGACACATGCAAAGAAGTTGCTGGGTTACAAGAAAGTCTATAAATAGCAACAAAGGGGGAGGAATGTTAAGGTTTGTGGCTATTTATACACTAAGAGCCACCCATTTTGACCAACAAGAACAAGCCAAAGGTTATGACCAATGAGGTGCGGGGGTAGGTGCCTCCAAACGTGGCCAATCAGGTGCGGGGGTAGGTGCCTCCAAATGTGGCCAATCGGGTGCAGGGGTAGGTACCTCCAAATGTGACCAATCGAGTGCAGGGCTTTCAACTATAAATAGAGGAGGTTTTGGCAAGCTTTAGCATTAGTTCAAGTGCATGAATTGAGTGTGTGAGTGTGTGTAAAAGAAGTGTTCCTTGTGAGGTTGTTTTGGAGAGTTCAAGTTCCTCCCTCCCTTTTGTTGTTTGTTTCTTTCTTTTGTACTATACACATTCAAATATAAAGTGCCACGTTTTAAAAGCTCCTTTCTGTTTTAGAGTCCATTTCTCCCAACAAAGTGGTATCAGAGCTGATGGTTCAGCTTGGGACGAGTATGAAGACGGTTGTGATCACATGGGAGGTTCATATCCCATCGAAGGCCCATGGAAGTGATGGGCATGCAAGTGTGCTCGGAGATCTCATGGGAAGTCCATACCCCATGGAAGGAAGGCCCACGGAATTGAAGGGCATTGATGAGCAACTTGGTGAGACCGTGAGATACTCAAGAAGTTTCTGATTAAGGGGGAGTAAGTGGAAGAAAATTTCTGATTGAGGGGGAGCAAGTGGAAGAAACTCATATTTGAGGGGGAGATTGTTGGGAAACAAATATGAGTTAGAAAAAGTTGCATCCCACATTGGTAGAAAAAGAGAAAAGTGACTTGTATATAAAGTGGATACTTGACCCATAACTCACAGCCTTAAGGTTTTGGGTTAATATATGGTGTCAAGCCCACTTATATACGTGTCCACGTACAGGCCCGTGAACTGTTCTCCCTGATCTTGTTGGGCTCCGCTCCAGGCCCAACATACGTTGTTCATGGGTGATGCTCCCAATTTGATTGGGCTTCTCCTCTGGCCCAATAAGGTTCAATCAGAGTTTGTAATTGGGCCCGCCGCACTCCCAACAAAAAGTGACCACAATTAACTATGATTGCTTTAGACCTGTAAGATGTTCTCTTTTTATGGGAGAACTCAATATGCTCTTTATAATAATATTGATGGAGACTTTCTTCTTACTTTCGTATACATGCATTTGCCTCACAAATAGAATATATATATAAAATATATTTCGTGGAAGTAGCATCAATTGGTCGAATTACATCAAATTATATTTCATTATCTGCTTTTATTTGTATGTTAAGAGCAATTTTAGAATAATCAACTAAATTAATCTTGAAAGGCATCATTTGGCACCGTGGGTGCAAAACAAATTATTTTTCATGATTAAACTCAGGCTGAGGTCGAAGACACCTCTAAACTAAAACTGAAGCAGAAAATATATTTTCCGAAGAAAAGGTGCTGCAACAGTGTAAGGGTGCAAAAGAGTACCAACCCTAGGGACAAATTCAATCTGCCATCCACCACCTGATGATCGCTACAATCCCAAATGAAAAACCAAGTACGTCACATTAACTATCACTTGGAATCGGTGTTAGCATATTAGCTTTAAGGCTGCATGTCAAGAACATATTTACATATTGTAAAGAATCAATTATTATCTAAAGTCTCCAGTCTTAGGAGTAACAAGGAACAACTCTCCCGAACTAGTGGCCCACTGAACTAATGGTGCCCCAAGCATTATGTTGAAGGAAAACTCAATTTCCATGCCGCACCAAGCTATTGTTGTGATCCAAACTAGTGGCGGCCTGAGCTAATGGTGCCCCAAGAACTACGCTGAAGAAAAACACAGTTTTCATGCCCCCCCGAGCTACTATTGTGATCTAAGCTAATGTTATTGGCCCCGAGTTATATGCTACTCCAAGTCCTACAACAACTTTGGACGATAAGGGAAACCATACATATCTATGGTTGCCCCAGGTTGATCACAAATGCAAAATGTTCCACAGCTACGTAGTTTGTTGGTTCGGTACGTAATAAGAGTAATGGTTGCAACACCTTAAGTCATGCACCCTTTCGTGAAAGAGGCCATGGCTTAGAACAAAGAGTATAGCAGAAATGCAAAGGCTTCAATAGCAGCAAAGAAGACTCTTCATCCAGATGTGGCACTTGAAAAACTATTCATTCTTCGTGGTAGGGACAGAACCCAAGAACTGAAACCTAAAGAAGCGGAAGAACTACAACCTGTGAGAAGCAATGAATATTTCGGTCAAATATACCCTATTTCATGAGCCACAAGGATGACCACGCTAGACAATGTGGGCATGTGGAACCTGGGATCGAAGAAGAAGGATAGATCTTATTTGGGGACAGCAACAGCAACTCTACATTAGCATTCTCTCACTGGAACATTCCCTCGGGAATGAATACAAAATTCCTGCCTCACACCAACTTTGGGGTATTGCCAATAATCTACCCAAGCCTGCCCAGTACAACTGAAAGCTTGTTGAGCCTTGGTTAAAATCAATCAACCTATCAATCATTCGTTGGGTATCTAGTATATCGAACTTAATTGACTATCAAAGTAAATACTAAGCTCCCTGACTACAGTTGCCCTAAGCTAAGCTCCTGAGCTCTTTATGTCCTCCTGTTGGCCTGAGCTGAATGATCATTCAAAAGAAATTCATTTTTTAAATTACCCCAGAAGTATCAGCTTCAAGGACACCTGAGGTACAAACTCGCAAATGCTCAACATCATGTTTGGGATCCGTTTGATGAAGTAAGATGAGCTCATGTTCTGCATGTTGATCGTCTGATCGTCCACCTCATTCATACACATCTTGTTGTGGAACACGGCAGAGGCAGCCAAGTTGACCATGGTGGGGGCGGCAACACACGGCATGTTCTTAGCGTCTCACAACTGCTGTGTAAGCTTGCGGATTGTGAGGATGTGGTACTGTGGGGAGCCACAAGAGGTCGATGCTGCGAATCTCAATATGAAACAGGTGGAGGTATGGGTGTTCCAGTTAATGTTCCTACCATTAACTTGCGAGAATTATACTTGATTTCCCACTCAAGCAGGATGCCACTGGGCTCACTGGAGATGTGTGTTGCGAGTAAGGATTCTTCTAGGTTATGAATAGCTATGTAAACCACGATCCAGGAATTTTTCAAATTTTATTTAGTATTTATTATTTTTATTTTTCTCTATTAATAGGTTTTATTAATAAGTTAGACCATATGGATTTTTTAGATTAGGATATGATAGTATCTAGTATAAATATTATTTTATTCAATTAAAATAAGGAGATCTTTGATATTGATTTTGAGAATGTTCAAATCGATTCAACATGAGTGATTCTTGTGTGACCTGTGACGTATCAATCGATCTCAACGTATCGATTGTGGTCGTCCTATCACGCTATTTATTAGTTTTGGGTTTAATTTTAATTTCAATACGTTGAGTCGGTACTATGATGCACGGTTTACATTCTTGGAATCTAATTTACGTTCAATTTAATTTTTATTCTTCCACTGCCCCTTTCTGATCACGTCAGTTGGTATTAGAGCTAATTGTATCGAATTCTAATTCGATACCCGGTCTGGATTGAGGGAAAAACCCAGAAAAAAGGCAAGATTTGAAAAAAAGGAAGCAACAGTCGACGTGCAGCTGCTGCATTAGAACGACATCACCGCCACTACTACCACCACCCATCCAATGACCCATCACCGCCTCAAGTGAGAGTCAACGGCCAAAGGTGATGGCCGAAGCTCATTCGATTCAACCTGCTGTTGGAGCAGTCAAGTTTTAGTAAACGTTGCTGTAGGACAAAATTCTTAGAATGGAATTTCTATTAAACAAGAAATTTGTACAAGTCGATTACAATTTGAATTAAATGAAATTTTGCGGTTACAATCTCTAACTTAATCATCTGATTCTTCTTTCAACTTGTATGATTTTGATATTAATCAAAGAATTTAGTTGAAATTGGGGAGCTTTTGAACTTTGATCCTCCTTGATGTTGACTGGAGCCTTCAATAACGTTAATTTACTAGTTTAGCACCTTGAATGTGGATAAAACGTCAGGATTTGATAAGTTTCTGGGAAGAACGCTTTGAATTTGATGATGAACTTCTTCGAACTTCTTGAAGCTGGTGGAGAGGATTTAAACTCCTTGAATGCTTCTTCACTTGAAGTCTTCTTGTTGCTTCTTCGATTGGTTATTGTGTCCTCTGATTGCTTGTTGTGCTTCCTTCGACTATTGTTGTTGTTTTTTTTTTTTTTTTTTGATTTGTAGAGGCCACCCCTATTTATAAGGGTGGAAAAGGCTCTGCTACCATATATGCTTGACAACGTAGCATCACCTAATTGGCCAAGAATATTTGGTTTGGCATTACTTCCTTTAATTAGATTATTACAAATTAATTGTTGAATCAATAATATTTTTTTTTTCAAACTTACAGGACATGACACGGGACATGATATGACTGGCCCGTCTCGACACTTATCGCGATTTAAGTGGGCGATGCTATTTGTAATAAAAGTGTTAATTTATTTATTTTCCAATCTTAGGAATTATGTTTATTTTAATTCTTAAAATATAAATAATTAATTATTAATATTTTATCTCAATAAATGCCATATGGCGACATTTGATTAGACAAATATTTTAACTACTTACAATCGCAGCCTACCTTCACATCACTCCATAGCAATCCGCCAGCCGATTGTCATCGCTGCCACACCCTGGGGCACGCCTAATGTCTTTCATCTAGCAGCCACCCTCATCACGACCGATCTCATCGAAAAACCCACAGGAGCAACACCATCATCACCACCATCAATAGGCCTAGAGGTCAAAGGGTCAAGAGGTGCTGGCTGAGCTGCTTGGTCCAGAACTAGAAAAAAAAAAAAAAAAAGAGCTTGAGTTTGGGCTAGGACATTAGTTGTTTGGCCTGAGGGGAACTAAAAAGAGTTTGGGACAAAGGAAACCTCTAATTTGGGCTACTGTATTGTAACTAGGCTGAAAGTGCTTGGACTAAAAGTTAAGAAAATTAGTTAGACTGGGTAAGGCACTGTTTGGTTATCTGTTTCTGCTGGACTTAAGACCCTATTTGGCTAATCTATTTTGCTAGTAATTAAGGCCTTGTTTGGTTGCTGAGTTTTTGAGAGAAAAAAACAGTGGAAAAAATACAAAAGTGTGAGAAGAAAAATTGAAAAAATTGCAAAAAAAAAAGAGTAAAAAAAATACAAAAAGGCAGGAAAAAACAATGTAAAAGTGTGAAAAAAAAGAGATTGAGGAAAAAAATAAAGAGTAATAAAAAAACTAAAGTGGAAAAAATAAAGAGTGAGAGAGAGAGAGAGAGAAAGATCTATTTGTATTCATTCCTACAAGATGTTGATTGATTATGCATCTCACATGAAGCTAATATTTAATGAAATCCAAAAGATGTTTAGAGCTGTAGATAAAATACACAATTGTCTAGATCAGATGAAATCCCAAACTATAGCTAGGGACAATCATACCTTAATATACAAGAAGACAAGAAATAGACATACACATTCAAAGCACTATTATGGTAAGGATTATGGATCGAATAAAAATGAGCACAATGAGACGTCTAAGGTATTGGACTCTTATATTGAAAGTCAATCTTGGTTGTATTTTAATTACTTTTAATGTGGACATAGTATGCATGAATGTCAAAATGAGGAAGTTGGTAATCATATTGGCAATAGCAAATTATGCGAGATAAGAAAAGTCCACCAGTAAAGATGTCATCTTTGACTGAAATGAAAACTACAAAGGAGGTACTGTTAGAGGAAGTACAATATGAAGATAACAGTAGTACTAGCACGCATTTAGGAATTGAAGAGGATAAAGTTAAGAAGGAAACCCATAGAACTGGAAGTGGAGGTTGAAGATGAGAACAAAAACAAGAATGAAGAGCTAGTAAAAGAATGGAAAGTTGAGCTTCCAAAGAGCTACAAATATGTTAACCCATTTAACTTTTCAGTGCCACCTTTGTCTGTTCGCGATCTTCAGGACCTGGAGTTTTTTCCAACTAACTAGATTTTATATATATGTCTATGTAAATGCTTGGAGAATGCACCTATCATTCTGCATGGATCATTATTAATGTATTATTGTTGGTCCTATGTCATTGCACTGATATTTCACATGCATGTGTTTAACTCTCAAGCCTTGGAAGAGAATAATTATGGAGCATCAAGAGGATTCAGTAAATTGGAGTTTGATCTAAGAGGACACAAGATCGAATTAAATACAATTTGCTCTCAAGAAGAGAGGTATGATGCGATTCAAGGATGATCCGTTGAATTTTATTTTAGTATTTATTATTTTTATTTTTATCTGTTAATGGATTTTATTAATAAGTTAAGCCATTTGTATTTTTTAGGTTAAGGTCTCAAAGTATTTAATATAAATAGTATTTTATTCAATTGAAACAAGGAGATATCTGATATTGATTTTGAGAGTTATGAGATTACTCTACTTTCTTTGGATTTGAGAATGCACAAATCGATTCAATATGAGTGATCCTTATGTGAGTCATAACGTATCAATTGATCTCCACATATCGATTGCAGTCGTTCTATCACACTGTTTATCAGTTTTTGGTTTATTTTTAGTTTCAATACGTTGGGTCGGCACTCTGATACACGGTTCGCATTTTTAGAATCCAATTTGGGTTCAATTTAATTTTTATTCTTCTGCTGCCCCCCTCTGATCATGTCAAAACCACAAGTTGATGTGGTGGGCTACGAGTTTGGTACAGTTCTTCAAGCTATCACTGAAAGAAGAACAAGCATTTGGGTTTGCCAATCACCTGTAAGGGCTATAATAGCAAGCTCAGAATGGAGAAGGGAATATTGAATGATAAAAGTTACTTTCTTTTCCTACATTATCTTCCTAAAAGAATGACCTAAGCAAGTCACCTACCCAATTCATGCAAAACATGTCACTGGCCAAGAAGCGGAGTTAGCATGTAATTTTATTTATTGTTGATATCATGTAGTTCCAATAGTGCAACCCATATTTCATATAAGGGGATTAGGATAAGGGCCTATGACCCACTAGTTGAATTAGTGTCCTAGTTTTGATTGTTTTGCAGGTAGAAGGTGGGCATTCAAGTCTCTTTCATGATATGCCGAACTACTACATGGCCAGGGTCAAGGACAAAATCTCAAGCACATGCTACTTCCCAAAGTATTAAATTGTCTAGACTAAGCTACAAGTCGCTCATAAAAAACATCTAGCTACAAGTTCCCATAGCATTCTTAGAGTTACAAGTTACTCGTTAAAAACACTAAACTACAAGTTGCCTATAGTATTTTTAGAATTACAAGTTGGTCATTAAAAACATTGGGCTACAAGTTGCTAGTAGCATTTTTGAAGCTCCAAGTTGCTCTCGAGCTACAAGTTTCTTGATAAAAACATTAGTTTACAACTTGCCCACAAAATTTTTGGAGCTTCAAGTTCCTCGTGAGCTACAAGTTTCTCATTAAAAACATTGAGCTAGAAGTTGCCAATAACATTTTTTGAGCTACAAGTTGCTTGTTAAAAACACTCAGTTTTAAGTTGCCCACAGCATTAGGTACTAATGAGAGGCTTCTCACGGTAAGCGCTAGATCTTCAACTTAGAAAGAAAGCATCCTTACCATTTTGTTGAACACCCTTTATTAGAGAGCCTAATAGCACATAAGCCTCTGTCTAATCTCTTTTCATCAAGAGCTTTTAGTTCTTTGAAGCATAGGTGAGCATTCTCCCCTTCCATTAGTCCTTCTTGTATGGATATCCTTAAAGATAGAATTTTCTATTCAAGTGGCACAACAACCCTGTCACCAAACACCAAGGTATATAGAGTATCTTTGGTAGGAGTCCTAAGGTAGTTCAATTAGCACATAAAGTTTCTTCGATTCTTTCATGCTAATTCCTCTTTGACTTGGAGACCACCTTCTTAAATAAGTTGTAGAGCATCTAGTTGAAAGCATCAACAAGGCCCTTGGTTAGGCATGATACATTAAAAACTCTCTCTATTTGAAGCCAAACTTTTAATAGAGCTTTTCAATCAAACTAATGGATAATAACTTCATATTATTAAAGATTATGTATTAAGGAACCTCATAGTATTTGATGACATTGATGTAGATAACATCAACCATATTCTACTTCTTTACTTCTTTAAGAGGCATAGCGTTAATTTACTTATTGAAGTAGTCAGTTACTACCAAAATGTATACATTATCATGGATCCAACTACATCCAAACTACATTCATCAAAAGACCATGAGGTGACATTAGGGTGCAATGACTTAAGTAGTTGATGACTGAAGTTCACATGAAACTTTATGCTTAGCACTTCTATGCAAAACCCATGCAGTCATTAACTATTGTTAGCCACTAGCAACCTACCATCTTTATCTAGAAGTTGAGCTTAAGATTAGACTAATGAAAGCCACAAATCCCAGAATGAGCTTCTTCTATTACTTGCATAGCTTCATTATCACTTAATGAACGTAGAAATATTCCATGGAATGAACGCCTGAAAAATGTGTCATTATAGTAAATGAAGTAGGTTGCTTAGCATCACATGACAACACTTTTTCCTAGATCATTTGGCAATTTTCCATATTTCAAGTGGTTCACAAATAATTGATGGCAATCTTCCCTTTTGACTTCAAATATTTCTACATCATGTCACTTTCCTCTTCTTGATGATCATAGTCCATAAAAACTAGCAGCATCGTCCATCATTTATATAGATGTATTGATGCTAATTCAATGCATTATATTCCAAGTATACAATAGTTGTACACATAATATAGGGAAGTGGGTTGTCATATCGACAGTAAGTAAGAATGTTGTTTAATAGTATTGCATTTTAATAAATGGATAAATAATATGTAAAGATAACTAAGGAAGTATGAAGTAAATTAAACTAAATAGAGGAGAGAGAGAAGTATAATAAATTTAACAAGATACAAGCAATAACATACAAGAACTTTAATTACCAATTTAATTAGTTATCTATTTTAATTTCTTATTTTAGGGATATGTAATTCTTTAAGTCCTTAGTATACTTTCTCAAGTTATACCAAGGCTTCAATTGAATTAATTCAATTGAGAATGGAATTCATAAATTACTTTTCTTACCCCTTGTGAATGTGGAACCTTCACTTCTATTATAAACACACAATTCACAATTGTCAAATTACTTAACTTATGGCTTCATTTCTGTTGTAACCACAAATTATGTCAAATAAAAAGAAAGGGAAGAAGAAAAGGAAGATGGATGATAATTGATCACAATAAAATAAGAAAAGACAATGGAAATTAAATTGATAACAAAAGTCCTTACTTGTTATTCAAGATTGCAAGTATATCAAGCCCTAAGGTAGAAGTAATCACAACTTATCTTGTATCCGAAGCTCCCTTATTACAGCAATCCCTTACTCTTTCACCTTGATCTAGCTCGTGAAAGATACCAAACTCCACGCCAACTCTCAAAGTTTACAACAAACAAACAAAGAAATGAAACAATGCAAGACCTATAGGAATTCTAGTGCTTCTTCGATACCTCTTTCTTGTGGAATAGCACCTTATTTATAGGTTGAAGTCCCACCACCCAAAACTCCTTCATTAGTTGATAAATTCCATCATTTCCATCCATTGGTCTGGGGGATGGATGGCAAAAAATTTCAACCATCACATGTTCCATCACCCAAGTGACAGAACAAGTGGATCCTTCGTCACCTAGGCAATAGGTAAAATTTGTGCCATCACTTGGACATCGCCTAGACGACAGAGTAGCAATGGTCAATAGATTTCTATTGGTTCCCACCTATCCCCTGGCTGGCGGTTCACTGATGCAAGGTTTTAGGCAATGGTTCTTCATTCAAACAATGTCTTGAACCACGATCTTGTATTTCCTTAGTCCGATACCTCTAGTTGAGTTTTTTATTTCACTTCTGCTTTACTTATTTTCATGCTAGGCACATAAGATAGTCAAATCTTTCTTCTTGAAAGAAATTTTAAACAAGATAATACAAATTGAGCCCCAAATTATTCAAATAAAGTATAGTTTTAATTAGGTTATCATGTATTCTAGATTTGATTTTAGGGTATAGCCAAGGTTGATAATGTGTTTGCTTGCTTATTTTCTTTCCTAGTCACATTTCAACTGTAACATCTTTGAGCTATCCAATAAGTCTACTAACAATAGACTGCTTGAGCTTTCTAACTTTATATGCGCCTGGCAATTAGTTGATCTCCATATTGAAATCCGCATACACCTCGAGGTGTAACTACTTGATATCAATAACTATATCTAGTCCAATGATTAGAATAGAATTTGGTACATAGAGACATTGTGAGAATACTTTATAATCAATGTAAATGAGTGGGGCAGCACTTCCCTATCATATGTGATGAACACCACTTCAACACTAGCTCTTTCTTTATGAGAGGGCTGTCGAAGTATATTTTTCATAGTGGTGACTTCAATTACCAAGGCATCTTTATCAAGCAATTCATTAGATAGATACCATTTAGTAGGAGGAGGATGGTTTGCCAAGAAGTCAACCAACATTTGTCCTTACAATGCTTTATGGGGCACATACGAAACTTCAAACCATTATAGTAGGAGGTACCATCTTGAGAGGACCAATCCTGTCATGGAACACCTCAGCAAATTAGTTGTTGACACCAGCCAAACTGTGCGTGCATAACAATAGTGCTTAAGCTTCTAAATGTCAAAGATAAGTACCAGGCATATCTTCTCGATTGTTGAGTACTTTAGCTCGTTTGGTGTCACCATCCCACTTGAATAATACAAGAAATTTTCTTTCTTATCATCATTTTCTTGTGTTAATAAGGCTTCCACCAAGCACTTTTGAGTAGTTTTATAGAAAATTAGTAGGCATCTAAACACTAACGCACGCAACATAAGGGGCTTCATCAATTACAATTTTATATTTTCAAATGTTTTTATATAAGACTCATCTCATTTGAAAGGAACACCTTTCTTCTTTAATTGACTAAATGGTTAACAATAGCCAACTAATTTTGAGATGAATCTCCTGCTATATTTTTCCTTTAAGTGTGAACTTTTCACTTCATAGATATTTTAAGCCTCTAGATTATTCAAAGTTACATTAATTTTCGCTTGTTCTATTTTGATACCTTAATGTGAAACAATGAACATTAGAAACATTTTAGATGCAACTCAAAATACCCACTTTAATGAGTTCATTTACAACTGATTCCACTTCAAATGTATGAAGACCATCCTTAAATCATGTAGATGGTCCTCCCATTTCTTTAACTTCAATGCGAAGTCATCAACATAGCAATCGACACTTTAGGGGTGCATATCATTGAAGATCTTCTACATGGCTCTTTGGCATGTGGCTCCAGGTGTATATGCCTCTGGAATACGATAGGTCATTAATGCTTCATCTTCAAGTGTCATGCTTATTTAGTTTCATTCCAAACCTATCCATGAATGAGAGTGCTTTGTGTCTAGTGTTGATGTTAAACATGAGTACAATAGCAGTCAAGGGAAAATTGTCCTTACGTCATGCCTCATTTAGGCATTTAAAGTAGACATAAATCTAAACTTACGCATTCTTATTATTCACTAGGATAATGTTGGAAATCTATGTAGGGTACTTGACTTCCTAGATGAACCTAACCTCAATGAGTTTCTTAACTTCAAGCTCAATTAGAAGGAATGGTTTAAGTCAAGATCGTCATTGCTCTTGTTTAATGAGTTAAGCTCCATTGTTCACTTATAAGTGAAGCGCAACTACTTTTGGATCCAAATTGGGCATCTCCTTAAATGCCCAGGAAAACATGTCCATATATTCATTCACTAACTCAATATTCACTTTGAAAATTTCACCTATCAACAAGGCATTCATGTAAAATGGTCGAAATTCATAGTTATCTCCCAAATTAATTTCTTTTAGGTCATCAACCATAGTAGTAGTCTCTACCTTGGGCTTAGATGGTTCGACCTAGACACTTCTTCGATGGAGTCCCTCTCCTCACTCAAGATGATGTTGGAAGATAACACCACACTTTCTCCATTGCCATCCTCGCAACTTAGGTCTTTGTGCAGATGGTAGTTTGGAATTTAGCCTTTCGGACTTTTGTCACATGATATAACTAAATTTTTTCAGTGCCTCGTGCAAGATGAAGTCAAGTTGCAAAGTTTCCCATTATACTGTCCTGCTTTAGAGTAGTCCCCCTTCATACTTCTTATGCTTTGAGTTTTGGATGAGTTGAGCTTGCAAAAAACAAACACTCATACTAATTTCTTTACATTTTTTAAGAATTAGTCCACCTCAATGATGGGATTGAAGGTAGCCTTTTTAATAGTGCTACAAATAGGGCCTTATTAAATGAACCGAAGGTCTACTCGCAAGTTTTAGCTTGCGGCTTTCTAAGGGAGTTTTTCTAATGGTGAGCAACCTACAGATATCCTACTTATGTAAGAAGCCTCTACGCCTTAGGTCGAAAACACTTTTTGTCTTCTACTTGCATGCCTCAACATGAAATCAATCTATTTTGAATCACATTAGGCTTCTTGTTAAGTTGGAGTAAAGGTAATACCAAACCTTCTAAATCATCATCCAGTAATACCTTCTTTTTTCTTTTAAGTGGCCTCCAAAGGAATATTGATTGTTGGCATCATTCCTTTTCACTTAATTGTTTTCTTGTTTCATCTTTACTTGGGAAAGTTGTCTCCTAAGATTCCAACCTTGTTCAAATAGTACTTGACATTTATGAATTGTGACTTAACTTCAATGAAAAGCTTGCAATAGCTAAGCACTTTGTTCACCAAACCATTATAACTGTACTTGAAACATTAGTCCCAGGTGAAAGGAACTACCCCATTATCATGTAGCCATAACTAGGTAAGGAGTAAGTTGTATCATGTCTTAGTGTCTATAATATGAAATAGAGCATTTGACTCCATGTCATCTATTAGTAGCTCTCTCTTCATGGTGCTCAAGGTTTTTCACGCCCTTGGTTGAACTCTTAGATTATCAATTGGCTATTTGACAATTCATCTATATGGATCCTTTTACTGTATGTTGGGGTAAGATGTTTGTTAACCATAGAGCCTCCATTGATCAACATTCGGTTGATCCTCTACTTATGAATGTAGCCAAAGATAAATAGTGGTCTGTTGTGGGGTTAGGAGCCTAGAATTAAATCTTTATCTATGAAGGTTATTGTGGACATGTATCCTCAATGAACACAGGACTTTTCTTTTTGAAGCAATGAGCTTCATCAAAAGTGCCATCCATTTCCTTCGGATCCCTTAATTTGAACATTCAAAGTGATGAGGTAAGTGTTCACACTACGTTCATCAATAGTGATCTTCCCTTGACAAGCTAATTATATGACTTTGTTCTTGAATATAATGCATTCATTGATACGTGTCAAATCAAGTCGTGGTATTTGTAATATTTAGGGTCATCAATCCTTCCAACCTCAACAGATTGCTTCATCTTCATCATTGGGAATCTAATGAGGTTGGCTTTAAAGAGATTGTCAAATAACCCATGGACATCTGAATCAAGGAACGAATATGTTTTAGCTTGCATCTCCCTTAAAACATGATTGATATGACGGAATGAAAGAGGAATGCAATGGATATTCCTAATTTCATTCCTAAACATAGGATTGGTATTAATTTGGATCATCATTTCATTAGGAATCATCATTCCCAAAATCACGGGTTTACATATTCTCATTCTCTTAGGAATAACCCTTCTTTCATTTTGTTACATTTTTCTACTACATTTAATAAAATATGATATAATTAATTGGTGAGATTTTAATCTTGTTACCGTATCATAAAATTATTATATTTTACACTATTAAAATAATTTTATTAATGTTTTTATTTATAAAGTATATATTTTTATATAAAAAAATATTATATGTTATAATTATAATTGAATAAATGAAATGCTAAAAATATCAAAGTGAAAATATGAATATATATATATATATATATTACACAAGTACACACAAAATTAAATATATACATATGTATTACCAATATATACTATCTTATCCTTATTTGTAACATGACTTAAACATATGCTAAATATGTAAAATATTTATTCATATTTAGGCACCCACGCTCACAAACACTCACAAACAACAATACATAATTTGTCGCAATCTATACTAAATTAAATTTTATCAATAATATAAATATTTTTAAACAAATTATATGTTGGTATATGTAATAAATAAATATAATATAATGGATATATATTATTATATATCATCATAAATGTTTAGTATACTTGTAAAGGTAGCTAATATAATTATATCAATTGAATATTTACCTTTCATACAATAAATATCAATATAAAGTTAAAAAAAATATTTTAAATATTTATTTTACAATGAACATGTTAATATCAATTATATATTTCCATTAAAGTATCTACTATACACATAAAAAAATATTTTTTGTACACAATATAAATATTGTAATTAGGTGTTTTTGCATCAATACTAGATATTTATTCAATATCTTAATATATTATCATATAACAAAAAATATAATAATTAATTTAATGTTTTGGAATAATGTTCTTTTGATTAAAAATATTCATTTTTAATTCATACTATTTATTTTTTAGTATCATTCATAAATATATAATAAAATAATAAAATGACAATTTCATTTATTTCTTATCCTCATTACCATTGTTTGTGCATACCAAAGATGAGATATCCGAAAACATCTCATTCCTTTTAAGCTTTATTCCATTTTCAAATTCATTTCATTCTATCTTATTCCATTCTTTCATTCGAATCATGCCGTTAAAGATAATTCCTTTGTCCTTTAAGGAGCTTTCCTTTTTCTTACTATTTAGTCCTCTCCTTGCACTTTTATGAGTTTTACGTGTACTATCGTGAATTCAACAATTAGGGCAGTAGGGGAGGCTTTCCCGTTTTCTTCATTTCCTACTTCTCTTTGGACTTTTGGAGCTTCCAAGTAAGTGGGGCATCTCAATTCCATATCGTAAACGTAGGTGTTCAACTTTTTAAAGTTTTAGATTAGTTCTCTTAATGGGAGTACCATATCTGTTATGCACATTTATATGCCTAAAGTCTCAAACAGCGAGTCATTGCAATTTAGTCTTAAGTTTCTTTAATAATTAAGATAGTCGATGATGGGCTCTTCCTTCCACAAACAGGTGTTCGTGAGCCATGTTCTATTTCATATTATTTCATCAGTGGTGACTTGAAGTTCCTTAGCCTTAGGCTTCTTCCACTCACTAAATTGTTACTTTGTAGATGTTTAGCCTTATCATGGATACAGCATGTCCACTACATGACTAACATTACCATTGTCAACATTGTCTATTGGTCTTGAGATTTGAGAATCTTGCACTTATGCGTGCTTGGTTAGCCACTCAATGACCCTAGTCAGTGAAACAATTTGCTTCTCCAAACTTTTGGCCTTAGTCATCATGATTGAAGCTGTGTTAGAGGCAAATGAGTAATTCATCAACTAGATGAAGCGAAACCTCCATTTCCTTTGTTTCTATCGAGGAGCTTCTCAATGACCTCATGAGTTAGCATAAGGTGCATTGCCTTTCTCACCACACTTTGCACAATGAATCGAACACCTCTAGTAGTGATTGTTGAGGAATTTGAAGTGGCAATCTTAGATAACTTAACTACATCGCTAACTATTGTATCTCATCTCAAATTTGCTAAAAGAGTAGATGAGAGGTAGAAAGGTCCCAAATGGCATGCCAAAATTTTGTGGACAACTTGTTGGGTATCAATGGGTTTGGAGTGAAAATTTAACTTGAAAAAACCATAAAACAATAGAATATACATAGCAAAAGAATAAATACAGACCCGAACCTCTTTTGTCACGTAACACACATAAACTGAACAAATCCAAAAAATGCATAAAATGTACCTCTAGGAATTGTATTTCAATTGAAGTGTACATGTTATCCACAAGTCGTGGGCTCAAATCTCGATATCTATTTCATCCACACAGCTGTAACATAAGCAAGTGTCTCCAAAATTCCTTGCAAACTCCTTTGCAAAGTGCTAATACAAACAGTTTTAGGTAAGGAGGATTTAGTACAAATAAAAGACTTAAGAAAGAGACTAGAGAATTTTCTCTTTCTTGCTTAGGAGGGGATGATGTTTTTTGGTGTTTTTTTTTTTGAATAATTATAATCTCTTATGATTAGGAACTCTTCTAAATCTATTTATTTTGAAGACATAATATCCTACACTTAATAATATTCTTATTTTCCTATACAGCACCTAGGGTTAACTAATCTTATTAATTAAATTAAAGGTCCACTATACTTCTTATTAATAATCGTATTATTAATAAGCATAATGAAAAATCTATAGAGTCCAATCTAATTGCAATTAAATTAATTTTTTACGAGACTTCCTAAGTCTCAACTCTTAATTCATCCACATAGTTAGAATACAAGCAAGTGCCTCCAATAACCTCTGCAAACTCCTTTACAAAGCCCTAATGCGAACACTTTTGAGTATAGAGGATTTAGTACAAGAAAGGGACTAGAGAATTTCTCTTTCTTTGTTGGGAGGGGGTGACGATTTTTTCTAATTTTTCTAAATAATTCTAATCTCTTATGATTTAGAACTCTTTTAAATTTATTTATTTCTAAAACATAACATCCTACACTTGGTAATATTCTTATTTTCATGTATAGCACTTAGGGTAGGGCAAACATAGCATGGGCTCCATAGGCTTCTTACATGAATGTTTAATTATTTTTGGCCCAAAGCTTATTTAAGTATTAATTCAATTAATCATTAAAGCCTACTTGTGCCATATCCTTCAAATCAACTAATCTCATTAATTAAATTAAATGTCCATTATTCTTCTTATTAATAATCCTATTATTAACAAGCACAATGAAAAATCTATTTGATTCAATTTAATTGCAATCAAATTAATTTTTCATGAGACTTCTCAACTCCCAATCTCTAGTTTAACCACACAGGAACATAAGCAAGTACCTACAAAAACCTCTGCAAACTCTTTTCAAAGTCCTAATGCAAACACTTTTGGGTATAGCGGATTTAGTATAAGAAAGAGACTAGAGAATTTTCTCTTTCTTGCTTGGGAGGGGGTGACAATTTTTGTTGATTTTGCTGAATAATTATAATCTCTTATAATTTGAAACTCTTCTAAATCTATTTATTTTTAAGACATAACATCCTACACTTAGTAGGATTATTATTTTCATATATAGCACTTAGGACACACATGGCATGAGTTCTATAGGTTTCCTACATAGACGTTTAATTATTTTTAGCCTAAAGCTTATTTAAGCATTAATTCAATTAATAATTAAAGCCTACTTGTGCTATATCCTTTAATTCAACTAATCTCATTAATTAAATTAAAGGTCCACTATACTTCTTATTAATAATCCTATTATTAATAAGCAAAATGAAAAATCTATTTGGTCTAATCTGATTGCAGCCAAATTAATTTTTCACGAGACTTTTCAAGTCTCATTCATGCCCCAACCAAATTATCAATTTGTTATCATTCCAACCTATTGTGTGTGACTCTCCAAGTTTATCTTTAATTGATAACGAATATAATTCGAAAGGTATGAATAATACCTAGCTTACGACCTATGTTGTAGACTAATTAAGACGAAGTAAATAGATCACATAAATCCTTCCAATCGTAATACCACGTAGTATAAGCATTTTGTCTTACTTTGTCCCAATTAAGTAAGAGTTATAGATTTAGTCAAACTCACTACTTAGCCATATAACTAAATTAATGTTTCCTCATAAGGCTAATGCTCTATCGAAAACTCTTTTTAGATCACATACTATTTTGGCCAAAGATTTCGGTCTCGAAACATTGATCATATCGGACAAATGTCTTACTCACTTGTAATGAGACAAATCATTTATCAAATGCACATATGCCTTCATACACATTCAGGCAATTATGCTGGGTTCATAACCCTATTTCATATTAAGGTAAATGCTGATGTTTAATACCCTAATGACACGCCAACCGTCATGCACAGAATATTACTATGTTGTCTTAGAACTAAGGCCTGCATACCTTTAACATACTCATGAAATAAGACATTGATGACTAAGAATGAACTCCATGCATCTATACCATTCCTCAAGTCAGTATTTGAATACTGATTCTCGAATGACGTATCCACACATATGTATTTCAATATCTAATATCAAATGGTGTGACATTCACCATATAAATGCCCATTCAGAGAGTTTACGACTTGCAAATAAGTTTTAATAATTCTATTTAAAAGCCTTATATCTATCTTCATAACCCATTGTGAATAAGGTTTTTTAACACAATCATATAGGCATATGCATAATTTTTTGCCATATAGAATTTACATCACGAATAACTACCAGAATAGTAATACAAATAAATATCAATATTTTATTAATTAATAAAAAAATTTGTATATACAACCAATATCTCTCATAGTCAGTGTTAGAAGATATATTACTAACACAACTTTTTTGTATAGGGACAACAAAAATTGTATAAGACAAATTTTAATTGAATTAAATGCAATTTATGGGTATAGCCCTATAGTTATAATATCCTGATTCTTCCTTCAATTGGAATAAGTTAGAGGCCTTGACAACTTCTATAAGAATTTGCAAACATGAACTTCTTTGTAAATAGCTTGGCCATTGAGAGACATTAATTTAAGGATCTAGCCTCACAATCTCTAATCAAACACCAAATTTGGAAAAGCACTACAATGAATTCCTTGAATTTTGATAAGAATGCAATGGATACACCTTGAATTTTAGGAGAAAATTTGTAGGATCTTGAAACTTCTTTGCTAGATGCCTTCAATTGTTTTTAGGTTGTTTTGAGTTGTACAATTCACTACTATTGTGGTGGAAGAGACTATCTTATCAATTGACTGTTAATATTTAATTTGACACGTGTCTTCTTTAATCACAAGATTTGATTTGATGTAATTAACTCCTCAAAATATCAATATTTGTTTTGCATAATTGACATGATATGGTTTAGTTGTCAAGTAATGAAATTTGACACTTGATATTATTTGATTGGTCGAAATTGTTTATGTTGCAACATCAATTATTAATTTGTGAAATTATTTAATTAAATTCTCAAAATATCTTGTTAATGTTTAATACAAAGAATTCTGTATGTTATTGTTTAAGTGGAAGCAAATTCCATTTTTCTACAATGTACATTTCAATTTTCAACTATAAAGTCAATGAGAAAAAGAGGGGGCATACATGTAAAGCAAAAAACGTGACCAGAAGTGCTATAATACGTCTACATCTTAATTTTATAGTCGCACTTATTGAGAGAGGTTTAAAAACAATGAAAAATCAAATGAGGAATTCAAAATCGTTTGGACTATTGAGATGCATCCAAACTCCAGGGAGTCGTTGTTCGGGCCCAGCCCAAACATTGGCCCAAATTGAGTCCATATTTGGAAATGACCTGATTCAAGTAACAAAAAGCTAGGGAAAGTGCATGATTGTCGCTTTTCCAAGTTCGCGCCATCTGGCATTGGTTGTTGACCTGGAATCGCCAAGAATCTGCCTTCCCGCTTAAGCCCTCCCTGGTTTCTGTAATCCATGCGTTGGTCCTTCTTGTTCTTCAGTGTGCCTGCAGCCAGTATGGGCACCTCAGCTATTCACGGGCTCTGTTCAGATGATGCTGAAAGCCTCTTGCAGTCTCCCTAGGCGATGATGCTGTACATTCATCTCCTGCGAATGAAAAAAGGCCCGGTTTGGGAAAGATGGCGGAAAGAATCTTACTCCTGATGCGTTGGAAGTTTACCTTCACAACCCCAAAATGCAATCGATGTCACTTCTCGAACTTTGATTCCGTGAAGTTTCTCTTCCCGTTCAAGTTCAAGTAATATTTGGTGCTCGAATTTATCAATGTCTGCCAGGGGAGGGATCTATTTTGTGTGTTGTCTTGGTGCATTTCCTCATTGAAGGAATTATGGGCACTAGTGTCGGGTAATTTTGTGATGCAAGGGACAATAAGTAGGGACTGACTTTCTATTAATTTTGGTCACTTTTCTCAGATTCTCTTCAGGTTTACAGCTCCTTGTGACAGAAACGGAAGGTGAAAAGGAAGTTGGATTTTTTGTTTTTACATTTGAAAAATACACTAACATCTTGTTGTATGAGATTCCAGAGGTGCTTGATATGTTACATAATTACATAATTTTGCTCCTCCAATTTTTGCAATTTGGTTGTGATGGCTAGGAATAGAATACTTGATTTATAGGAACTTGTTTTGGATATTTGGTATCTTGAAAGGTTCCACGGCCAATCTTAGAATCAAACTTTTCCTCAACCAGCTGGCGTTTTAGTCTGCAATGGTTGTCTATTGGTTTTCTGTTTATCCTACTTTCATCTTGTAGAACCCAACCACTATTGTTTGTATACTAAACTAAATGCATAGAACATTGCAGCTAACTAAATGATGTATGTTTTTCCTCACTGCTTGGCTGTTCATAGTTAACATGTTAAGAGCCTGCGGCTATGGCTTGAGTTAAATTTTATACAAATGTATTATAATATATGAAACATCTGTGTACCTGAACTTCATCTGGGAAGTTGAGCTGAGAGCATCTAGTGCTGTATTATTTACTTAAAAGTTTAAGATCTTTTTGGCCTGCTATGTAGGTTTTTGAATGTGGAGTCCTGCTCATTGTTAAGTGAAAGTAAAACCACTATCATCTCTTCGTAATGACCTCTCATGCCTGGAATTCTGGAGCAGAGGAGCAACATCGTAGTCATTTCTGTTGGTCTTTTCCCCTTGTAGCACCCTCTGGCTACACTGTATCAATATTTGTAAAATGTCCTTCATGGGCGGTCTGCTCGACGGGAATGTGCTGGTACATATCAATCCGAGCTCGAGCACAGTGTTTATTTCCTCCAAGTAAAGGGCCTCGTTTATATCCTCGTCCAATGCATCAACTATTGAGCTCCCATCCTGGAAGTGACGCCTTACCCAGTCAACAAGGGAAGACCTCTCATCTCCCTTATGAGCTTCCCTTCCAGTTATCAGTTCAAGAAGTATCACTCCAAAACCATACACATCAATCTTCTCGTTCACTCGTCTTGTTTGAGCATATTCTGTATTTATAGTCAGAAAATGTTGCAAGAGTTTTCAGGGGAAAGGAGTTTATCTACAGAAAATATCTTCCAGAGAGAGTGAAATGAAAAGCTTACCAGGGGCCATGTATCCAATAGACACAGGCACAACCGACATGGTATTAGGCTCTCCATTCACGATCAGCATTCTTGCAAGGCCAAAATCTGCAATCTTTGCATTGAACTCAGAGTCTAAAAGGATGTTGCTTGATTTTACATCACGATGGATAATTGGTGGAGAACAGTGATGGTGCATATAGCAGAGCCCTTGAGCAGCTCCAATTGCTATCTGCAGCCTCTGAGGCCAGTCCAATACCACATGATGAACTGAACCTGAGTTGCTGCACGGTCTGTTTTTCCCGTGAAGCCATGTATCCAGACTGTGATTTTCCAAGTACTCGTAGACAAGAAGCTTTGATTTCTCGCTCGAAATGCAGCACAGTAGCTTCACTATGTTGGAATGCCGAATTGTGCTTAGTATCTGGACTTCTGCTAGAAATTCTTTCTCATGATTCTGATCCAACCTCACGTTGTCATTGTCACAGATCTGCTTAACAGCGACATATTCACCTGATCGATTTACGGGGACTCTGTAAACTCTTCCTGATCCTCCACTTCCTATTAGGTTGTCATCTGTCAAACTTGACAAAATTTTTCCTTCCGTAAAATTTAGTCTCTGGAAGGAAGTGAGTTTCCAAGTTGCATCCGACACATACCTTCGCTTTCTGTAACTTCTGCAAACGAAGATTGTGTATAGGGAGGCCACTAGCAAAGCAACTGCTGCTATACTTGAGACTGCAGCTATGAATGGAGATGAAAGCCTTTTCGATTTCCTAGTTTCAGCGTGACAGCTGCGGATGCCTAATGATGGGATGTTGGAACAAAGTCCTGGATTGTTCAAGAAGCTGCTGTTAAAAGCTCCATTTTCAAACTTACCTGGAATGCTCCCAGAGAGCCTATTGGACGAGAGGTTGAGTGAAGGTGACATCAAATTGCCAATTTCAGGTGGAATTTGGCCTGATAGTTCATTTTCAGATAAGTCCAAATACAAGAGGTGCGGCAGAAAGCCAAATGATGCAGGAATTTCACCAGATAGCTGGTTTCTACTGAGACTCAAGGTTGTCAGAGATTTCCATGAGGTTATATTCGATGGAAGGTGGCCAGAAAGTTGATTGTCATCTAACAGAGCGATAGACAGTGAAGGAAGGGCAGTCAACTCTTGAGGTATTTCACCCTTTAACGAGTTGTTGCTTACCCTGAACTCTTCTAATCTATCCCAAGAAGATATTCCAGCTGGAATCGGACCTGAAAACTGGTTGTTTGTTAGCTCCAGCAACGACAAATTAGAGCCTACTTTATCTGGGAGCTGTCCAATAAATGAGTTGTCGCTTAGCGTTAAAGTAGTTAAATTTATTGACGTCCATAAACCAACAGGGATTTCTCCAGACAGCCTGTTTTGGTGAACTCGAACAATTTCCAAACTGCTGCAGTTTCCAAGAGAATCTGGCAATCCACCTGTCAGCTTATTTTCAAAGGCAATCACCCCTATCAACGCGTTATTTGCACACAGATATTTTGGCAGTTGACCAACAAATTGGTTAGACGAAACCTGGAACCTTTTCAGCATCGAGTATCGGCCAAAATCCGGTGGCAATTCACCTGAGAGATTATTGCTATACAGGCCGAGATCTTCAAGATTTGGCAATCTTCCTAGGCTTATTGGCACCTCCCCGGACAGCTGATTGAAAAACAGGGCCAAACCAGTCATGTTTGACAACATCCCAAAGTCATCTGGTATTGACCCAGTCAATGTATTTTCGGAAAGATCAAGAACCCGCAAATTCAAGGCTTCCACTTTCTGAGGAATTGAACCAGACAGCCGGTTCTTGTAAAGAAACAAGTTATTCATGTTCTTGAGAAGAAAGAGGCTGGTAGGAATGCCTCCACTCAACTTGTTTACTGATAAATCCAGAGATTCCAGAGCCGACATATTCCCAATGTGCTCAGGGATTTGTCCAGTCAAATTTGTTTCCGTCATCCACAGATTCCTCAGTTTCTTCAGCTTAGTAAAACTGGATGGGATTGGTTGAGGTGTGAACCCATTGTTACTCAAAACCAGCTCTTCGAGATTGGACAGGTTCCCTATTTCTGCCGGAAAAGAACCGTTGAACAAGTTTGATTGCAGCAGAAGAGTTGTGAGACTTGGCAAGCCCCCAATGGCTGCTGGGACGTCACCTGTGAAGTTGTTGGCTTCCAAGTTCAAGTATTGAAGCCGGGGCGAGAGCCGGTTTATGTCGTCAGGTATCGTGCCAATGAATAGGTTTTGAGAGAGGTCCAAGTGCTCAAGCTTGGAGCAGTTGTAGAGCACAGTGGGGAAAAAGCCCGGGATGATGTTCCATTTGAGATCAATGTAGGTAAGGTTACTGAGGTCGCATATGGATGGCGGAATTGTTTCTGTGATGTTCCCATAAATGATCACGAGACTAGTGACGGAGCCATCTGTGCACCTGATCTCCGGCCACTGGCAATGGTCGGACGACGGTGTCCAGTGGCTGAGGGATGGTGGGTTGGACCAGTGCTGTTTGAGTGCGAGAAGAATGGATTGTTCTTGATTGGAATCATTCTTTTGTGTGCTTCCATGCAAGGGTAGGCTGAGGAGAAGGAGAGTGAGGATGTGGAGATGGTTATGGGAGGACGATAGGGTGTTTTTGGCCATGATTGGGGGGAGGTGAGAACCCGTAGTGTGATTTACAGGTTCAGGTTGTTGTGTCTATGGAGATTGGAGAAGAGATTTTGGGTTAGGTGGTAAGGATAAAGAGGTGTAAAGTGAAAAGGGATGCAGGGGGGAAGTAGTAATAAATGGCTATCAAGTGCCAACATTTGACTTTGGGATGGATGAGAAAATTTTGGTTGATTCGGGTAAGAAAGAAAATCATGTTTGATTTATAAAATTAGAGTCAATAAAAAATATTTATATATATATATATATTAAATATGTAGTAATAATTAGATGGTGAAATGGTATTTAAGTTTATAAGATATTAAAATATATAAATATTTATAAAAAAATTAAAGATATAAGTGTTGATTTAATTATTAATAGGTATAATGATTCAAAAATTATTAGTTAATTTTAAAAGATAAAAAAGAGAGAATCTTAAATTTGAATTTAAATAAAATTAGTATGATAAAATATTTGATTTGTAAAATTTTTATACAATGATAAATAGCGTTAAATTTGGAAGAAAAAAAGGCTTCAGCCCTAGTTTATAGATGCTTGATAAAACTACATGGTACAAATATTAAAGCCTCGGCATGGAATGGAAAACAATTGGGGCGTGTAAAGATATGTTTATTATTATATAAATAAATAAATACTCGAATTTAAACAAATTTAATCTTTTCTTCTGATTGAAAATTTTACTACCAGCTATAATTTTTCACGACGAAACAAACAAAATCTTCATTATTTTCAACCACCATCCCAACAAGCAGCTATGTTCTTCAAATTTTTTCATAAGTAATCATCCAACTCTTTCGAAGTAACTCATGATATGATCCATCAATTTGTCCAAATGGGTATCAAACCAAAAAAGTTAGCTCATGAAATTTCGAGGAAAGTGTCCCAAATTGCATTGAACAACAGCACACCCAATCCTAGGTGACGGTTTCTAGAAGCCACATGGAAGAAAAATGTCTAACTTGTATCATTCAAACCCAAAATGGGCCGGCTTTGTTGAATGGAGACACTAATTAACTGGTTGGTCTAAGCAAATTTGCAAGAGAACTTTGAATAAATGCATATCACGTACATCTGATAGAGAGAAACCATAGAACCAAGGTGCTTGGGTGATTCCGTAACCCACTCAAAACATATTATAATAAGATAATTAAAAATATATAAATTCTCACAAGAGTTTTTTAAATTTTTTAGTTAAATAATTTATAAATTTAAAAAAAATAAATGTTTGATTCTCAAAAAATAGGTCTTCTATTTCTTACTTCTTTTTTCACACATCTTACAAGTTACTTTATTTTATATGTTTAAAACAACAGAAATATATTTAATTTATATTATATTAGTAATATTTAGTTTATTTTTACATCATACCAAAAAAATTATAACATACAATTAAGAATTTCAACAAAATCTTATAAAATAATTCTATTATATATATCTAAATACTCTATTACTTTAGTTTTAAAATAAAAGTCATAAACTTATAATTTAAAAAAAAAAAAACACATTAGTTAAGTTATGTAATTTTATAAATTATTAAAAATAAATTTAACCAAACAGCCTATATGTAATATATTAGAGTTTGCCATCAATCGCGGCAAAGAAACGTCCACTGTTTACGTCGTCGTACTATAGACGCTATTCGGTCAAATGATGAATAATCCTCATTCAACTATAATGAGTTTGGAAATTTGGTTAACACCTTCGATTTTCCGACTTTTGGATAATTATGGTCAACGGTCAACGCTTAACAGCAGAGGTCATTAACTACTAAATGATAAATAATCAATCTTTTTAGGTTACCTACTGCAAGAATATGAATATCTGAATTGCATAAATTATCCGTGCAAATCTTTTAATCCCACAGAGCATTTAGAGGGTGTTGGACTAAGTTTGACACATAAATTTGATTTGAAAATAAGTTAAAAAGTGTGATAAAATTATCTTATAAGATTTTATTGAGATTTATAATTATAGTTGAGTATATTTTTATTAGTGTAATAATGATAAAAATAAACTAAACAACATAAATATAGTGTAATTGAATGTATTTATGCTATGCTTAATGTATAAAATGAAGTAATTCGTAATATATTTAAAAATAAGTTGAAAAAGTGGACTTACTTTTATAAAACTTATTATTTTGAGAGTTGATAAACTCATTCTATGAAAATTTTACCAAATAATTTTAACGAGCCTGTGACTCACCCAAATACCCTCTTAAGATATAATAACTAATATAATCTGAAACTAACTCCATCACGCATTATTTATTGATAATGATTTGATTTAAACTTCACATATTATAATATTCTCATCAATTATTTTTATCTGGCATGACAAGATACTCAGGGCCCTGCCTCGTCTGCTTTCTTGCCCTCATCTCCATTGTTCCCAAGCAGCTGCATGTTAACATGCATCACAACGACAGAGGCTCGTACGGATTCAAGTCTCCAACTGTACCAAACTAAACATCATTCAGCCATGTACTTTCAAATTTTCCTTGCTCAAGTGGCGATACCATTTTTCAGTTCTGTCCTGCAATTTCCACGTACGCGGGGAAGTTGCGTGGAAGATATTGTTGGGTTTCATGGATTTGAGTAAAATTTTAAAATCATAAAATAATAGAATAAATACAATTAAATAACAAACCAAGCCTATTCTGCCTTCACTATCACTATAGTATATAGTATTTATCTTCTTAAGATAGTGATCCAACTGTATTTGTGTCAATTTTTTGAATAATATGATAATGCCTCTTTATGTGGTTGGATTTCTGATCAAATCTTGGTTCCTATGCTTGTACGATTGCACCATTATTTTCACAATAAAGTGGTAATGGCAATCTATATTTGGAACATCTAAAATTTAGTTACAAATTTATTATCCAAACAACATCCTTTGCAGCATCATGTCATGTAATGTACTCAACTTTAATGGTAAAATATGCAATGACACTCTATTTGAAACTCTTCCAACTCATTAATCCTCCATAAAGGATAAAAATGTATTTAAAAATAAACTTTCTATCATCCACATTTGACTAAAATTCAAAATAAATGTATCTATCTATTCTTTGGTCCTCATTTTCACACACAAGTTATTAGTGATATGCCCTAACATCAAATTATCAATTAGGGATGTTTGAGAAATATTGATTGTAAATATTTTTATTCATTGATTAATTAAATATTGCTATTTGTTTTATCAAATATTATGGCATTGTTTCTTGTATATATATAAATCTTGAACGATATAAATTGTTACATGTGCCCATATAATTACATTAAAAACCCTTATTTATAAAGAGTTATTTATATGGATACAAAGCTACCTTTGTACACAATTATTAAAATATGTTTGTAAGTCATAGACCCTATAAAGGGTATTAAAGAGTATGTATAACTTGCACATATTATGTTTGTATAATGAGTATCATACCGTTTATTGTGAAACACTAAAAACACGTATGTTGATGTGTTATTAGAAAATGAACAATCAAATAATTGAATGAAACAAATACATGGAATTCATTTTTTATTGTCAATATCTTACTTCATAACTGTGCTAAGTAAGTGTAGGCCTTAGATTTAAAATAATATGGTTATCTTACACGCATAACAATCAATGTGTGATTAAAACATTAAATATCAATAATTATTTTGATATGAGATAAGGTCATGAGTCAAATGTGTCAGTATCCAAATATGTTTCGAGACACGTGTGATCAATAAGGGATTTATCTCGTTGCAAATAAGAAAGACGTTTGTCCTATACAATCGATATTCTATAAAACGAAAATATTCGGTTAAAGTATTGTAAAATTAAAAAAAAAATTTCTGATAGAAGTATTAATCTTATGGGATAACATTGATCTAGTCATGTAATCGAATTAGTGAATTTGACTAAATTCATGATTCACACTTGATTAGAATAAAATATAAAAAAGCTTATACTATATAATATTCAGAATAAGGAAGATTCAAGTGACCCTTTCATTTCATCTTGGATGACAAGTCGGAAGTTAGATGTTATTCACATTAGTTTCATCGAACACCAAACTGGATTAATTTCATCTTGTTGACATGACATATTAATTCATATTACTATTATCATTATCATTCTCATTCTCATTATAACTAGTATCATTATTGTCATTGTTACTGTTATTAACTTTATTACTACTGTTATCATTGTTATATTTGTTACCACAAGTTATTACTTAATAACAAACTGTGTAGATTATTAAACATATCATTGCCATTTTTATTATTACTATTACTTGTAGGAAATTTGGAAATTTGAATAACGCCAGTATTAATAGTAATAGCAAAATGTAATAAGTGTGCTGGCAATAATAAAAATAACATTATTAATAAAATAATTACACCAATAATCATAATAAAATTTACTACATAATTTACACTACTAATTCAAATGTACTATATTAAATAATAATTAACACCTTTCAGAAATAATATAATAATTACCATATTTAATTAATATTATATAGTTAATTATTATCTAGTTATATATAATTGTTATTAATATTATAGACAATTTTATATAGTAAATTCACAGATAATAATAATTAATTCATTCATCCACTTACATAAATACCCACTAATGTATCATATTATATCACCTTATCAAATCAACTCCAAACCCATACATAACAACCTTTCACATCACAGTCCAATCAATTCACCCACGTTACTATATAATTATGAGTTTCCATCAACTTCTCATCCACACACATCCAAATTTCAACTCAATATCTTCCATAAATTTTTCCTACATCTTTTCACAAAATTTTTTCTGTACAACGGATGTGTCGTCCAATCGCACCCTAAGGCTTTTACCCAAGAGGTGCGCAACTGATTGAAACGGAAGAAATCAAGGTTCTATATGCCGTGGGGCTAGTATACATTGTAAACTACAAATGGAATGCAAATATGGACGGACCTCAGTCTCCTGAAACTTCAAATCAAATAGTTTCAGTTGCCTAGAACAAAGCCCATAAAACAAACCCAAATGAAGCACAACACCAGGTTTCTTTCCAAACTAGTCAATGAGACCCGCAGATCCAGCAATATTATAGATAATACAACACCAGTTAGTTTCCAATAATTTTGTTTTCGTATGGATAAAGAGGGTCAATGCCATATGCTCAATCGGCATTTGGCAACACCATATACTGGGAATTATATCCCATTCATATGTCTATGCACCAGCACCAATTTTCCTCTTTATTTCATAAACCCAACCCAAACTAGGATCAATTAGGACCTCAAGATTAAGCAAGAAAAAATACAGTTTAACAACAAAGCAATTTGCTGTAAAGATTCAGAATAAACTCAAAGCCTATTATCTGTTACTAGGCTATCCACAGATACAAACTGTCAATGTACAAACAACTCAATTCAAATCATCCAGTGGTCAAGAACTCACCAGTCCAGGCCAGTTTTCTAGTTTCAAGTGTGAACTACACAATTAAAATCCTACTTTGTGGGGCCCTTCTAAATACCAGAGTACACATGAATATATAAATCATCCACCCAACGTTAAGCTGTAAATACAGTCTCTAAACTAAAGAGGGCCCATAGCTAGACCAAACCTTATATCCATAAAGATCCGATAGCAAACCCAACACCACCTTATTCCCCATGCCAAAAAAAAAAAAAAGAATAAAACAAAATAAAATAATTGAGGGAGAGAGAGAAAGAGAAAGAAAAACAGCATCCTATTTCTCTACAGATCCAAAGAGGTTCACCAGCAGAACCCTTTCAAAAGCTTCCTATTGAACTTCAACAAACATGCCAACTAGAGGGCCTAGAGCTTAGAGGCCATATCCAGTTTGTAGGCTATATCACAGAGTTCTCCGATCTCCACAAACTGGGAACCATGGAAAAGACTCCCTGAGGAGGGTGACATGGAAGTATTAACAAGAATTTCAATTTTAATTCACCAAAGCCGCTGCACCAGTAAGGTCCCGCCACTGGCACCGTACCACCGGGGCTGGCAGCAGGCATAATGTGGCATCTCAATGTTCATTAATGATTCACCACAGGCCTTCTATCGTATAATATTCACAATAAGAGAGCTGACTTCAATCCGTTGCAAATGACATGGAGGAATAACAGTTGCAATATAGCAACTATATAAAGTTTTTGTGTACATCATTTTTCAGTCAGTATCTGAATACAAATCAAAGTGTGCAGATTATAAGCATGCTGGCCGCTGAGTCACTAAATGCAAGTGACAGATGTTATCCAAAGACATCATAAGTGCAGCCAACACAGACATCAAGGAGTAAGCTATGCATGATCTTAACTTGCTATTATCAAACAAGACAAATGTACACCAGGTAATAATGCCAAATGTTCACTGATACTATGATTAAGATTCACTTTTTTCCGTACAGAAGCAAATTAAACTTGTTTATCTTTAAAAGCCTTTCTCAGCAGTTAAGCAATAAAATTAGTCCTGTGAGCACAAGAGTAATTGGGCAATGCTACTTACAAGTCAATTTTTACCTGTAAAACTTTTCAACATGTAACACACTTATTACAATATTGACTTATAATATGCACACTACAGATGAATCTATAGTGCCATGGGAAAGTTCAACATATTGGATTTCAATTTTCGTAGACGAAACAAAATGTAAGCTTCCTACATGCAATATTGGAGATAGAAAACTCTTATTCCACATAACGAATTAAGCATTTTCTGCATGATGTGTAAACATTGTTGCAAATTCAATGCTAGCTCAATGTCTCCCTCCACCGTTGCTAAGTATATGATACTACATCCACTTGGTGCATACCTATCATAGGGGTGGTAATTTCTAATTCGACCCAAAAGCCTAACCCAAACTTACCAGAAATTAGTGAGTTTGGATCAAGCTTTAGCAAGTGTGGTCAAAAGTGGGTTGAACCTAGAAACCCGATAAAATAAATGAGCTAATTTCATATTACTTGATGAGTTGACTTACGAATCCACAAACCACGAATATATTTTAAATAATTTAATAAATATTTATATAATATGAAAAAATTAATTAAATAAAATTAAATGATAAAATTGTAAATATTTAAAAGTCAAACCTTAATTAAATAAATTGATAATTAAACATCTGTTAAAAATAAATAAACTTAGCTGTTGATGTAAAATGATTGATAATACTTTCTTAATATAGTATGATGAAAATTTGAAATTTTTTATTAATCAAACCTTGGTACGCATAATTTGTTTTAGTAATATTCAATTATTATAAAGAAAAAATAAACTTTTTTGATTGAGGGGTTAATGGATCAGGTTTAGGTAACCCAAGAAATTAATGAATATTTGACTTGCAAAAATTAACAGGTCGGGTTTGGGTTGAAGGGCCACATATAATATTCAAGTGTCAACCCAACCTGTTTCCACCTCTAAACACCCAATAAATTGACATCCAAGATATTTTTCCCATTTAATTTAGAGCATTCAAATGTGGTAAGCTGAGTAAGTAGTTAGAACTTCAAATGAGAAATAGCATATCAGGAGAGAAAACTCTATTCAACGTTACATTGAAGAGCCAATAGGAGGCTTTCAAGAGTAAGATATTTCACTAGTTCATTTAAATATTTTTTTGTACCAACATTTTCTAATTGACACTATTTTATTTAAAGACATCATTCTTTAGTGCATGTCTGTATTCAACAGCATGTAAGAACATTTCAGTCTCTCGGTTACAGGTAAAACAACAATATCAAGTGACGGAAATTTTACAAAGACTTGAACTATATTGGGGACCTACAAAATTACAAGAACAAATTAAACTAACAGCATTTTGAAGCTCATTGGGCTAATTTCATTCATTCTTGAGGATTTACGAAAGGCTGAAATCAGATTTTTGAAGTTCTTGAGTTAGCGCAGCACAATGACTAACCTAATAGCACAACATTGAGTTTTGCCAACATCATTCAGAAGAAAGGGTGACGAAGGAACATATCAACAATTTCAGCATAATTTTATAGGTAATAGCGCATCATCAAAATGAGTACCTAGCATGGTGATATTGCAGATATTCAGGTCCATACAATCAATACCTAGCTCCAAAATTACGTCGCTGTGAATTAAACGACAAAACAAACGATATAATAAGAAAAAAAAGTACAATAAAATCTCTCACTTGAACTCGAAAGTTGGTGGGATCGGCGAGTCGAAGCTCTCCAGAATCTCTGTTCTCGTTCCACCATCGCTCTTCTTCTCCTCTTTCTCCCCGCCACCGAACAAGCCTCCAAACCAAGAAGGCGAAGACGTAGATGGATTGACCGCCACTTCCTGCGGCATCCCCTGTGCCCCACCAGGGAGATCCTCAACAAAGATTGGCGCTTCCTGAGGGGCACTCAGGACTTTATTCAACATGATCCCAGCCCCCTCAATAAGAGCCAAGAGGACACCGCCAAAAAGGGCCGAACGAGAGGCGGCGCCGACACCCTGGCGCATCTGGAGAAATCCCCCGGTGGCGGCACCTGCGATGATGGAATTCCACGGGTCCTCTTTCTGCCTGAGGTAAACCATGGAACAGTCGAAGGTGGAGAAGAGGCCGCCCCATATGGCGAAGCTGCCGCCGATGCGAGGGGCGTTCATACGCACGGCCTGCGATCCGCCGACGAGGCGCTCGCCCTTCGGAGAGTTGTAGACGCCCTTGAGGAAGTGGAAGGCGGAGCCTCCGACAGCGCCCATGCCGAAGGCGCCGCCGATGTCGTCAAGTATGCGATCTGGGCATGGCTCACGGGATGTCTCGGGGGTTCCCATCGTTTCGGCCGACTTTCTTTTGGAGAATCAAAAATGGAGAGGGGGTTTTAAGGAGGTGTTGGCCCATGTGAAATTACACGTGACACCTCAACATTATGTATATTGGAATTGACGTGTATTGATTTGATTGAAGCAAATTTCAAAATAAAAGTTACAAAATAATTATTTTAATATGTGTAGAAATTTTGAGTGAAATAATATTTAAGAATAAAAATATAGTATTTTTATCTTTGCTATTTAAAAATGGTAGGACTATGCCGTATTTCCACGTGACATATCCAATCCTGTCCTACTAAATCAAATGTAGTACTGAATAAAATTTTTATTTAAATTTAAATTTAAATTTTTTCTCTTTTATACACACAAATATATATATATATATAACTAATTATATTCTAATTATTATATTTATTTACAATTAAATTAATAATTTTACATAAACTCACATGTATTCTTATGCCCTAAAAATAAATAATACTAATAATGTTCCTTATATACATATTTAAATAAATAAATTCAAATGCATAATGTTATTATCTCATCCAAGCAATTAATATATTATTTATTCTAACACCTCTCTCTCTCTCTCTCTCTCTCTCTCTCGTCAAACATAATACTCTCAATAGAAGTCTTCTCCTAAACATCATTGTCTTGGTATCCTTAATTATTATTTTGATCATGAAATCCAATTAAAGACAAAAACCTCGACAATTTATACTCTCTCACATCTCACTTATGAAACAAGCGATTTTCACAGTAATTTAAAACTAAAACTCAAGTCAGTTGACCAACAATTATTTTCAAATACATCCAATTTTTTTATTTTTTTTTTCTCCTTTTGTAGGAGGCACTAACCAGTGACATATAGCGAGTAACGAGTAGTAAAAAAATTTAGAAAGCTGTCACAGCACATCACCACAAACAGTAGAAATAAGCAACCAATACAGAACAAAATGGATATAAATATACAATGGGGGCTATTAACTGCGGACTGGGGGAGTTAATATTTTCCATCTGACACAACGAAAGAATGAGACATTAGTGACCGAAAAAGATAAATGAGGAAAGAGGCAACCCGCTTAGATGAAATCAAAGCATTTCCACGCAGATCTACATAAATTAAAGACAATAATGCTTGTAAATATAAAAAGAATGGAATGTAATAAACAATTTTGATTAGAAATAATACTTATCTGTTTCCCTTGGCATAAGCTTTCATAAAATCACAATCATGGGAATTCACCAGATTGTCTTTGGTATAGAGGCTTCCGAACAAGCTATACACTAGGCCCCGAATTTAAAACTTAATTGGATCGTCTATTGATTTTGGGCCAATAATTATTCGGTATCAAAGTATGCTCCTTGGAAAACTGCCGAAAACTAAATCGCAACACATGGTAGAAAAATCCAAGGACAAGCAAATCTAGGAATTAGAGAGCAAGTTGGAAGCCAGATTCACAAAAATGAAGGAAGAATTTGATGCCTAAGTTAGAGGGATTCAACAGAAAGTGAAGAAATCCTAGTCAATGGTCGAAAATAAGATAGACCAATTAATAACAGAAGTCCAATAAATGAGCAGCAAATTGTAGCATTCCAGGCACCAATTGCAAAAGGTTCCTCCTTAGCATCAAGATATAGAGGAATACTGCCCACGTCACCACTAAGACACCCATCATAGAGGAATCCTTATTGACAGCAGGACTATTACCAAACTGGCAGTTCTAACCAACTAGCCCAGGTTCAGATGCCCAGAACACCATTTCAACCAAAACACAAAGATTGGTCTCACTGCATTTAAGGGATCTAATGCATCGTTTTAGATAAGGAAGTGCAACAGGTACTTCCACTGTTATAACACTCTAGAAGAAGGTAAGGTGCAAATAGTAGTCTTGTATTTCAATGAGAAGATGGAGAGATGATTCAATAACTTCTTAGTTGGAAAGAACAACATTAGTTGGGATGAACTTCACTAGGCAATTTTGCAAGCCAGCATGATTGAGAATTTTTAACAAGTTGAGGCAAAGGGTAAGTATTTCAAAACACATTGAGATATTTGAAGATTTGCAAGCCAGCGTCATTAAGATCAACCCCTATTTGTCAGACCAACATTTTGTCCATTGTTTCATATGAGGAAATCCATCATACAATGATAATGTTTAAAATACAATTATTGGATGATGCATTTTCTCTTGTTGAGGATGAGGAGAGGAAACTAGAGGCATTGAAGAAGCACATAATTCATGCTAAACTTGCAGGTAGTGACAACAACAAAGGAGTGATCTCGAAACCCATTTGTAAACCACTTTCAAGGAGTGGAAGTGAATTTAAAAGGGGCAACGATTTTGATGTGGAGACAATTGTAACCCAAGTCATAATAGGAATAGTATCAGAAAATTCCACCCAAGGAAGAATAGGAAGATGAGGTCCTTGAACCTAGTCGTGAGGAAGTTTGTGACGGGGGTGAGGTAACACGAAGCACCATCGCTCCAGCACTCTTTGTTTAAGAGCTACAATTTGCTGAATTTTCGTTGGGCTTTAGTTGTAAAAATTAAAATTTTAACACATAAAACATTAAATAACATGTGTCAGAAGTAATTGGAACAAACCCCATCTATTTTTATTGTAAAACACACAAAAATATAATATTACAAGTGTGAACGCATTAGACGTACCTCAGAAACGTTTTTTGCCTTTCCATTTGTGATCCATTGAATCGTAAACCTCAAACCCTGATCTCTAGATTGTCCACGCAATGGTTGTATGAACTCTTCCTATACCTCACAAAACTCTTTTTGTAAAGCTCTAGAGCAAACTTTTTGGACTAGAAAGATCTTGTGACCAAAAGAAGATGCTAGAGGGTGACTAGGTACTTCTTCTTTTGGATTGAAGATGGCACATGAATTTCTTTTTAGGATTTTTTTGATGCATATTGAACTATTCAAGATTTTTATTTATACTATAGATACTAGGGTAAGGTAGATGGACTCCATAGGCCCTCTTATATAGATTCCTTTTGATTAAATAGCTCATGAACTTTAATTTTTTAATCTCATTAATAAATCAGCAGCACATGCTTTAAACATTAATTTCATTAATAATTAAAGTCCCATTTATATCAAATTAATTTCATTTAATTAATCTTATTAATTAAATCAAATTCTCCGTTATATTTCAAATTAATGATCTCATTATTAATAAGTAACATAATAATTTACTTGGTCTAATCTAATTACAACTAAATAAATTATGCACTGCATCAATTTGACTCTCATAACACTTTCCAATCTTATATGTATAACTTTTTAAATTTATTTTTAATTGATAATGAGCATAACCCTAAGGATGTAGGTAATGTCTAACTTATGGCCTATATCGTAGTCCAATTAAAATGAAATGACCAGATCACAATGAACCCTTCCAATCGTGATTACCATACTTTATAAACATTTTGTCTTATTTTATCTTAATTGAATAAAAGTTATGAATTTAGTTAAACTTACAAATTCAGTAATATGACCAATTAGTGTTTCCTCATAAGATAAATATTCTTATCAGAAACTCCTTTCCGATCACACACTTCTTTGGCTAGGGGCTTCTATCTCATAAAACAGTAATTGTATAAGACAAACACCTAACTCACTTATAAAGAAACAAATTCCTAGTTAAACACACACGTGTCCTTATACGCATCCAGACAACAATACGTTGGACTCATGATCCTATCTCATATTAGAATAGATATTGGCCTTTAATGATCTAGTAATTCATTGACCATTATGTGCATAAAATAACTATATCCTGAAAGACGTAATTGATTTCCTCATCAGGGCACGTCTCAGGTAACCAAAAAAATGAATAAAACATTTAAATTACATCTCATAAAATACCCAACAATTAATCCCAACAACACTTGTCACAATAACTGACTGTCATATGAAAATCTAGCATTGCATTAGGTGGATCTTTGTCACTGGCATGCCTAAGATATTATAGGCACTATCAAATAAATATAACAAAGAGGATAGAGATTCTGCTAGTACCCAAATAGAGCGTTGAGATGTCCCTTTCTTACCACTGAAATAGCCCATTTTCTATTATCTAATCATAGGGCAGCCTTGGAAACGGCTTTATAGCACCACATTCGAAGGAAGCCCTCTCTTCTCAAGAAAAACAAAAGTGGAAATTGGTTGGAAAAGCTGTTTTGAATGGGCGGAACAAGCTGCCATTTTATAGGCATCACCACCTAACATTTGCAGTCAATTCACGATAGGGGATGCCTTTGATCTTCGTGGTGGTGGAAATGGCAGTTCGTAGCTTGTCTTTTCTTGGAGATCAATTTTTCTTGATTGTTACTCCACAGTAATAATACGTGTAATCGTGCTTCTTGCATCTTTTATTTCTTCAGTATAATTCTTTGCATTGGCAGGCATTTCTTTACTATTTTTCGCTATGGCAGAGATCTCTTTCCAATTGTCCATTATAGCACCGAATACTTCAAGAATAATCTTCGTTATTGCAATCATATGTAGCTCTGATTCTAACATTGTTATGCTATCTTTTCAAGTGCCAGCGTGGATTTTATCATCAGGCGCCTTAAACCAATCGCTTTTATTGGTCTAATTAGCTGTGAATATGCGCATTAGTTCCTGCCAATTTCTAACAGGCATGGTGGAAGGTGATATTTTGTTCAAAAATAAGAAAAATGCAAGAAATAACTCTAATCCTAAAAATATATGATATTCTAAGTTGAAACGCACAAAAAATCTAGGGAATCTAGTGGTTTTATTTCAAAAATTAGAAAAATAAATGCAGTAAATACCATTATCATACCCTTGTTCTCAAAATTTTTGCCAGTCCCTAGCAAACTAGAGAAGAAAATAAACATTCTGAAATAATCAATTGAAAAAAATAATGTGTTGGATCATGGAACATGGTCAAAAAATTTTACCTCAGAGGGGCCTTTTTGAAAATATAACTATCATGAAGTTTTGAAACAATATAATTTCACAATGAAATAATTAAAATTTCTGTTGCATAGAAATCATCGTATGTGTGTGTATTGCAAGCACCTTCTTTCATTCAAAGAGGCTTGCAAATTTTAAGATCATTCTGGAGTAATTAGCTAGAGAAACTACATGTCCTTGATAAAGATAGAAGAATTTTCATTAACTTATGTAAAATAGTAGTCCGAGAAGATCATTAGGTTTGGGGTTCATATTTTTTAGTTCTTTTTCTCCCCTAGCTTTTTAATAGAGCACTTTTGCCTCTTTTTGAATTGCTGTGTAAGCCTTTTTACGTGAGACCAAACATTATGATAAGCAAGCTTGATTACACAACTTTCCAACTTAGACACATAAATATTTAGTATATTCTTAATTTAATCATCGTTTTACGCAAACATGAACAATCAATGCTAGTGTGCATTTCCCAGTTTGTTACTAAGTATCGTGAATCAACTAAGTAGCCATATTAGCTCTTTTTTCTTCTCGTCTTTGTCCTTTATCCTTTTCTTTTCTTCCTCACATTTTAATAATTCTAAGCTGTTCTTTCAAAGGAATGGACTAAATTATCTCTTATACTATTCCTGTTTTTATGAATTTTTAAAAGTATTTTGCTTTATCTAGATAAGGAATCACGTGCCTATAACTAATAACTACGTTGTAAAATAGATCATGTTAGAATTACATTTTAAAATTTGTGTTGCAACTCTGCTTGTTTATACCTAATGAAAAATTTTGGTTTTTCATTGGAATTCTTCATTATGATCATCATTAATATTTTTTATAATATTTAAAGTTAAATATAATTTTTGTGATTTAATATGTGTGGAAGAGAATTAAATCTAATTTACCAAGATTTAGTTTTGTTGGGTGAATATCAAATTAAACTGTATAGTATTTTGAAATTGGTTTATGTAAAGGGGTTGTAAGTAATTTATTAAAGATAAGTAGTTTTCTTCTTTAAAAAATTTGAAATAAAGATATTTTAGAAAAACAAAATATAGCCACATAAAATAATCAAACTGGTTAAACACATTATTTAGTTATCCTATATATAATTCATATTAGCAACTATAATATAAAATTATCTAAGAGTTGATTTATCATTCAAAATAATACTTAGCATTAAATTTATCAATTAAAGTGAACAAGTTTTAAAGAAACTATATATATTTCTCTTCAATGACATTTATGTATGTGTTTAATTTTGTACTGTTTAAAAAAATGATGTAAATGAGATATATATTCTTAAATTTGTTATTCGTTTTGATAAACTTTTGTTTGTTTGTCTTTTTTTTATTTTTTATGTCATTACACTTATTGTACAAGCCCACAAGGATGTATATGTTCAATTATTTCACACAATATTGATTGTGTCTGATAGCCACTATCTTTTAATGCTATCATTAATACTATATGCGATAAATGTGGGGGCAAGGTAATGCCTCTCTTCAAAATATTTACTTCAAAAATACAAATTATAATCATTAAATATTTTAAATTATTTTTTTATTTTTTTTATTTTTGTGCAATTTCATGTAAATATTCATATGAAAAGACACACATAAAAATTGTAACAAGCATAGCCTCAATATTTAACATTAATACTGTATGTGATAAATACGATGACGAGGTTTTTTTAGAAAAATTCAATTTTTAAATTTTAATATAAGAAACCAAAAACAGTATTTGGGGAGTTGAGATAGAATTTATATCAATAACAACAACAATAATAATAATAATACTATAAGAATATGTGATTAAATTAAATAAATTATTTTATTAAATCTAATTATATATTCTTTATTATAAAATAAAATTTTTATTTAATATTAAATTTGATATAAAATAATTAAAATAAAAATAGTTAATTTTTTATTAAAATATAATAAAATAATCTTTTTGACGACGGCATGCCCTAAGGTCATAACTTAAACACGCACCAACTTCCCACCCCACGGCAAGGAAAACGATGTCGTTGTCACTAGCGTCTTCGCCGTGCAGCGCGCCGCGCTTTCCATCTTGCAGTAGCCTCACCCTCAAAACGAGAAAAACTCTTCTTAAATACCCGAGTGTGAACCCTAATCCAATCCTGGCCAAGGCTCCGAAGATAGAAAAAGTGCGTGTTTTTCTCTTCATGATTACTAGTAATGCTCTTTATTTAGATTCTTTCATTGTAAGTTTTGAATTTTAATGTTTAGGCCTTTCTATAAAAGGTGTTACTCCGACGTTGAGTGGGTGAAACTTATCATTGCCTGCGTTCTGTGATATGGCAAAGCCCCGAGCATTTCCTTTTGCTTTAAGAATCTCTTCGCGGCCAATCACAATGCCAAGGCAGTTTAATGCTTCAAAGCCACTTCCTCCGATTGCTGGCTGCCATTTAGTTCTTGGGTCCGGTAAAAGAACCATTGAACAATTTAAACCTTTAGGACCCACGAATTCTATAAAGAGTTGCTTCTCGAATTATTCATTATTGGGAGCGAAGAGCTTTTGCAGTTGGAATACGAAGAAGACAGATGAAAGAAGTGGAAAGCCCCTTCCTTGGTTAGCCGCTTCTGTGGAAAAGGAACGGAGAAAAGGTGGAGAAAATGAGAAAAGTAAAGTTGTTAGGTCTTCGTGGGAGGAATCGGCAGAAAAGTTCTTAAAAGGCCGCACATCCACCGTGGAAATTAGGGAAACTCATAAATTTGAAGGTAGGGGAAAAGAGTTTAGGAGTAAAGTAGATACTCGCATAGAAGATGAAGAAGTGGAGGGGGAGATTGAGGAAGTTAACGATCCCAGATGGCATAAGATTAGGAATAGGTTCAGCAACTCTGTGGAGGTAAAACCAGGGTCTGACAGAGCTGAGGTCCGGAAATGGAATAAGCAGGAAAGTTGGGGTAGAAAAACGTGGAAAGAAGCTAAGGAATCATCACTGCCCAAAATGGTAGGAGAAGGGATCTATGGAGTTGGTCCTGTTTTGGCTGCACTTTCGGCTGGAAGAAGAGAATTCTATGCATTGTATGTTCAGGAAGGGTTGGATCTTAGTACGAATAATAAGAAAAAGAAGGACAAGAAAGGTTTTGAGAAAGTTCTGAAGATGGCAGAAAAAATTGGATTAAGCAAGAAGGCAGTGTCCAAGCATGATCTCAACATGATTGCTGATAATAGGCCTCACCAAGGGTTGGTTCTGGATGCTTCTCCCCTGGAAATGGTTGGTATAAAGGAGCTGGAACCTGTTTTTGTTGATGGGGAAAGGTGTCCTCTTTGGTTGGCATTGGATGAAGTTACCGATCCACAGAATCTAGGGGCCATCATTCGTTCTGCTTACTTCTTTGGAGCTTCTGGAGTTGTGTTATGTGCCAAGAATTCAGCTCCGTTGAGTGGGGTTGTGAGCAAAGCTAGTGCAGGCTCGCTTGAACTAATGGAACTTAGATCTTGCAAGAATATGATGCAGTTCCTAGCATCCTCAATTGCAAATGATTGGCGGGTTCTCGGTGGCTCAGTTTCTCCTAGAGCCATTCCTTTGAAGGAGATCGTTCCCGGTGCCCCTACGATCCTGGTTCTGGGCAGTGAGGGCACTGGTTTGAGGCCTTTGGTGGAGAGAGCTTGCACTCACTTGGTTAGAATTCCTGGAAATCTTCCTGTTGATTTTGTTACAACGGGAGATGAAGATGTGGACGCTGTGGAGAATCCAGGTCAGGATTTCAGGTCCTTCTTGGCAGTTGAGAGCTTGAATGTAAGTGTCGCAGCGGGCGTCCTGCTCAATCACTTGATTGGATGAAGACTCTGGTCATGTGCAAGAAGCCTGACAGGTGTAATTGACAAAATATTCTGCCATGTACTCAAACTTGTGCCATGGTTTTCCATTCATATATTTTTTTTTATAATTAGTGTTCCATTACACATATTTATACTTTTAATTTGTTTCATGGCAATATTCTTGGGAGTTTTCTCTTTGTGGCAATACTTTCTAGAAAATTTGATAAAGACAAATATTAGAAACTCATCTGCCTAATGTCGTGATCACTTTAGGTAAAGTTTGTGGCGCAAGACGACGACTGGTGATTGCTATAATCTTCATTTTCAGCTGTATTTCTGCTGATTTCTCATTGCTGACTAAGGGGGAACCACCATTCCTGGACCTAGTTAGCTTCAACCACAATATTTCCAGCTATCTTCCCACCTTTTGGTCCAAACGCAACTTTTGGGGTAGCTTTGGAGATTGACTGTGACCAGTTTTAACTAGTTTTTGTCTAGTTAATCCATCACTTCTTACTCCCAGGGCTTGTATTCTTGGTGAGAAGGTATTATTGGGATTAAAAGATAAGAATATTTCTTGGCTTGGATAGCTTCCTGCCTTTGAGACGCTTCTCATAAAACATCTAAAACCAGACATTAAAATTTGAAAACAAACATAGCCTCTACCTCGAGGGACTTTGATTGCTTCTCATAACGGTGCATTTGAGGTACAAAAACATTCAAAAATGGCTGATGATTATTAACTTCCTGATCCACATTTCATGGTAAGCAAAACTTGCCAAAAGTTCATTTTCAGTTGATGGCAATCGGTCGAGCTCCTCCAACACCCTGGAGGAGAGGATTTAGCTTCTTGTTGCTGTCAACTCTATAGATTACTTAACAATAACATAACCGAAGTACATACAGTCGGAGAAATACCAGTTGGTCGGCAGGGAGACCATTTCAAGTGGAGTACTGCTTTGAACTAACTGATTGATTTGTTGACAATGCACTCAATATAATATATATTTAGAATCCCATTTTTGGAAGAATATCCTTGCTGCACTTCCACATCCATCGTAAGGAACGAAGTTAAAAGTAAATAAATAAACAAACAAGAATACATCAAAACCCTTATTAACATAAGAAAAATAAGGGGGGAGAATATTTACTGGGTGCATGGTAGAGCCTACGGCATATGGAGTTTGGTGTTCTCTTCCTCAAACAGATGTTAGGAGTGGGATGAGATTAGTGATGTTTTTAAACTTGGAATTGTGATTGAACTAGATAACTGATAATGGGTTGCTGGTTCAATCGTATTTTAAATATTGATTGATTTAAATTATATATAATATTATATATATACATACATATATATATATATATATTAATATTAAGTCAATTTTTACCAAAAAAATTTCAAGTTCAATTATCGACATGCTAAATGATATGTATTAGATGTAACATAAAAGTGTAATGATTCAACAAGAAAAAATTTATTATACAAATTTATAAAAAATATAGATTAAATTCAAAGAAAAATATAAATATTGAAAATTTAATTTTGTAAAACAAAAAAACATAATTAACATGAAAAAAATTTAATTTTAAGATGCAATATGCAAATTTTCAATAACTCTATTAGAATAATATATAGTAAAATAACTGATAAAAGTTAAAATAAAAAATAGATGGTAAAAATTATATGTAGTAATGAATTGTTTAGGAGGTAAAAATGCTAAAAATAATAAGAAAACTTAAAAAATTACTTTATTTATTTTTATTTTTAAAACGTGATTTTATGCTTTTTAATTTTTTTTTATCAACTTAAAACTAGTGGTTGATTGGTTTACCCCTATTCTAATGATGAGCCAATTATATAGTGCAATTAGACTGAAAAAATTAACTAGTTCTTAATCGGAACAGTTGAATTGGTTGATTTAATCCTATTTTAAAAACATTGGCTATTAGGGGCAAGCATTTGTACTGAGTTAGTTGGGCTGTGCTTGGTAGTAGATTTCAGTGAGTATATATAAATGAAAATTTTGATTGTTTGAAATTTTGCCGAGAAAAAATTACTTATTGGAATTTATATATTTATGCATGTATATGTAATTTATAATAACGATTAAATGATATAATAATATATAGAGATAAAAATTAGTTTTTAAAATGTAATTATATACAAATATGAGTGTATGCATGTGTGTATGTATAAATATTAATTTAATTGTAAATAAGTGTAAAAATTGAATTTTGAATATATAAATATAAAAGAGAAGTTTGAAAATTTTATTGGATATTATGTTTTGATTAATTAAATTTGATGGGATAAAAATCCTTAAAATTTTCAATAGAAAATAGCAGATTGTATACAAATTCAATCCTAGTGTATATATCTTCTCCCCTCTCTCTCTATATTTTTACTTTTATTTTTAATTACATGTTTATTCTATAAAGAACATATACAAGATTGTTAGTACAATACAAAAATGATAATAGTAACTCTACCATTAAGTACATTTTTTTAACTTTGTTTCATTGATGGGCATAAGAGTATTAGACAATTACTTCATGGTTTTTTGGCACAAAGCTCATTCATTTTTTTTTTTTTCATTTCCTTTTTCCTAAAAAAGAATCATTAGCTCTTTTAATTTCATTCAATCAAATGTTCTTACAAAGCACTAAAGGACCAACATAAAACCATAGGATAAATATACAAAACAAGATTGATAGCACTACCGAAACACAGGTGGACAGGGTCGGCTTTTCTAATTGAAAGCCATCCCAAAAGCCAACGTTGAAGTATCTGTGATGGCTGTTGAAATGGCAATCAGTTTGTCTCCATTGACCCATCGTAAACATGTTGTGATGGCTACAACGAATGCCATCGCAAAAATTGGGATAACATCTATTGGATTGTTGCTGGTTCTGTAACATGTTTAATAAAATTGTTATGATGTTTTGTGACAATTCATGATACCATCCCTATGTTTTGCAATGATGTGTCAAAAGTCATCATGAAATTGGTGATGGTAAGTTGAAGTCGTCCCTAGCTGTTGCTAAAATTTGAAACAGCTTTAAGAAGATATTTTGGTGATGGATTTGGTACAGTTAGTTAGAGATGGAATACAGATAAGCATTTTAGGAATGGATTTCATATAGGTGTTCTTGAAATGGATTTGGGACTATCTTATTAGGAGCGGATTTGTGATGGACAATAATTTTTCAAGGATGTATTTAGAATGATTCTAACATTGATTAGGGATGCAATAGGAAAGGATTTGGAATGACTTTTGCATATTTTGGAATTTTTTATTTTCTACATGTTTTAAGGTATTCAGATGAAAAGAAAGAAGCAAAATCACAATTTAAACTAAGAAAACATCTAGTAAAAGACAAACTATTAATGTAAACATATATTACAAATTTACAATGCGTTTAAAAGTTATACAATTCAAGCAGTACCAAAATAAATTTGAAATCAAACTCCTAATCTATTTGATCTTCTTCATCATCATCTGCATTGGCATCCTCATCCTTGTAATCGAGGAAGTTAATCGTGATGCCAAGCTTCATGCTGATGGCACTCATCACTAGATCTAACTTGTCTTGTATTTTCGTTAACTAGATCCTATAATCCTTCAACTCGTCTTTATGCTCCTCAACTCATCTCCAATGGAATCTATCCAGCCTTCTTGCTTGAGGCCCTTGCATGATGTAGGCTCTTCCTAATAAGCTTCACTATTTTATTTTTAAATGCCCTCTTTATGGCGGTGTTGTCAGATTAGCGTCATATATATTCCATATATATTCCTCTTGTAATGCAATAATAATCAATTTGGTTAGTGAACAGCTGATTGATTTTTGTTGTATTCAAAAATGGTCTTTAAGTCATACTTTCAAGTTGTCATACCTTAAATTTGTCATACCTGAATTGCTCGATATCAGGGTCCACGTCATTGTATCGAGTTTAGGAGCCCTGATAGTACTCGGTGACCATGGACTTGATGCAATCAACCACCTTGTTATTCACACTAAGATTTTGAACATAAGTTTTATACATAAAATGATAAGTGTAGATATGATATGAATGTGGGTAGGAAATTGCAGGCCAAATTTAAGAGCCGAACTTACGAGCCGAACTTACTGGAATGAACAAAGTGTGATGTGTTGAGTTTCCCTGCTGTGCCACTAGCTACCTGATGGGGGTGTTTGCACTTGGAGTGCTCAAGATATTTATGACCCTTTGAGAAGAAGATGTAGATGGTTGATCAGTGTAGTGCATTGACGAGGATGGAATATAACATCGTGTTGGGGAGAGAATAATTTATGTGAACACAATAAATTGTGGGGATTTTCTCTTTAGATTTCAAATAGGCATTTTCTTCAACATCATTTTTCCATGAACAACATAGACATTAAGAATTTGTACGATACTTGTTGAATGTTCAAGAATGAAGAACAAAAGCATGAAACTGGCAAGGAAAATGTTCCATAATGAGAACAATGTTACTCTAAGAGAAGAGCAAGTTATGTGTAACAATGCTTAGGCTTTTGAAAGTGTTGGTCCAACTATGACCAACTATGATTTCTATTCGAGATTGGTATTTGAAGAATTGTAAATGTTTTAGGACGGGTTAATTTTTAATTTTCATATCATAGGTTTTGGCTTTTCAAATTTTTATTGACTTGGATTTTATTTTAATATGACTCATGGATTTTTGGAATGCCAAAAAAGGCTAGTAATTAATGTCATGGAACTTCACCCATGAGCTTGAGTGAATAATTCATATGCACACAATAAGTCAACTTATTGGCTTTACATAATTCCCTACCATTGTTTTCTAGTCACCAAAAAAATGTAAAATTTGCTCTGTTTAGCATGTAGTTGAGTATTTTATTTCAAGAAGTCCCTGAAAATGTCATCATCACATTAAAATTAAATTTATTATAAACTAATACTGTGGTGAATTCAAGTGTCGTATTCATGAGGAGGGTTTGTGTGTATATTAATTTAACTAGGATTTTATTAGTTAAGCCTTTGGAATGGAATGAGAATAAAAAACAAAGAGACAAAAGCGAGCACTGAGAAAATAGGAACATAAGTAAGAAGGTTGAAGTACCAATAATTGAAGAATCTAGCTACTTGTGTGCATTTCCTATATATGCCAAATGTGTTAATTATCAGTTTAATTGTACTGATTACGGATTGTTAATCCCAAGATCTACTATATATTCTCTCGAACTCTTTAATAGTTTCAACTCAAGATTTTAGTGGGTTTTTCAATGAAATTGAGTCAATAAATTAAGTTTGGTCATTAACAGTGTTTATCCACACTAACTATTGTTTCACCCTCGTTATTCTCACAAAATTAGTATTCTCCAATCATACGTCTAGCACGTAGGTTTCACTTCTATTATTTTCCGCATAGCTATCATTTAATTAATGAATTGGCTAATTTTTCCAATCACTATCCAATCACCAATTTTGAATAACTCATGCAAAAACAATTAATCACAAACTCATGCACATATATTCAACCAAACACAATTACAAGCGACTTGAAATAAATTTAGCAATTCATAATAAATTCAATGAAATCAACTCCACATTGTACATCAACCAAACAAACATAAAATCAACAAAAAAAAAGTATGGAAACTTAGTCTATAGATTCTATGCTGCGTGGAAGAATGAACGTGCTTCAATCGTTGGTGCGAGTTTATTCTTCTCCAAGTCTTCAATCTTTGTGAGCCTACATTCTCTAAAGGTTTTGAAAGCAAGAACTAGCTTAACACACTCTCTTGGTTGTGTAGAAGAGGAATTTATATGTACATAGGAGCTAGGATTGTTGTAATGTGTGAAAAAAGACTAAATAGCTCCCAAAATCGTGCAATGGGTTGTTCTTTTGATGCTATTTGTGATCATGATAGATGCTTCTACGGCTGTGATGTTCTTTTCCTCTCCCGCTTATCTAGGCGTGGAAATCACATAGGCTTGTGTCTCAATACCGTGTTTGCACCGTTTGTCTTCGCAGTCGTGCCATCATTTCTCATGATCGCAACTCTGACTGCTATAGCTTCTGCTTTTTCAACCAGTACATCCCGCAGTTTGGGTACATTTTACTAATATTGAAAGAGATTAAATTGATAATATTTTCACCCACATTATCTATTCATCCTTCCTTTCTAGCAATGCTTGCAAGTTAAATATAATAACGCCATGTCTCAATATAATTTGAATGTTTTTCAAATTAAATAAAAAACTTTATGAAAATTTTTAAATGTTTATACAAAAAGAGAATAAGATTCATGTCAACATATATTTTAATTATTTTCAATGAACCATATTAATTCATTTTTTAGTTTTAGACAAGACAGGTTATTTGTTATCATTAGCCAATAGTTTGATTGTAGGCATATGACGCGTGTCATTGCCATAACAAAATTAAATTTATATTAAAACTAGTATTGTAATGAGTACATGTGTCGTATCCATGGAGAGAGGTGTGTGCCTATCAATATAATTAGAATTCTATTAGTTAAGCTGTCTGAAGGTGGCAGTAATGAAAGTAACAAAATAAAAGTAAGCACCTAAAAAACAAAATTACAAGCTTAAATGGATGGAGTACTACAATTGAAAAGTTTAGCACCTTGTATTGCGTTGATTTTTCACATATGCCAAATTTTGCTAATTTTAATTGCTTTGGTTGCAGATTGTTAATTTTAAAGTCTCAAGAATATCATCTCAAACTCTCTTAAAGGTTTAGCTTAAGGTTTCAATGGGATTTCCCAAACTTTACCAAATCAAGTGATTGGTTATGTGATTAACAAGGTTTATTCGTATTAATCCTATAGTTTCACTTTCGTTATTCTTACAAATTAATGTTTGCAAATTATAAATCTAATGTGCATGCTTTACTTCCATTATTCTCCATACAATCACAAGTTAATTAAAGAAGTGGCGAATTCCTCTAATCATACTACGTATCAACAATTGCAAATAAAAACAGAAAAAGCAAAAACAACCACTCATAAAATCATGCATACATATTCAATAAAACACAAGCACAAGCGACTAGATAAAAGTTTAGCAATCTATAATATTATTAACGAAAACAATTACTATAATGTTCAACATTCAAAATAAGGTAGAAATTATAGAAAAAAGTTTGAAAAACTTATTCTAAAATTCTTGCATTGCGTGTATGATTGAAATCTCTCCAACACATGGTGCAGATTCTTCCTTCTCCTTCTCTTCAATCTTGTAACTTGTGTTTTCCAAATGTGTGAATGTAAAAACTAGGCTAAGACTCCCTTCTTGAACGTGTAGAAGATGTATATATAGGTTAAGGTAACTAGGGTTGGCGTCATGTATGTGAAAAGATGAGAAAGCCCTTAATTTACATGCAGATTGTGATCTAGCAGTGCCTTGCAGTATCCCTCGCGGCCACGCACTATGCTTTTGCAATTGGTCCGTGCTTTTCCACATCTGCAAACCTAGGCGTGGGACTCACATAAATTTTGCTTCTCAAAACTTGCGGTCGTGCAACTCCATTTTATGGTTGCTACTTGTTCTCCTATGGTAGTGGAGTCAATTATGATGGATTCTATTCCTCAAGCTATACACATTGCGGTCCTGCTGTGAGCTTGCACTTCCCATCATCATGGTCATGATTGCTTACTACAAATCAATTCCATAACATTCTGCACTTGCTTATGTGGTTGCAACGTCAACTTCCATGACTATGAATTGTCTCGTCACGGTTGTGAGCCCTACATTACAATTATAAAATAATTTTTTTAAGTGTATTTAATGCTCAATTTCTATCAAATATCATCAATTTTACATCCAAACATCTTCAAATCCTCAGGAAAACTACTTTTATGTGCATTCACCTATATTATAATCATTTTTATTTAAAATACATGCAAAAATTAGTCACAACAAGTATAAATATGTTGCAAATTCGTGATTTATATAAAAATATATAATTATGAAATATCATCATATATCTAGTGAATCAAGCAATCAATAGATATGAAATGAAATATTTATCATATTTGTGAGGAAAAATAGTTTTCAATACAAAAATGATATACCAAAGGGTGCAGAAAAAAGAAGAAGAAAATCACTTATAAGAATATGAAACAAATTGAGTTTCATTGGAAATTATTTTTTTAAATCATCCTTCACTTAATTTCATTATGTAAATATTTGGAACTTCTTTTACAAAGTTTATGACAACATACAAAATAAAATGTATTGATATAAAATCATCGTCACAGCCATTCTCGAGGTTCAGACGAAGATTGGTTAAAATTTTTAATTAAATTTTAAATGTTACACTTAAATTTAATTTTTGGGTTAATCAAGAACTTAAAATGAGTTTCGACGAAGATAATTTTGAGTTGAGCTCAATTAATTTTAATCTACACACATATTTTACTATTCTTTACCAATCCAGTCAAATTGGAACTTCAATATTTACTTCGTATAGAACAAATCAAATGCTTAAATTTAATTAATAAATAAACTGACCTTAAACAAACCCTTACTTGATCATAAATTTGATATCAAATAATTTTTACGGATAATTTTTAAATAGAATTTGGCGTTTATTTTCAATTTTCTAGCGCACACACACACACATATTTATAAACATATTATCGTACTCTAAAAAAGGCAATAAGAGTCAAAAATTACGCGGTCTCTCACATTTCCCTCTTTTTTCGCTTCTGTGTTCTTTCTCTATGCCTTTATTCAGTATCATCGAGTGTGGTGGTTTGATGCAGAGAACTTACGTACGCACGTATATGTGGGACTGCATTCTGCCCTGGTGCATTCTACTTGTTGATTATTGTTCTGGAGTCGGAACCGGATAAATGTATCCTCAGGTGGCAGACCTTGCAGAGGAGATGTCGTGGTTGGATTTATTGGAGGCGTTTCTATTCGCCGCCACCGAAGCTTTGTGTAGTCCTATCGCGCTTTTTATTCAGATCCAGGTGTCGTTTTACTTTGTTCTTTTTAATTTTTTGTTTCTGGGAAATGATGTGAAGGTGAGCGTACAGACGGGATTGTTTGTTTTCAATATGAAAATGCAGGACGTTAATGTTGAATTTTTGCACTATTGTTTTTCCCGGATGAATAAAAATGCTGTTTGATCGACTTAGCTCCTTCGTCATGTTGTAAATAGGGCGCATTGCCGTTTAAACTACCTTCATCGTTGTTGTGAGCTCAAATCAAGTGGCGTTTTACGCAAACAATTTCTTTTTCTATGTGAGAATGAAGTTTGGAATTTTAGCTTTCTTTCTTCTTCTTCTTTCTGTTTTTGAGGGAGGTAATTGTGGGCAGAGATACTTTGGTTTCGTGTTTGAGTTATATCTGACAAGTATCCTATGCATGAGCTGAACATTGTCAGCTGATGGACATATTCGGTTTTCATCCTATGATGGATGGCTGAGAGCTGGACGCTTGAATATTCTGAAGAGGGCTTTGGGTTTCAGCTAATGTCACCATGGATCAGTTCACGCATTTTTTGAACTCTCTGATAATTATGGTTGTTGTTTTCCCCCTTTCTAGTCTCTAGAGGGTTGTTAGGGTGTGTTGGGTGTGGATTGGACAGGCCAACGGATCCAGAGAAAAAGCAGGTCAACAGAGACCTGTTCTGCTTATTGACTCGCTGTAACTGGTAAAATTTTCGTACCGTCAGCCACTTTGGAACTAAGACGCATAATAATTAAGTGCGAAGGGTTTTAGAGACAGGCATTTGAAAATGCAGCTACAAGGCAAGAAACTTGCATTTAGGATGGAATGGAATTTGAACTTAGGGTTCTGATAAATTTGGAAGCGATGGTGTATCATGGATTTTGCAACACATTTATGGTCTTTTATAAATGTTCTAGATTCTGTTAATTACTTGATATTGTGATCATGCTTGACTTTGTATTGCTTTGCTAATCTTTTGCAGTGTAAATGTGGAATTTTGCTTGAGTGTACTTGGCAAAATGCTATTTTGAATCCCCTAATTCTTGTGCTTGTTACATGGAACCTTTGTGTTATTAGACCTTAATAACTACAATACACTGGACAAAAAAATGAAAAAAATGAGAAGATAGTGGAATGTTATCTTCTAATATGTTAAGATGTCTAATACTGATATTACAGATCGCAGTTATTTGGTTTGTGTGTGGGTATCTCCAATGATTTACACACTGGTTACCTCTTTCTACGTTTATAGCCCTTGCCACAGTTAGAAAACTAATAGTATTCACGCCTCTTTCAACATTTTGCGTTGATTTGATTCCTTCAATGTGGATTTGCGTTGTTAAACTGAGGATATGGGAACCTTCTCTTCATACTGCAGGGGTTTTTCATTTGCTTATTTCTTGCTCTTGGCTGGGCTTTGGCTTCTTATGTCAGGTACATAATTTGATGGTCCGCATTATACTTGTGGTGCCAATACCGGACATGGATTGTTCTCTGCTTAAAATTTATGCTCATTGTTTATGATTTTAGTGACCAAATTTCTTGCAACAGGAGTAAAGAGATAAAACGCCTGAAGGAAAGCATAAAAAGTGGCAATAAGTTTGCTTTTCTTTGTTATGATATTAATGACCTTGAGCACTCTAGTCAGGTCAATTTGCCAAGGGTTTCTGTTATAATGCCTTTGAAAGGTTTTGGGGAACACAATCTGTTTAACTGGAGAACTCAGGTGATTTAACTTTAAAGTTCTAAATGCTTATTTATAGTTGGCTATGCACTATATATTTTTATTTTCAGGTAACATTATGTGTTGAAAGTATGGTCATTATTCAGTCAAGTAACATGCTCTTAGTGTGCTTCTCTGAAATAGTATAATCAAGCTAGAAAATATATAAGCAAATGGCAGAAAAACTTGATTACTTATTTTTGCCAATCTCAGCTTTCCCGTCTTTTTTTAACTTTCTGATAGAAATTGTCTTTCCCCTCTTTTCAGCTAGAAGATAAATGAAGAAGTATTCTTCAGAATAAATGCTTTAATTTCCTTGAACCAGATTTTAAGACATGTGGACCTTCTAAGAGTTCTCTTGCTATTGTTTTTAGCTTACAACTTTTCCATTTGACTGAACTGAATTTTTAATTTTTTTGAACTTATCATCAGCAGAGCAAAAGATAGCAAACAAGTTAGTTTTAATTTTTGTCTGGTTTACAAATGCTGCAGATTACATCTTTATATGGTGGTCCCTTGGAATTTCTTTTTGTGGTTGAGAGTACTGAAGACCCTGCTTACCATGCTGTAAAACGTTTATTGAATGATTTTAAGGTCTTTTCTTGATTGAATGCTCTACTCTAATATTCTCTATTTTGTTATAAATGTACCCGCTACTTATGCTTGTCACTGCAAGATATGATTTGGATGAAAATAAATTGATCTTTTATGTTGTTTTAGAAATGGAATCATTATATTTGCTTGTTTAGGACTTCAAGTTTGAAATTTTTAGTTTCGACAGATCTTGTGTTTTATGTCTGTGTGAGGTTCAGTTGACCACAATATCATTTTTCCATGTTGTTTTTGCGATACAATCATGAACATTTGGATGCTTAACTGCTGAGGTCTAAGTTCAATTTACAATGAAAGTAAGATGCCAGAAGTCATCAAAAAAAAATTATCAAGAAAAGCTATACACTGCCACGTAAGTTACAGGCCTTACAGCTGAAAATATTTTGGGAAAGTTACTTGCATATCAAAGAATGCTGTGTGTTAGGGCATTGGAGAATGTGAAATTACTTTATGGCTGTTCAATGGTTGGAGATCTTCAGATATACATTTTGCATAACTATATGAGCTGTAATATTATTCGACCTAAGATAAACGTATGTTTTTGCTTTAGTATTTTATTGTGTTCTGTTGATCACGCTTTTGAATAAATGCTGTTGCCTTTTGATGGGGCTGTTGTATTATCTGCATTAAAATTGTTGCAGAAATAGATTTGTGTATTCCCTGAAAAGTCTACACAACTTCAGCACAATCAATCTCTTTATCCGAGCTTATGACGTTATGCAGGATGATGTTGATGCCAAAATTGTAGTAGCTGGTCTGTCGACAACCTGTAGTCAGAAGATTCACAATCAGTTGGTATACAATTACTTGTGTTACTCAATGAACTTATATTTTGAAACTTGAAGTCAGTGTGGCTTTTATAGCTTCAAGTTTTTAAGAATGCTTGAACAAAGTAACCCTGAAATAGGCTAATGTGATCCCTCCAAGAAACAATGGATAAGTCTTCAGCTCAACTATTTGACATATTATCCTCAGAAACTTTAGAGAGAGGAGCAGCTGCTAGATATTGCTTTTTATGCATTCTTTGAATAAACATTGGTATCTCAAGTGTTCTATATAATGTGTAACTCTGCGTTTCGTTGTATTTTTTGCAGGTTGGGGTAGAAAAAATGCATAAAGACAGCAAGTATGTGTTATTTCTAGATGATGATGTCAGGCTGCACCCTGGGTCAATTGGAGCCCTCACTGCTGAAATGGAAAAGAACCCAGAAGTATTCTGATATATAAATATTTGTTATTACTATCTCTAACGCATTAACTACTATCCCATGTCATTTCTTAAATCTTTTTACTTGTTTCCTTCACATGACTTATTCTTAGCTGGAAAAATGTGCAGGTATTTATTCAAACAGGATACCCTCTTGATTTACCATCTGGAAGTTTGGGAAGTTACTGTATATATGAATATCACATGGTAAGTTAGGGGGTCTTCTCGACAATTTTATGTTATTCCCGGAGTCCCTGTAAAACCACATATTCTTGGGTAGAGCAATAGATTTTTAGGGAGGTCAGGGTCAAGATGGGGGTCGAACTGACAGAAAGAAGTGAGGGAACTGTCACAAATTTGCAAGGCATTGACTGGAGCAATTATGTAAGAATCAGTCATGTGCAACTGTGCGCTCACAGAATCAGATTCGTCTGAATGGCTGCATTTATCAATGAAGATGCACGTATAAAAATACTTGAGTATATTCACATGGAAATACTAAGAAGATCCTCAAAGGCTGATTGTTGCTTCATATTGTTTCTTGCAACTCACCTGGTTTTGTTGGTTATTCTTTCTAATGTCTAGTTTCTCACATGGAAATTTTCTTCATATTGCAACTTAATTCTTGATATTATTTACAGCCTTGTTCTATGGGCTTTGCTACTGGTGGAAGAACATTCTTTTTGTGGGGAGGATGCATGATGGTAAGCATTTTGTGCATATTGGAATTCATACGGTCACATTTTTAAGATTCTTATCATGAAATATTAAAATTGCAGATGCGCGCAGAAGATTTTAGAGCTGATCGCCATGGCATCATCTCTGAACTTCAAAATGGGGGCTATTCAGATGACATGACTCTTGCAGCTATCGCTGGTAATTTTCTCCATCTTAAGTTAAACATGTTTAGGTCATGAGCTAGCGTGGTTGCCTATATCAACGAAACAGATAGCAAGTGTTGAGCTATGTAGTATAATATCCACAGTTTCCTGTATCATGAATGTGCACTCCAAAGGCTGTTTTAAGCATTATATCTCTTGGCTTTACCATATGTTGCTCAATGAAGAAATATTTACTGATATTGCTGTTCTTTCTAGGGACTCATAAGAGGCTCATCACATCACCACCTGTTGCTGTTTTTCCCCATCCGCTTGCAAGCGATCTTAACTTTGCCAGGTTTTTATAATGTTGCCAAAACTTGATATGCACTTACTTGGTCATTTTGCTTTTCAAAACGAAAGGCATTTGCATCATTCACATTTCCTGCTTCTGCTAGGCCTTTCTAAACCTTTATTCCTATCCATGTAGGTATTGGAATTACTTGAGGAAGCAAACATTTGTTTTAGAATCATACACAACAAAAGTGAACAGAGTTATGAACAGAACATTATTCCTTATACACTGCTATTTGTCATGGGGATTTATCGCACCATATTTTATGTCTGGGGTGCATGTTGCTGCAGCATTGACATTTTACTACAAGGGGTACAAACTCGGTGAAGCAGTTTTTCCATCTAGTGGTAAGTGATCTCATCAAAGGTGTATTTTTAGCAAACTGGATCTTGTTGCAGAAGTACTCTGTGTCCTTGAATTTCAAGATCAGGGCAGTTTTTTTGATGTATCGAGGGTTTGTTTCTTGAAATATGGTTAGCTGCTTGACCTCCACTTTCACTTTTCATTAGCAAGCTTAATCAAGATAGTCTATCTGTGTTATCATAATGCACCCTTCTGAGGTAAGACTGTTCCTGGCAATTGTTCTGTATAAACTTTTGGATGGTTAGATTTGTCAAAATATATGTTGCCTAAATGTCAAAATTCTTTTAATCATAGTCATTTGGCGTTAGTGATTCCCATTTGGTGCTGCAAGAAGCTTATTTACATGAAAGCAAGCCATAATATTGAGTTGGAGTAACATGAAATAGGAGCTCGAGATCATAAGTTTGTATAACCTCTGATCTTTTAATTGTTATGGGGAGTCTTATCAGTTTTTATGGCACTATTGGCTGAAGCTTAACAGGGCTTGATTGCAATGCTTTCAGTTAGAATTTAATAATTTCCGAACTAAGCGCATGTGGTCTTGGATTTTGTTTGACGTATTTTATTTATTATTCTTGAATTTTTCAGGATTGTTGTTGGTTGGCTGCCTTGCTATGTGTACAGTTATTGAACTCTTTTCCATGTGGAACCTAACAAGAGTAGAGGTCAAGCTATGCAATTTGCTGTCCCCAGAGGCTCCTCCATTGTCACTTGCATCTTACAACTGGTGTCTTGTAAGTCCATTTCTTTTCATCTTCTATACTATCCATTGATTCCTTACATTCTAGTTTTAGACTTTATGCCTTTGAACATTGTTGAATATTGATATCTGGGAAGATTCGATTTCTGGTGCCTTTTTCATGGAAAAGTAAGCTTTTCAAGAGTAGCTGCAGAATGCAAAATCTTAAAACGCATCCCTTTCGCCCCTGTCCGAGTTTTGAGAGAGTAACAAAGTGTATTCCATGTATTTTTGGCGTCGGGTGAAAATGATTTGCTCATGCCACCTGTTTAGTCAACGCTGGATAACGGCCACTGAAATCTTTGATTGGTCTACAATGGATCATCAGGTATTCATGGCAATGCTGGTTGACAATTTTTTGTATCCCATTTGTGCAATGCGATCACATTGTTCTCAGTCCATCAACTGGTCTGGCATCCAATACCATTTGAAGGATGGGAAGATAAGCAAGGTACCCCTGTTTGATCCCACTTTTTAACTCTCAAAAGTTGCACCAGCTGACTGAATGACATATTTCTGAGCTGAAACTTAGTAACCTCTTTAACTGGGAACCCTTAGCGTCCACCTGCATCAATGTTGAATTTGTAAAATGCAGATCGAAAGAAGCAAGGACAAGGGACCTGCGTACACGGATTTAGGAGGCAAGCACCTGTACAGAAAGGGATATCCAAGCTATTCCTTTCTGCGATCTCTGTCTGGAAGTTTTGTTCAGAGGCGACAAGCCAAGGAGCACGATTCATAGAAATGACTGAGTCTTGCCTTACATCTTTCTTCAAGGTAAAGGCTATATAAAATCTTAATTTTTTTAGGCAAGTGTTGTTATTTCAATTTATTCTTCAGCTCGGAGGAATTTTCTCTGAGCTTCGTTCTTGTAATTGTATTCATATTGTGTTATTTTGTAAGTTTATCGTTTATTCAGTTTGTTACCTGTAACATTAAATTATTTTTTCTTGTGTGGCCTGTGTATTCTTTCTGGGAGTTCTTCTACTCACAAAATCCTCTCAATATATTTGGAAGTCCGTTTTTGTTTCTCTCAATTTTCATTCCTTCAAAATGCACTATCTACACATCCTTCTTACAGACATAAATATTTAAGATTTAATTATTATTATTATCATTGTTTCCATTCAAAGTCAAGTCATTAGTTATATATATACGTTTGTAATCATGGTTATATAAATTGATGCCATAAAAGCTATTCATTGGTTTTGTATATTATTCTTCATTCAATTATTATATAATACTAGTAATTTTAGCACTCTATTTGTGTGCATTTAAATTGATATGATATTAAAATAAAAAAAATTACCTGATATGTCTTATATATAATATAGAATAATTTATTTTATACTCATGTAAAAGAGATAATAATTAAACAGAATAAAAAGAAAAAGAAAAAAAGAAATAAATAATAAAAAAGATAATTTTGTTATTATTAAGTTGAAAAGAAATACATTGCAAACTTGTTTATTGTAACAATCGTAAGGCTAAACTCTTAATTGTATAAAATATAGATATAATTAAATTAAGTTGAAGAAGAATATTTCTATATCTATATATGTGTGTGTGTGAATTTCCTTAGTGCAATCAAAGTAACTCTAATTTTTTAATAATATAATATAGATTACATATATAATACAAAAACAATCGAAGTGTGCACATACTACTTTTATGCAACTTATAGTTTTTTGAAGAAAAAATACATGGTATTTTCAATAGTTGCATCCTTACATAAGCTTTATATTCTGCCAATTTTTTAAACAGCTAGGGTGCAAAGTAGTGTTATCAGAAAGGGATAAGAAGTCCATTTTTCTGTAAATAAATTATTTTGAGATATTCAAACGAAGCTGTCCCACCCGAAAATTTCAAGATTACGAGACCAAATTGATCCTCATGTCGCATTGGCTACATTTGTTTTCATATTTTTACTCCATAAACACTTATTACAGTTATTATAATTTTTAAATTTTACATATATTTCCTTTATTTTTACACAATTTTTAATTAAAAAATAACAAAAACACACACAAGAAAATAAAAACATAGCTATTCATTTGCACATAATATATGCACGTCAAGCTCAAAGAGAAGAACGAACTTGACTAATGAAGCTGGGTGTGTAAGAAACATTGGGAGATTTTTGGTTCATACCAAAATATTTGAGGCTGAGGCTCCAAATGTGGGAATTGATTTACTCGTTTTCCAGACAACAACATGAATAGGGATAGTTACAGAACCGAAATGAGTTTGACAGAAGTATGACTCGGGAATGGTCATGTCATGTATGCTCAAGTTTTACTACACTGTAGTATATGTTTGGGAAACAGGAAATACCCAGACCTTAAAACAACCCCTCATTTTGTCAAAGAATAACAAAAATCAACAGCACATTTGGTCAATCAAAGTTATTCCATCAATAGACAGCATGGTCACCAAGAGCAAACAAGTAGCACGCGCCACCAATTCAAGCTAAATGGAAGAATACTTAAGTACTGAACTCTTTTAGCTTAGTATCATGGGAAGAGCACGGCACAGACACAAAGTTTCATTCTGACTTCTACTTCTTTTATGTTTGAGGATATACAGAGTGAAGCAAATGTGCCTGGTATATTTCTTGCCAGTCGAGCAAGAGCTCTTGAGAATTTTGCCAGCAGGCAAACAAGATAGTTTCTGTCATTGAACTACCAGAGTAGAATAGGCTAGAAATGGATTCAGGAAAAAAAGTTCACCGCCACTATCTAGTACAGCAGAACTGAATGCGTCACACTAATTAAAACTGTTGGGCAGCATATACGTGCTCAAAGTTTTCATTGCACATTAGAAGGGCTGACCTGCTTAAATAAATATTCATAACTGAAGAATACATTCATCATCCAAAACAATGATGCATCAATCACTTCACTAGCTCTCCAATGTAAAAGTCCTCAATCATGTCAAAGACACGGGTAGCATGTTGTGGCCTGTCAAAATGTGAAACAGGAAGAGTGGTGATTCAACAAAGTATGCACGACTGCAGCTAAAGTAGAAAATAAAATAGTTGAAAATTTAAAGCAAGGGAATGTTTAAGGCAAGCCATGTGATTATGGGCAACTAGCTGACATCGCACAGTAGCATATTTCCTACTAAAGGTCAAATTATTGTGTCATCCAAACACACACACACACACACACACACACTTAAAAATGATAAAAAAGGTTTTCGAAGTTAGAAAAGCCTACCCATAGAAGCCTTTGGTAGAATCATCACCGGCATGTGTTAGGATGGCATCACCACCAGGGTGTTCTTCTACATAAGAGGTTACATCATAAACCTGGAAATCACTCAATATTTTTACTGTGGTGACCACAAATGTCAAATTGGGACAATATCTATGATTGTTTTCAATTTTTCCACTTTAAAACAAACACTACAATCATTACATATTTAAATTTTTATCTCTCTTTTACTTTTACATATCCCTGATAAAAACGCACTTAAAACACACAAACAAAAACTTAAAATGAACAAGGCAACAATTTTCGTAGAATATATAACAAATTGAATTCCAAGAAAAACCTTTTCTTTTATGATGATCCAACAATCAGTCCTCTTGTTGTGCAATGCAACTTCGGCTTTGGTGTACGCTTTAGATGCCTTAAACAAGTAATCAGAAAAATAAGAAACACAGTGGCAAACAGTACCTATCCTTGAAATTTCAAGCGAAGAGAGTCAATGGCAATCTAAACGAAATACTCAATAAAATAGCATGTATCATATTTAGACTAAAAGAAGAGTATCTACAGCGAAAAAAACGGCAGCACAACTAAACCTATACAAATCCTCAAATCAATATGGTTGTTCTGGAGGTGGTTGTGTTAGTGTCCTGAATGAGAATCCATAATTACCTTCAGCCTTTTATTCCATAGGGCCTTTGCTTCGAACTTATAATGAGGCAAAGGTTTTAAATTGTAAAGCTACTCATCAAGTTTCCATTCATAAATATATTGTCCAAATTTGGTTCCATTTGGCATAGTGATTGAATTGAATGACTAGTTATAGTTGGAAAGCGTTGGAATATATTTAAAAGCTAAGATCTTCACAATGTGAAAACCTGCATATTATCTCAGAAGGCTCAATTGTAGACTTCAAATTCAATCTGCAAACACAGCATCACACAACAGTTCTTATTTTCACTATAAGAACATTTCAAATGGACGAGTTAAATTCAAATTGAAAAACCACAAAACCCAGTCCCAACGAGAGTGAAATAATTTTTGCATTTCGTTTGTTGAACTTATATATACCATAGTAACATCCAGGAAAACAATCACACATTTCTTTTTCTAGTTTTCCTTCTGAACTTCATAACACATTGTGGAAATATTCACCAGTTCTATTGACATGTAATCCTAAATGTCAAGAATCCAATTAATATTAAACTGTTGGAAAAACAGCGGACATTCAGAGTCCAGTGCAAGTACCTCATCGTTAACTTTAGACCGCACCATTTTTCCATGATCTGCATTCCACCAAATTCAGCCAATCGAACAAAAAATTAAAGACCCGCAGTACTGCTGCACTTCGAACATATATTCTACACTTGATTAACATAAAAAAAACTAACCAGATTTACGCAGGCGAGGGATTACAATTAGCACTCCCAATATAAAACCCAGAAATAATGTAACTACTAACAGATCCATTTCTCAACTTCCACCTTATCTGCTCACATATAGAAATCAAAAGCGGAAAAAACAAAAAAAAAAAGAAACAAAAAAGAAAGAAAAGAAAAAGCATGTTAGAAGAAAACCCATAATTTATACATCAAAATGCATACGAATAAAGTAAATAATAACGAGCAGAATACTGAAGAGATAAGTCTAACAAGTTGATTGCTAATGAACCCATCTCGGTTATTTAGTGGCGGTATAGATAAATGTGTTATCGCATGGGAAACAGAAAAATAAGAGAGAGAGAAAGAGAGAGGAACAGAACCACTCGTTGAATCCTTGATTTTCCGGCGGCGCAGATGAGATGTGTCGCCGGGAAAGTAGCCACCCTACTTCCGACTGTGACTGAATTTATCTAATCTTTCGCTGATCGAAGGAAAATTTCTTTTCAAGAAATAAAAATCCATTTATGTATTATTAATGAACTAATATACCAACACACAGGATACAAATATGTCTATAAAAATTATTGAAAATAATAGAATTATATCATAAAAAAATAATTTTGAGATAATTTAGAGAAAAATAGTCAATTAAAAATTGTTATATAAGTTGAAATTTGAAAGTAGTACAAAAATCTTGAAAAAAATGACATTTAAAGTTGTAAATGGGTACTCAAAATATTTCAATTAATTAAAAAATATTTCGATCATGTATAAATTATTTTTTAAAAATAATAATTCTTATTTCAATAAATTTTTACATATTCATCAAAATTTTACCAATAAAAGTTGCATACTTCATGTGAATGTAAATTTATTTATAAATTATAAAATTTTTGTATTTTAAATAATAAAAATAAAATTATTTAAAATTAAGAATATTAAGAATATGTAAAATAAAAAAACAAATAAAGATAAAAAAAATAAGTTAAATAAATATTTAATATACAAACTATTTTTTATATAACTGTAAAAAAAAGTTAGTGGAGAACAGTAACACATATGAAAAAGTAATAGAATTGTATTTTAGTCATTAATATTTGGAGACAAAAATGGTTATTTTATGGGTTTACACATTCTATATAGTAAAAGATATATTAATAATTATACAATTAAAAATAAAAATAAACTTTAAAAAAGGAATAATAAAATTGGAAGAAGAAAATGCATAAATTAATTTTAATGGATGAAAGTGTTAGAAGAAAATATAATAAATAAAAATTTGTGGAAAAGTGAAAATTTTGAAAAAATAATAAAATTTAAATAAATGTGAAGGTATTTTCATTAAATTTTGAGAATAAAAGGGGTTGTTCTATGGATCTTACGCATTCTATAAAGTAATAGATATAAAATATGAATACAATTTGGATGATAATAAAAAATTTATTTGTTTGAAATTGTGTATTTATATATATATGTGTGTGTGTGTGTAATATAGTTTTAATTGAATTATATGATAGTATACATTAATAATAATTAATTTTTTAAATATATGTATAAATATATAAATGTATTGATGGGATTTTTAATAAATATGATGATTGAATTGCCAATGTTTGTACGCATACATACACACATATAGAAGAGGGCAAAATTGGATCTAAAATTTAAATGAATTTTTTTGGTTAATATAGTTGGAATGTGTAACTTTCGCTGCAAGGAAAATTGGTGATTATTAAAATACCATTTTGCCCAAAATTTAGAAGTGAACTGATGCCCATGTCTTGATTGTGGCAATGAGGCTCACGAGTGCCTTGGATCCTATGATGCATCCACAGAATTGATACTTTGATTGAGATAATTAATATTGTTGGAGAATCTTCGTGAACAACATGAGAATTATTAATCCTATGATGATCAGCACATAGCATATATAGTAAAGTGTCACTGTCGCATGCATTTTTTGGGGGAATATGAACTTGATCATGTCAAGGGTAAGGTGGGATGCAAACTTGTATCAATTTTTCACCCATCAATATCCATGCATTAAAACATATTAAATGATAAAATAACCTTTTTTAAAAAACATCTCTTTCTTTCTTTTATTCTTACATCATTTTGAAATTTTCATGTCAATTTTCTCCCACTGCAATTTATATCTAAAAAATGCACTTCTAAATGGATAGTCATTAACGTAAAACCTTTATTGTCTTTTTTCAACACATATTTTTGTGATCGGTGCAAGTAGTTATTAAATTAATACAATGATATTGTATCAAAATTTTGAACATAAACGGGTCTAATATTAGAGAACATATGAAAAATATACGTAATTAAAATGTTAGATGAAATTTTGGGTATTTCAATTTAATATGAGCACATACATCGTATAAAAAATATTTATAACCTATGGTGTTGTCAATATAGGAAGTTTTGTGAAATATTATGATTGAAGCACATTGTAATGCTATTATGCGGGTATCTAACTAAACTCAACAAAATTTCAAAAATCATATTAAGCATATCTACATAAGCAAAATCAATTAATATATCGTAAATGTACAACAAAGAGTTAACCCCACAAGAATCCAAAGTGGATTTTATTTATATATTTTACCTTTTACTATTTGAAAAAAAAAAAAAAAAAAGAACTTGTGGTCATATATGAGCTGAGGCAGATCCAGAAGTAAAGTGTTGGGGGCAAATCTCGTTTATCAATAGAACAGGCGGGAAAAATTTATTCATTGAGAAAAGGTTTGAAAAATATAGTCATCAAAGCCAACAATAATTTTAAATTAAAAAGCCAACTACGAATAATGTCTATAAACTATCGATTAAATATATGTACATCACAAAATTTTGGGCCCCTTCACAACAGACAACGTTTGGGTTGGGAGTCCAACCCTCCAATATACGTATAGAGTGCAAACAAATTACTACCATTCGTGGGTCTAACCCACCCCTCTAAGCACTCTTCAATTAAATTTGCATATAACATTGGCATTTTAACTGTTGTTATTTCCTACAAAAAGATAGATGGAGTTTAATCACACCCTTAAAGCAAACATATTGTTACATTTTATTTACTCGCAGACACAAATACAATACATTACTGACAAGTGTTGCCATTTACAAAGTGTGACTTGTGAAAAGGATCTCATTTAACAAAGATTATACAAGTCATTGTGTACTCCTGTTTGATTCGTGCGTTTGAGTGTTTCTTTCCTTTTTCTTCTTTCTACCAATTATTAAAATATATTTTGTGAATAATTTTATATTAAGTTCTCTTGCTAACATCTTTTCTAGTAATTTGTATTACATTATTTTGATTATGTTGTTAAGAAAGATAAATTAAATTTAGAACTTCACGAAAAAAAAAAGATGAAATTTGAGGCATACTCTTTTGTTCATTTTTTTTTTATATTAAGAATGGCATACAAAACTAATGCTTGTACGTAGAAAGCACATTATTAATAATTAGTAATATTCTTGTTACTTGAAAATAGAGCTCACCTGACCAAAAATGGAGGGACATAAATCTCCCGTCTAAAAGCTCTTGTTTGTGAGGTATTTAACTATTTTTTTTTTTTTTTGTTCCAAAAGAATCAACTTTCTTCAAAAAGTAAAATATTAATCGAGTCCAACAAGATTATAAAAGAAAAAAAAATAAACTCATAATAATTGTATCAGTTGATGGAATTAGAGTAGCTATTATTAACATTAACAAAATTTAAACACGAGACGTCATGATAATTCAAAACTTGCACATTCATATAGGAACTTACCTTTTAAAAAGATGGTGCATGTATACAATAAAGATGCATGGACCCGCAGAAAATTTGAACCATTTCGAGATCCCATTGCCATGAGTATACGTTGGTCATCACTGACCTGGATTATTAGCCTCTTGTCTGTTCGATCATCGTATACTCGCCACGAATATGCAGCCAAACTCTTATCACACACATCCTCTACTAAGGCAGGCAAAAACTTGTTTCAAGTTGCCCCTTGATGGCCGAGCATTAACTGCATATTTACATATGAAAACTAATCGTTTTCGCAACTCTGGCTTAGTAATCCGTGTTTCATTGAATGATTTTCCATCGTCGAAGTGTCCTGTTAAAATTTTTTGGACATGACAGAAAATGAAAATTCGCTCACAACAGAGAGAAAATTACCATCAACACACACTGCATTTTATAATATAATTCAAGCTTGGATCAGCTCTCAGATTCTGTCCAAACAAGTGTCGATTCCATCAGAAATTTTGGCTTGCCATATCATACGTTCAACTTAAGATACCGAATAACGTAAAATTAAAAATTAAGCATAAAGTTCTAGTAACATTTCAATTCTTACCCGCTACATCATAAAGTGAAGTCAAGATTGCCAAGCCAATGCATATGCTTATATCTTCTCCTGCACACACAAGAAACGAAGGAGGATCAACTAGACAACTGCAAGATAATTGGTAGAACTTGTCAAAAACAAAAATGAAGAAAAACTCGAGATTTTTAATAGATCTGAATTTTTGGTTTCGGGAGAGAGGGGGGGTGGATGTGAAGTGATGGCCAGCTAGTTACACAGTTGGGGCACGAGGTGTTAAGGTCATACAGTATTCAAGGGAATTCATACACGTGGGTTACTCTCACAAAATTTTGATATAGGTATTTGGTATGAGGGAAATAATATAGGGAACTAAAAAGGAATTCCTGCACAACAACCAACTAGAAAGCAGAAGGACAATATCCAGACTCCATCCAAGGGCTAAAAGATTAAGATGGCACAAATGCCGTGCTTACCATTGCTGCAGCAAACTAGAAGTTTGTTCCCCTTTCTTAAATGTGTCTTGGCAAAGTCCAAAGCAAATGGGAGATTCCTTAACAAAGAAGAACGATCAAATTTGGAGTCCTGTTCTCAAGTAGGAGAGAAGCGGAAGAAGAAAGCAAGAAATCAATCGCAAATTCACGACTTGAAAACAAATGAATATATCAAATAAAAATTATTCATATGCCACACATACCACAATTGGCAAATGCAAATACATTTCAGGGCTCTGAAGGGAGATGGGAAAAGGCTCCCTATCACAGTTCAATATGCAGAACGAGTGAAAGACTTGAATAGCTGCAAAATAGGATCCTGTTACACTCATATTGCGAAAGTACAGTAACAATTTAATGATTCAATGCCAAAGAAAAATAGATAATACAACAAAATTGACCACACTTTGCAATCTAACCCAAATTGGAATTTAGTATTATTCAGCTGTGATGCAGTCAAGCTTGAGTGGGATGTTCTTCTAACAATCTTAACAAGCACAAGCGGCACTATGATTTTGGTTCCCAAGCAATGGCACATGACAGGTACAAATTGTAGAATCAACTAACAGTTGCTTTCCTTAATTTCAGTACAAATGTAGCTGCAAGTATGAAGAAAAATTCAAGCATTATGCCAAGTAACAAAGGACAAAAATAACATACCAAGCTGAAATTTACCAACAGCCATATTAGTCAAGCCCAAAAAAAATATGCCATGGTCATCACTTAACTTCTCCTGTTCAGCTCCATTTCCATTATCCAAGTCTAATGCCTCTCCCATAGGAACCCTACTTGTGCTGCCTCGACATTTTGAAGGCTTGGCAGGCACCTGGGGAGCATTTTCTCCCCTTTTTGTGCGACGAACTCTGTCTATTTCAACAATATTTGCTATCTTTTGATTACACAATTCAGGGCCCGAGCTTATTGTATCATAGGCATGTCTCCAGAAAAGGTCAGGCGATAAACCTCTAGCCCAACTTTCCTCATCATCTCCAGCTCCAGCAATATAATTCCAACTAAACTCAGAGGTGGTTCGGTGCTGAAAAGTGCCACTTGAGGATGATGCAGATACAAGAATAACTGGAGTGAAATCCCAGGAATCATACTCCGGTACTTCATTCAACCAGATGACAGTTTTTTGTGAAATCCACAAAGGCCTTAAAGGTTTTTTCAGAGATAATGCAATAGAAGCAATATCAGCTCCACTGCTCTCCACTTCCTTGGTCCAATTTTCCAAACGGGCTTCAATCATTGCTTTCTCAGTTTCTGAAACCCAGAGGGGAAGATGCAAGGAACAATCCCAATTGGAAGAGTCTTGTCCCACGTTTTCAAGCTCATTTGAAGAGGCTGACCCCTGTTGAAGAGCACAGAAGTAAATACTAATGCATGTAAACACTGTGAGGCACATTCACCATCCAATTTAAGAATATACAACATGACAACTCAATCTGACAAGCTGGATATTGGAAATCATGCAGTATATCAAAGAGAAAAGAAATGAGAGAGAGAGAGAGAGAGAGATGAGGGCTCTCATCATCATGCAGAAAATCTAACAACGTCACCAAAGGTAAAGCCACAGATAGAAATTTCAATGAAAGTACACCTCAAAGTTTGCCAGCCTTGCTTGATATCTTCAAGGTTCAATTTAACATGAGTTCATACCAAAACAGATTGGGACCCAAGGTTAAGGGTAAATCTCAAGAGTTTGGCACATGTGTAAGAGGGAAGGCTCAGGTCAATAAAAGTTCAAGCTTGTCATGCATATAAGCGCTCTAAGCTGTTCAAGTCTGACTGATTTTCAGACACTAAACAATTTAGCATTGCATCTTACAAATTGAAATGGGCAGCTAGATCTAGAACTAAGCACATATAAATTTTTGAAGCAAATTTCACTAGACATGGAAAAGAAGCTAGCTTGATCTCAGGACTTGAGAAAAAAGCTTGTAATAATAAAAGCCATCTTTGAACGAACTGAGTTTTTTAAGTTCTGCTTGATTGACAGCCACAACAAAATACAGTTCAGCGGGCTCAAGGCAAGTGGTAAGAATATCATGTTAAAAATCCATTAATCCATATTCCATGCTAAGTATCAAAGAAGACAAGAAATGTATTTCAAGTGAAGCCTGAAACAATGAAAAAAGGTGGGTCAAACTACCAAAAATAATTTTTTTTTGAGGATTTCCTAGAATGATGGAAGCAAAATTTCCAATAAGCACATGATAACAAAGCCGTTTTGACGCGATCCAAGGATCTGTCGAATTTTATTTTATTATTTATTAATTTTAGTTTTATTGGTTAATGGGCTTAATTAATAAATTGGGCCTTATGGGCTTTTTAGGTTAGGGTCTGATAGTTTTAGTATAAATAGTAGTTTGTTATTCAGTTGAGGAAAAAGACAATACAGAGTGTTTTTCAATTAATTCAGGTTTCCTTTCAATTCCCTGAAATTGATTCTTTCAATTTCTCGTGAGTTTCTATCCCAAATCGAGTCATTCCGAATTGGTTCGAGTGATTCGTAACGTATCAATCAGCAATCGGTGTGCTGATTGTGGCCGTTCTTATCGGGTTCAATCCAATCCTACCACGTTGGGTCGGCGTTCTTCGCCCGGTTCGCGTCCCTGGGGTTATCAGATTCGGGTCCGGTTACACCGTTCTATCCGACGCGATCGTTGATCACGTCAATTATGACGCGATCCAAGGATCTGTCGAATTTTATTTTATTATTTATTAATTTTAGTTTTATTGGTTAATGGGCTTAATTAATAAATTGGGCCTTATGGGCTTTTTAGGTTAGGGTCTGATAGTTTTAGTATAAATAGTAGTTTGTTATTCAGTTGAGAAAAAGACAATACAGAGTGTTTTTCAATTAATTCAGGTTTCCTTTCAATTCCCTGAAATTGATTCTTTCAATTTCTCGTGAGTTTCTATCCCAAATCGAGTCATTCCGAATTGGTTCGAGTGATTCGTAACGTATCAATCAGCAATCGGTGTGCTGATTGTGGCCGTTCTTATCGGGTTCAATCCAATCCTACCACGTTGGGTCGGCGTTCTTCGCCCGGTTCGCGTCCCTGGGGTTATCGGATTCGGGTCCGGTTACACCGTTCTATCCGACGCGATCGTTGATCACGTCAATTATGACGCGATCCAAGGATCTGTCGAATTTTATTTTATTATTTATTAATTTTAGTTTTATTGGTTAATGGGCTTAATTAATAAATTGGGCCTTATGCGCTTTTTAGGTTAGGGTCTGATAGTTTTAGTATAAATAGTAGTTTGTTATTCAGTTGAGGAAAAAGACAATACAGAGTGTTTTTCAATTAATTCAGGTTTCCTTTCAATTCCCTGAAATTGATTCTTTCAATTTCTCGTGAGTTTCTATCCCAAATCGAGTCATTCCGAATTGGTTCGAGTGATTCGTAACGTATCAATCAGCAATCGGTGTGCTGATTGTGGCCGTTCTTATCGGGTTCAATCCAATCCTACCACGTTGGGTCGGCGTTCTTCGCCCGGTTCGCGTCCCTGGGGTTATCGGATTCGGGTCCGGTTACACCGTTCTATCCGACGCGATCGTTGATCACGTCAATTTGGTATCAGAGCCATCTTGTGTCGAATTCTAATTCGATACACGATCCGGATTATCAAAAAAAAAAGAAAAATAAATAAAAAAAAGGGAAATTCGCCGCCGCCGCGCCACCGCCGTTGCCGCCGCAAAATCGACCCCCGTTCGACCGATTCACGGCAGCAACCGATCCGGCCGCTGCCGCCGCAGGAAGAAAATAAAAAATAAAAAAAAAAGGGGGGGGATCCGCGTCGCCGCCGCCGCGCCGCAACGAAGAATTGCAGCCGAATCAGCCGCCGTTTCAACCGATTCTTCGCCGCAAACGACCCTAGCATCACCGCCGCCGAAAGCCCACCGTCCTCCGCACCGAATCGCAGCCGGAGGAGGCGCTAATCGACGGCAGAACCGCCGCGAGCCGCGCGATTCGCTGAACGAAAGAAGAAAAAAAAAGAGAGAGAGACGCCGTCGCTGCTGTCGGGGGGGATTCGTCCACGCTTGGGCAGCCTCACCGGCCGCCTTCCGCGGACGAACGCAGGCGAAATCGACGATTTCGTCACCGCCGCCGCCGCTGCCAAAAAAAAAAAAGAAAAGGGGAATAAATCTGTCGGGCCAGGGTTGAGTTGGGCCGAAGAAGACTTTTGGGCCACGATGCTGACTGGGCCCAAGTTAGCAAAAAAAATAAAAATAAAAATAAAAATAAAAAAATAAAATTCCGATTGGGCCGAGGTAAAATTTGGGCCGATTATCTAGTGGGCTGGAAGCAGGATCTGGGCCAGATTGCAACTGGACCAGGCTTGAGCACAAAAAAATCATTGGGCCGAAGGAATTGGACTGGACCAGAAGCTGCCACTGGGCTGGACCGTCCGCTGACGTGGTAAGGCCGTGTTTGGTTTCAGTAATTCTGTTTTTTTTCTAAGGGCTTGTTTGGCTGCAAAATTTTATTTCTGCTTAAGGACCTGTTTGGCTGAAAATTTTTATTTCTGCTTAAGGGCTTGTTTGGCTGCAGAATTTTTATTTATGCTTAAGGGCCTGTTTGGTTACTGAATTTTTTTTTTTAAAAAAAGAGGCCAAAAAAAAAGAGGCAAAAAAAAGAGAAGAGGCCAAAAAAAAAAAGAGGCCAAAAAAAAAAGGAGGCAACCAAAAAAAAAAGAGAGAGGAGTTTATTTATTTATCTATTTTTTTTGTTTTGGGGATGTGTTAGGCCCGCATTTCAACTTTAATCACGTTGAATGGCCAGTCAATATTCAGACCAAGGTAATGGCCCTGACGAGACTAAGTTCTTATTCAAATCTCTCTCTGATGAATTGAGGAAGCTCACCAAAAGCGTGAAGGGTATGCAGGACAGGATGACATATATGCAAGATCGATTAGGGCGCGTAGAAGCATCTCAAGCTGCAACCTTAAAAAGAGACAATTTACTGTCTAGATCGACTGGACACAGAAGCAGTCCCGTGCCAAGCCAAGCTCAGGCTAGGGATGGACATGGGTATCATGTCAGGCCAGTAAGACAAGATCGACGAGGCTACGAGGAGACAAGAAATAAATATACACCATCAAGTCATGATAATATCAGAGAGTATGGATCGAATGTGGATGAGTACAACGAGCCATCTAAGGTATCGAATTCTCCTATTAGAAGTTAAATTCGGGTGTGTCTTAATTGCTTTCAGCGTGGGCATAGCATGAGTGAATGTCGAAATGAGGAAGTTGATACTCACATCGGCATTAGCAAAGTTTTGGGAGAGAAGAAAGGCCTATCCATCGAGACGCCATCTTTGACTCAAGTGGAAATTGCAAAGAAGATGCCATCGGATGAAGTACAACATGAAGATAATGGCAGTGATAACACACATCAGGAAACTGAGGAGAAAAGTGAACGGAAAGAAGTAACGGAATCAGCAGAAATTGAAAGGGATAAAGCTGAGATAGAAGGAGCCATAGAAATTAAAGTGAAAGTTGAGGACAACCACAAGCATGAAGCACAAGCCAAGGATTGGGAGATTAAACTTCTACAGAGCCACGTGTACATTGATCCATTCGACTATCTAACAGGTCCTATGTCCAATTATATTGTACAAGAGTTGAAGATAGTTTTATCTGCAGAGGTTACACATGCATATCCGAATAAGTCATCAGTGCCCTTTTATATTCCTTTATATAGTTTGTTACCGATATTTCTATGCTGGACTCATAAGAAGATAAAACTGAAGTTTCAGCGAGGCGATGAAGGGTTAAAGGACTTTCAGAGATTCGTGTTTGATCCAGGAGGACACAGATTCGAATTGAGGACAATTCGCCTTCAAGAGGAGGGGTATGACGCGATCCAAGGATCTGTCGAATTTTATTTTATTATTTATTAATTTTAGTTTTATTGGTTAATGGGCTTAATTAATAAATTGGGCCTTATGGGCTTTTTAGGTTAGGGTCTGATAGTTTTAGTATAAATAGTAGTTTGTTATTCAGTTGAGGAAAAAGACAATACAGAGTGTTTTTCAATTAATTCAGGTTTCCTTTCAATTCCCTGAAATTGATTCTTTCAATTTCTCGTGAGTTTCTATCCCAAATCGAGTCATTCCGAATTGGTTCGAGTGATTCGTAACGTATCAATCAGCAATCGGTGTGCTGATTGTGGCCGTTCTTATCGGGTTCAATCCAATCCTACCACGTTGGGTCGGCGTTCTTCGCCCGGTTCGCGTCCCTGGGGTTATCAGATTCGGGTCCGGTTACACCGTTCTATCCGACGCGATCGTTGATCACGTCACGTTTTCTTTATGGATTTCCTCAAACAATTCATGTAACGCATTTCATAATCATATAGTCCTTGATAAACTTTGAAAGCAACCAAACAACAAAATATTAATGTTCCACTTACATTCTCCTGAACATCATGTCTATCTAGTCTTGTCCAAAAATTGAAGATAGCGCGATTTAAGACACAGGTCCAAATTGGTATGGTCTTGGACATGCTGTCAGGAAACCTCTTCCCTTTTCTTGTTGAATCAACAATCATACATCCTCCCCTCTGTCCTACCCATCAAAAAAAAAATAAAATTAATACATATACTGGTCAGAAAAAGAACAAACAAACGAGCATACTTGGTGTCTCAATAATAGAATCAAGTCTGACTCCAATTCAACCAAGCACTGTACCAAAGCCTTGGCTGGTTGCCACGAAAGAGAATAATCACACTTGATAAGTTCTAAACACAAACCCACAAACATAATAGCAACGTCACATTCTATTGAGACAAAAAAACTTCTAATATATCTGAAGTCAATTTCAAGGTTATCTTGAGTAAGATTTTTTGGAAGGTTCCATCAATGGATGTGTTAATATCGGCATAGTGTTTGAAATGGTTGAGTAGTTGTATTACCATCAAGAATACATTTGGCTCACCCGTTTCCATCTTGCACTAATGAGAAATGCCTTTGCTTCAATCTCACGAGACAGTTATAATGACATATTATGTATGCCTTTTCTAGTGTCCTGTGTTGTAAGTGGAGTGACAAATCATTTTGTAATGTTATTAATTACTATTTTTATATTAATCCAATGTCAAACGATAATTTGATTTGTTAACTAGGATTGTATTGAAGTAATGAATATAAATTATATTTCATATGTGTGTATATAAACCAAATTTATTTACATAGAGATTCACATATTTATAAACATTTTATACTGTAATGAGAAAATTCTAAATTCACAGTAGTAATAAACCCCAATCCTAAATTTATAGAGATAGGATTAGGGTTTTTTACCAATATGTTAAGGATGTTACTGAAGTAGCAACCAAAATTCATAAGATAGAACTAGCAAAAAAATACGCTAAAACATTCTCACATTGATACTAAACCTAGAGCAAATATAAATCACGATCATCTTGTTACAAAGGTCTTAAATTACTTTGCCAACGTCGTCTAGGTGAAAATATTAATTGCTTGTTACGAAGATGAAATGAAAGGAGTATTATTTTTCTGGCTTGTGACTTCTAAGATAAGCATGCATGTTTAGTTCTTTCTTGAAGATTCAATTACTACGGGTATGAATATTAGTCAGATCATAATGGTACACAATCACGGGTTCATCGTACGTGAAACCAAATTCTCCTAATAACTTCTTTAGCTACAATATCCCACTAGCCCTGTCCATTCTGGTTCCCTTTATTCAACCTCTGCATTTGCTTCTTACTATTACAAGTCACAAAGAGTTCCTCCAACATAAGTGCAATATCTAGAATTAGATATTTTATCATCTTTTAGAGCTGGCATAGTCTTTTCAAAGTATTCGAAAGGCTTCTAAACTCAATTGAAAGACAAACTATTTCAAGTGGTCTCAATTAATTCCAAATATTCTTAAAAGCATGGAAACTCAGTCATATCATGGGGACTGGATGAGTTGAGCCCTTGTTTGAAGCATGATATAAAGAAAACTCCATGATCATGGTCTGGCTCCTGCAATCAGCAAGACTTGCATGTTTTTGTCCCCAACAAAAGAGATTTGGAATGCAATTCAACAGACTTACTCTAAGACAAAGGATGCAACACAAGCATATGGTGTGAAAGTAAAAACAAAGACTGCAAAACAAGGGAACAAAATTTTTACTAAGTATGCAGACCATATGCAATCTCTCCAATGAGAATTTGATCCATATAGGGTAATTAAGACTAAATGCCCCAATGATGTAGTGATTCTCAAAAACTCTGTGAAAAGACCTAATTTATGATTTTCTTAGTGAGACTCAATCCTCAGTTTGTTCGAGTGAGGATTCAAATCTTTGGTAAATCAGAAATTTCATGCTTTAAAATTCATCTAATGGCCATAAAATTCTATAGAGACCAATAATATTTTTATACAATAGAAGCTCCTTAAGAATTTTAACTTAAATGTGGAACCTACCTCTCCATGAAATAGTATGAATCTCTTGTAACCTCTTCATCATTTTCTACATTGAGGGTTCGTGTCACAAAACCTCAGGTTTAAAGAGCAGCTGTCTACATGCAAAGGTCGATTAAACTAGATTGACCATCTTATGTCAATTATTTTAAAACTATTCTCACATTTCTCTCTGGTGATGGAGAATTAGATCATTACTACTTCCTCAGCTCATCTATTGCCTCATATATGTAACTTCACACAATTGAAGTGCCTTTACTAATGGTCTGATTATTTCCATTGCATAGGCAATGTAGTTCCAAAACTAATTCATCAATATCACACTAGCCCCTACTTTACCTTGCATTTCATTTGCATACACGCACTTGGTCCAAACCTCAACAATAAGTATATTTCTCAAATTTGAATTTTGAACTTGAAACCACTTCATAGTTAAAAGAGCAGTCACAAAGTGAACCTTTCCTATACAAACCCTTTATCTTTTGCACAAGAATTCCTTCACCATACTCAAGAATGAAATCATCACTACTAGTCCATAGGTATTCTTTAAAAGTAAAAATTTTGAATACATCCTCAAATCAATGCAATGTGCTGTGCAAGTTTGGATGCTTTGCTTTCAAATGTTGTCTAATTCATCCAAAAGTGAATAACATAAATAATTTATGAAAATTAGTCAAAAACCACCCACACTATGAATGTGCATATTCATTAAAACATTATTAAATTTATTAATTATAATAAAAATAAAATTATCATATTTTCAAAAATTTTAATAATAAAAACTAATTTATTTTTAAATTAAAATTATGTTTAAAAAATTTATGAAAGAGAGAAAAGAAATTAGAGGTGAGAGTAAAGAAGGGAAAAATCAAATTTTTTATTGAGAAAAAGGAGAAAAAATTAAGACTTAAAATTAAAATGAGGAAAGGAATAAATAAAGAAAATAAGGAGAATTTGGTAGTTTAACATTGAAGACCAAAAGTTGGGTAGTATAAGTCTCTCACACTTAATGATACAACATAGATTGACCCAAGGGACAATACCAAGACCAAAAGTTAGTTACTACAAGGCTCTCACACTTGATATGAAATAGATTTAATCAAGGGGCAATACTACAGATTCACATTATTTAATTAAGGGCAATAGTACATATTTACACCTTGCAACTAAAGTAGTCCCAAAATTTTAACAAAATAGCATAGATAAATAATATAATAATATAATTTTCAAATCACATATTAAAATATTTTCTCATTTGCCAAAACATTTACACTCATGTTGTTTAATTATTTGGGGCTCTTTTTTTCCTCCAACATACAGACTTGTCAAACAATTAAAAGCATTTTTCAGCTGTATGTGTATAAGCTGCCCTAACAACAAATTCTAAAAGATGCTCTGCTCCCTTGGATCCACTCACCAAAAAATTGATCAATATTATTTTTCTTATCCGTCCAACAATTGACTATCAATGGGTAACTGTATTTACCTTCACCCTTTTGGTAACTTTTTTAAATGGCATTCACGTGCTATATTTCTTTTACCAAATGCCCAACTCTCAATTCATTATATGTGTGTGGTTTCATGTCAAGACCACATTATCTATTAGATTTTATTATGGGTCCAAAACTGTTCGGTATGCTTGTTTTCAAATTTGGGTATACGTTTTTAGGTTTTTTATCTCGAGAATTGTATAAAGATAAGTGAGAGAAAGAAATAAAATTTTAAAATGTAAAGATTAAGTGTGCATATTTGAACTCCAAAATTGCAAAACAAACATAGCCATCGTATTTTATGGCATTTGAAGCATACCAACATTATAAATCTACATTGCAAATTTTGCAACTACATAGTCCCTCTATCTTTACAGTTTTATATATTTCCTCCTCCTTTATTCCACAAAAATCATTAGCAAGTTAATTGCCACATCTGTCTATTTTTCAATCTGCAATTTCAATGAGGCATCAAAATTAGCTCGAATGCGCTTCCTATGATTTGTGGCTTGCTCCTCTTTCTAATTCTCTAGTTTTTCAATAACTATTGCCTCGAAATGAGGTATTACACCCATTTGATTCTTTAACTGTAATTCTTTTCCATCAAACTTATGAGCTGCTCTTAAGGCATTTTGGGTAAGTTTTTGTATTTTAAAAACTTCTAGTGGGATGTTGTTCATGTCTTGTATTTCCCTCTACGAAATCTTCTTAAAAAAATACATTTACCGTTATTTGTGTCATTTACATCTAGCAAAGTGTAATAATTCCACCCAAGATTCTTTTCATTTGAAATATTAGAGGAAAATATTGCTACTTTATATCAATGATCAAACTGAAAAAGAAATTCATCGAACACAAATTTAGAGAAATTTTAATTTCATTAAAAAAATTTCAACATGCACTATTATAATTTTATATAATTTTAATATTTGATATCAATATTTTAACAAAAAATAATAATATATTATATAAATCACAAACCATGACATTAACATACAATTGATCATGATATGAAAAATATTACATATCGTGCTTAATTTTTGACAAAATAGATTACACAATTAAAAGTCTCAATAATGCAACAGAAGAGGGAAAGCAAGTTCAATGAAAGGAGAAATATTATACACCATCATAGTATCATACAAATTACAAACTTCATCAATAATAGAACAAAGTATAGACAAGAAACAAAAATAATAATAAGAAAGAAACACACCCACTCACAAAGACCCATTTCTAATCAGCATGCAAAGAAGAAGAAAATAACATGCAATGAACAAAAAGGATGACCCATGGAAAAGACAAACCTCAATGACCCACTAATTTATTAGCACAAAGGAAGAAGACCCACTATTGATTGTACCACTTGTCTCCGCAAAGAAAGAAGGCTCACTATCCTAGGTCCTCCCACTTGTCACTCTTTGTTGCAAAGTGCCTTGAAGAAAGAAACCAACTTGTTATGAAAAAAAAAAAGACTAAGGCTAGGCTTACTTGAACTCTATGGTTTTAAGTAAAGGCATGTGAATGACAAAATACGGACAAAAAAGGCACAACATCCCTTTTAGGGCATTTTCCTTTTCTAAAAAGAACATAATTTAAATATTAAAGAAAATAAAATGTGTAAGTGAAGAATGAAAAGCATGGACTTCATGCCTTGGCCAAAGGCGCCTAAGGAGCCCACCTTAAACATATAGAGCACAAATGACGTTGAATGTGTACCTTTAAGCGCCATTCACCATGGTAGTCACAAAGCACTGCAAAGAAGACCAATCGGCCTAGTCATACTTGTCTCTATTTTCTATGAAATATTGTGAAAATAGAAGCTAACTCATCTAAAGAAATATTAAGAGACCCAAGTACGAGAAGCTCGTATTATTCTATGAACTAAAAAGATGAAATAAATATATAGAAGAAGAGCCTTTTTTCTTTTAATAGATTGTTATAATAAAAAATTCACAATGAAGTGCTTCGTTAAGCTCTGTCTTAGACCACAAAATGGCATTAGATGTGCATCTTTAACTATCATTTTCCATGGAATGCTACATCACAACACTAACATCAACCTAAGTTAACCTAATTGGGTCAGATTCTTCTACAATTTAAATTATGTTGACACTAGTACTATTCATAGTCTGTCATGGCACATCATGGTGAATGGTGCTTAAAGCACACACCCAACAACATCTAGGCTCCTAGGTAGTAGGTTTGATGAAGATACGCCTTATTGTGACTTTTTTATTAAATGTTTTATAAAAAACAATGATAAAAGCCCTAAGAAGGATGTTGGGCCCCCTCTATGGGTATTTCATCTTTATTTCATAGTTTAGAGAATCAAATGAACTCTTACGTGCATCTCTTATTCTTTCACAGAGGAGTTGATTTCTTTCTTCACATAACTCTGTGGCAAACAAAGATAAGTACGGCTACAACATTGGGCTTTCTTCCTTCATGATAAGTGGGATAGCTAACAATGGGTCTTGTTTTACCAAGACAGATAAGGTCTTTGAGGTTCTCCACTATGGATCATTCAACATTAGCACTCTAGTTTTTTCTTCTTTCTTTGCATAGTGGAGTCAACGAATGGCCAGTTTCTGGTCTATAGGCGTGTTCATTTTTTGTTTCTTATATAAAATTTTGGTTTTTGGTCATTATGCTATCATGTATATTTTTAAGTGGGGTCAATATTAGTGAAGCTTTTTATTTATTTAATATTATGGTAATGTCAGCATAAAATTTCTGCAATATTTCATCTTATTAATGTAATTTGTATGGTGAATAAGGTTAATGACACAATTGCATCATATAATATTCTTCATATCACTATGAATTGTATAATAATAACGTGATTAGAGATACCAATAGTGCCCTGGTTAGAGATACCAATAGTGCCCTGGTTAGAGATACTAATAGAAGTAAGAATGAATTGAAATACAAACAATCAGTATAATCAAACACAATTTTAGATTTCAACGTAATTGAATTGAAACCAAACTTGGTATAGAAGACCAGAATTAGCATACAGAAAAATCTGATTGATACGCCGCAAATTACACGAAACTAATCGTGAATAACTCGATTTGAGATGATAGATTCACAAGAAATTGATGGCATAATTTGTAAGAACTAACAAGAAAACTCTTATTAATTGAAAAATACATTCTTTATCTTACAATTGAATAAAAGTAATATTTATATTAAAAATATGCTAAAACCCTAATTCTAAAGCATCTATGTCCCAAAATACACAAAAAGCCCAAACATACATCAAAATAAAATGTGTGAAAATTAGTCTAACTAGGATCACGTCAAATAATATGGTTTATAACATCTAGAGCAATCTACATAAATATAATATGTATTATATATTATTATTTTGATAAAATATTTATATTAAATTTATAATCAACCCAAAATATTATAGTATGTGTCGAAAAATAAAATCTATTTATGGAATTCATATTCCTCTAAATTTTCATTTGATAAAGTTATTATTAATTTAATTGTTGATATAAAGCAGAAAGGTTATATTTTGAGACTTCAAATTAGAAGCATCCTAGGTAAAATTATGGTACTTTTTTTATCTCAACCACAGATATATTAATTGCATTTTATGTTGGAAGCTTTCAAATGAAGGAACTACAATAGAGGTTTTCAAAAAAAAACCAAAACTTTCCTACAATGTCCTTAGAATGTTAAAGAGAAATTAAAAAACTTAATGAAAAAGAAAAAGGGTCCAATAGTTAAATGAATATAATACCTCAACTTGATGAAGATGATGAAGAACAAGAGAATTGGGAAGTTTAGCAACCGTAGATCATGGTGAGCACATTTTGGGTTCTTCTAGTGCCTTACTAAAATTGCTGACTAAAAAACCTAAACAAGTAATTCTAATTGACTTATATTTCAGATCATAAACTGATAGGTTTGTAAAGTACAGAAAGGAGAAAATATGAAATTTGATGAGGCTACAAACATATAGGACTATGTAGTTAAAACATTGCATGATGGATGTATGGTGCTATTATTGCATCAATACCATGGAACATAACGATTTTAGACCAATGATAGAAACTATTGGGCAATATAAGCTATGAATAACACCATTAGCATGTAATGAAGTAAGAAACATTTGAAAAAGAAAATAGAGCACTCTTACACAATTCTACAGAGGGACAAAGAGAATCAAGATAATTTGGTTGATCTAAGACAGCGGACAACAAATAGGAAAAAATATAACACCCATCAATTTTACAGTGAAAGTATCAAGGGACGGTCAATTCATAAAATTTGTTGATGGATAAGCACATTCACACACAGTTGAAGAATGTCCAAATTGCAAGATAAAATTTGTTGATGAATGAGCATATTCACATACGGCTGAAGAATGTCTGAATTGCTTGATAAGTTAATACATACTGGAGAGAAATATACTCAAATAATCACAAATAGGGCAAATGCATATGTTTTGGTAGGTAAAAAATGTTTCAATATTTAATTTAATTATTATTTTATTAAAGTATTATTCATATTAATTATTTTAAAATGAATAAAGTAATTACAGAAGGCAAAGTATCCAAAATTGTACTCATCCCGTGGCTAGCTCATTTACTTTGGCTTGCTACATGAAGATTTCTTCAAAATACTCAATTCAAAGAAGACAGGTGAGAGAGTAGTAACGTTCAATGGGCATATTTCAATAGGCCACAACACAATGAATATTATAAGAGAATTCACATATGAGAAAGAAATAGTTCACTTAACTATAAAACAATTTCAAATTTAAAAGGCACAATCGAGAAAAATGTTCACTTTTGAGGTGTGCATTTAGTGCAACTAGACAAAGGAGGTGCAAAATAGGCTAGTGGCAAGTGTAATATTGATGCCCTCATTTTGAATCGACATATTTATGCAATGAAAAATAGAAAATAGATAGTGAAAGTGCATTGTTTGGAGGATGATGAAAAAAACTTCTAAAGGACAGTATATATGGGGAAATTGATAGGCTAAGGATACAACAATGGCTTCATTCTCCAATAATAAAGAAAGTATAAATAAAGTTTTAGAATAATTGGTAGAAGTGGTTAATTCAGCTCTATTCTCCTTGGCATGTAGCTGAGTATTTCTTAAATCCAAAGTTTTTCTATATGAATCTTATTGTAAAAAAGGATGAAAAGATTATGCATTGAAAAGTTGATTTCATGTTATGAATTACAGGATAAAATTCATGAGGAACATCCAGTGAATTAAAAAATGAAGGCTTCTTTGGAATGTTTACGACTACTTGAAAAAAACCTTTACACCTCGTAATTAATATTTTTCAAGATAATACATTTATTATCTCACATAACATATATATCTTTTCTTAATATTTTGACCTTTTTATTAATTAGAAGCCAAATGGAGGTCCTCTTTTGGGTCTTCTTCAACTCTGTACCTCAAACATTTACAATGTTAATACTCAATCTTACTAGTAGAGCAACTTGTTGTACAAACATGTAAGTGCACCATCTTTTTCTTTATGTAATTATAAATCATTAATTATAAAATGATAATAAAATTTAAATTGAAAGTCTAATACCTACTAATTATTCTATAATTTTTGAAAGCCTAACACCTACTAATCATTCTATAATTTTTTATACTTCACTCCAAGGAACAAAATAGATTCAATGTGTCTAAAAAACTTGTTTTATGTCAAGTATTAGGATGCATGAAATACAATTGACCTTATTTACTAGGAGAATGTTAACAAGTGCATTCAATGTGTGTTGGAAACTAGATAAAGAAAGTGATGATAAGGTGCTCACATACATTTTAGTGATTATTTGGCATGAGGTGATGTTTCTGGAGCATCTGAAATGGAGGAAGTGCAAGCAGTTTTTGATCTCAAAAGACAAAGGGAATTACATCAAGTTCGAAAGTATTGCGATACAAATCTACTTCACATTGTTTTTTGATAGATAAAGAATAGTAAGAGGAAGGAAACAACTTTGCTGATACTAAGAAAGAGGAGGCTAAGAGAAAATGAATATGAATTTGTGGATTTCGACTGTCAGAATTTACTAGCCTCATTTTGTTTAACAGAGACTTTACTAAATTGTTCGGATAGAATTTGAGACTAATTACTTATTTTTCATATATGTTACTGTTATGCAATTCAGATAAAGAGAAAATACAAAATATCTCCATGAAGAACACTAGAGGGCACACTAATAACATAACACACGATAAGACTTGCATCTCGTCAGTACAGACAAAAAAATTCATGTAAGTCATAAGAGTGCAAATATCACCTAGAAGATGCTGATGCTTGTGTTTAGCCACACTGTTCTGTTGGAAGTGGGGGGGGGGGGGGGGGGGTCAAGAAGTCTACTATAAAATGCTAATTTGCTAACAAAAGAAGAAACCGCTTAATAGAATTATATATGTTGATCAATAATGAAATATCCTATATATGTGTGTGAGATATTTATGTAGTTAATAAAGTATGTATACTTAAAGATATTTTATACATATAAAACAGAAATACATACAGCAATTGGAATGAACAATTATTCACTGTAAGGATTGAAATAAAGCTGCATTCCCAAAATGTCTCCATTGCCAAAGTCATTTTGTATCGCTTGGGCTTTAGGAGGGACTTGCATAGATTTATTGCCTTGTAAAACAACTCCCAAGCATTTGTTTTTTTTTTCTTTTTATCACCAAAAGGACAAAATATTCTCTAAATAGTTCAAGAGACATAAATTTTGGCATCAGAGATCATTCCAAAACAGGTGCTTTAGGATCATGTATGAAAATTACAAGAACATAAAATAAGATGTTAGCTATTCTCCAGTTAGCCTTAGAATATTTCAGGGCAGGAATTAATAAAAATCTTGGATTAGCTCATATGCGTATGAAAATTTCAATGCAGTTGCATTTTGAGCTTTTAACTAAATTCCATTTGGATGATTTTAGCTGAGGACAGAGTTATGACACGATAAAACTCTTGGCACTGTGAATATCTTTTGATTTCAAGATGACTTCTTTTATATTACTTGGACTTATTTTTGCAGCAAAAGAAAAAGAATTCTAACGTTGGAACTCAACGAAAGTATTTCAGACTCCATTCCCTTATTTACTTATGGCGTGGATGTCTTTCTTCCGTCCACTTGTTTCGTGTGATTTGGCTACTACAAAAGACTAAATAAATAAGCATCCACATAAGGGAATCGTATTTTGTTGTAGTATTATTATGCGAATAAAATATTAGGATGTGCAGCGCATGCCGTGATTCATGGGTCCCAAAAAGTAGCTAATGGAAACGAAACTATAGTCAATGATAAGAAATATCAATTGACCGTGTCGAAATTACCAAATTCTGAACCATACCATTCCAGTGCACGTATACGGATATTTAGAAGGTAGCGATGTAAGTGGAAGTGAACCAGTAGCGGCACAGGTGAGGAGAAATACTATGATTCTACTTTTTGTTTCGCAAATTACCAAACAGCATGCACGCCAACATCGCTGGTTTAAAGAATTAGAAGTGGAAAACCAATGGTCTCAAAATCTCGCATTCAATAACGATAATTGGAATTCACAGTAAGAGGAAAAAATAAAGGAACACGAGCGAAAACAATCGCACATATGGGGAAAAAAGAAAAGAAAGACAAAGGAACGCAAAGAGGATACCAGCGAGGAGGGCGACGTGGAGGTTGAGGCGAGAGGTGTTGAAAGATAAATTGTTGGTGTGGCCGTCGGTGGATTTGAAGTAGCAAGTGGAATGGAAGTTGGGGGAATACCAGAGACCACATCGGAGGTTGGCGAGCAGCGGCAGCTCCGGCCAGAGCTGGGAGATTTCTCCGACGAAGACAGAGTCCTCGTAGATGGACCGTAAGGCGTTGTAGAGCGTACTCTCTTTCCGTTTTATCGTCCTTGAGATTTTGTATATGCTTTGTCTGTGATCCTCCATCGTCGAGACGCCGGACTGCGCAATGCGGCTGTAAAATAAATAAATCTTAAGTTTAAATATGCACGAATAAATACACACAAAATGGGCTCAAGTTCAAAGCTGGTGACGGGCCTCAATATCACGCGTGGATTGGGACTTGGGAGGGTTTTATTCATTTATTTATTTTTGTTTGGGATTTCTTAAAGCTTATTGAGATCTTCATTTGAACAAAGACCTAATTTTTAGGATAGGAAAATTAGGAATAAATTCCTCTAATTAAGCACTTGTCGACAACAGTTCACTATGTTGCCGGTGAAGTCTTGTGACAATGGTTGTTTTGACTATTGAGGTCTCGAAATTCCTCATTCTCTGGTGAACAAAATTACAAAAATGGCCTAAAATATCTATCTTATTTGCATGTGAGTACAACAGAGCGTGGATCCTTGTGCCTTATACTTAGGCATGGCCACGGCTCCGGTTCTGGTGCCAAAAAATTGAAGAATCGAAACCGAATCTTGAGCAACAATTTTGGTTTCTGTTTCAGGTTCTGGTTCTGTTTTTCGACGGTTCTAGTTTTTGTGCTTTAAAGGTTTAGGTTTATACAATTATATTTTATTTTTTGTTCTTATTTGTTTTAATATAGAAGTAACGTGACAAAAAATTCAATACTTTTAATTAACAAGTGTAGAACGAAAAAAAAATTCATATTTTGATTTTATTATTATAACATGAAGTAAAGAATAAGTGATATAAATTTTATAAAATACATTACATTATTAATTAACAAATATTTTGAGTAGAAACAATATACATTACATCATTTAACTACTTTATATTAATATAAATTAACATATTATATATATATATAATATATTTTTTCTTTTTTGGCGGTTTTGGGACGGGAAGCAAACTAATGGTTCCTATTCTGGTTCCAATTTTTTTAAGAATTAGAATTAGAACTATTGCCAATAGTTCTTACATTATTCCGGTTCTATAGTTTCAATCCCAATTCTAGTTCTGGTTCCATGGCTCTAGTCCCAATTTCAATTCCAATTCCAAGACGATTCAGTCCAGTCCAATTTCGAATTTCAAATGGAATCATGACCATACTTACTTATACTCTATTGAATATATTACATAACGCATGTAGTATATTCAATAAAAAATTTATACGAAAAGGGGTTTGATTGAGCTCATAAGCGCTAATATTTGGAAATTTTTTTATGCAAAATAAATATAACTTTAAAAAAATATGATGATGATTATTATTATTATTCTAAAAAATTTTAATTATCTAGACTTATAAATTTTAATTAGATTTCATAAACTAATCTTGTTATTTTTATTAAAACACCTTATTAATTTAGTTTTTAAATAAAACATATAAATTGTATAAATTTTTAAAATTTTAATCAAACATCCTATATAATTTGTAGCCTATTTGTTCTTTTCCAAAAAGTTCTCTTGATCAAAGTATATCATCCACGGTACTAATGTTGCAACTTAACCACCCTTTGTCAAGTCAACATAGCTCATAAATGTTATGAGCGTGCACACGGGCATTCGCACGTGCGCGCGCACACACACACACATTTGCATATATTCACATGCATATTAATATATTTTTTCAAAATTTTCAATCTTTTCTTTTACTCTATTAGTTTATATATGATAAGACTAAATTGTGTATTTTAAAAAAAAACATATTTTTTTCATAATAGACTAGCGTATCTAAATATTCATATATCTCACTTTTGGTTTTCTTAGTGGAAAATTTCAAACCATGTCATAAAATAAAAATTTATGGCATATTAAATATTGAATAATTTCTCTGTTAACCTAACTATGCTCTCTTGCCATAAACTCTGCCTATGTTTGTTACCCCATTCTCACTCACATTTTATTCCATCAATATTTATCCAATTAAACAATACTTAAAATTTTTTTATTTAAATTTATATTTAAAATTTTCCTCTCTTATACATATATAATATTTAAAATTTAATAAATTACACTTATTTATAATCAAATCAATCTCTACGTACACATACGTATGCACTCACTTACATATAGATTTATATATATATATATATATATATATTTGTATTCAATTGCTAAAAGCCACCATATCGTATCATATATTATAATTATATGATATAACTGCATAATATAATAAAAAATTGCTTCCATATCGTTACAATTTTAATGGCAACTTAGAATTTGTTATTTTGAGCCACCTTTCGGTCAATTTATTGGGATACATCAAATTATTTTAAGCGAAAAAAGGGAGATTGAAGTTGTAACAATCATTTATGTTATGAATTTATGTGGCTCTCGTTGTAAACAGAGGATACATTGACAGAGAAGCCTTTTAGACTGTTTTAAAAATATAAATCAAACATACAATAATTTAAAATTTAGGTTGTATACATGTACGTATATATATAATAGTTACATATTCAGAATTAAATTTATCATTTGTCCGCATATATGCACGCTCACATGCACGCAAACACTCGTATTCATACATAAAAATTAGCCATTATTTTTATATAAAACCACACAATTGAATTATTATATAATATTATATATATATATATATATGTATGTATGTATGTTCACAAAAAATCTCACTCAGTAAATATGATTAACATAGACAGCAGTTATCATTCAAAAACACTAAAAAATGCAATAGAATAAACGTGTAATTCACTTTATTTACACTATTCACAGTAAAAGATAATATTATTTGTCAAAAATACTTGCCTCTCATTTGACCAAAATTTCCTCGCCCTAGGTTAACGTGAAGAAAAAAATTCACCATAAAACTCCTCACAAGTAGTGTCACACCCCCAAATTGATGTTGCAATATGATGGTATTGCAAAACGGTCATCTCAATATTTATCAAAGCTCAAATATCAAAACATCTAATTTATAAAGAAACATTTATTGCAAATCATAAGTCTATTACATTAATGCAGTAGAAAAAGAAATTATAGGATATTCTATGACATCGGTCATTCTTGTTTGTTTGAAAACTTAAATCTAAAAGTTCCTTTCCTCACACTTCACCATCCCGCTCACCATGCTCTGGCTAGTTTCTCCTACACTTGTGCAAACCCGTTTGCAAGATTTCACCTAAGATTCTTTCAGGCAATGAGGCTTTTTGACAAACAAGATAAGTTGGAGGGTGGTTAAAGAATTGTTCTTTTTCTTGGTTGAGAAGGTCAACAAATTTTTCTTGATTTTTTAGGAATAATTCTAAAGTTCTATGATTTGAAACTCCTCTAAATTTATTTATTTTCAAAACATAACATTTTATACTTGATAGAAATTTTATTTTTATGTATAACACCTAGGATATACATAGTAAGGGTTCTATGCGCTTCCTGCATAGACGTCAACCCAATAGACTATTTAATTATTAATTTGATTACTAATTAAAACTCATTTAACTTTTAATTATTAATCTCATTAAGGTCTATAGAATTATATCCTTTAGTTTAATTAATTTCATTAATCAAATCTAAGGCTTGTCATGTTTTTATTTGATAATCACATTATTAACAAACAAGATTAGAACTAAATAATTCTAATTGTGTCTTGTCTTTTAATTTTATTAATCCCTATTAGTTAAATTAAAAGATCACTATGCTTTTAATTAACAATCTTTTTGTTAACAAGTATAATGTTAAATCTATTTGGTCTAATCTAATTATAACCAAATTAATTTTTTTCCTTGAAGGCTTGGCTTTTCAAGCCTAATCTTTGAGACTTCTCAAGTTTTAATCATACCCAACTAATTTACTACTTGCTTTTATTCTAACATTTTATGTGTAACTTTTTAGATTTCTTCTTAATTAGTAATGAGTATAACTCAAAAAATATGGATAGCACTTACCCTATGACCTATATTATAGCTTAATTAAGATAAAGTGCATAGATCACATGAATCATCCCAATTGTAAATACCATTCAGTGTAGGCCTTTTGTCTTGTTTAGTTCTAACTGAGTAAGAGCCATAAATTTAGTCAAACTCACAAACTTGATCATAAGCCAATCATTGTTATCTCATGAGATTAATACTTCTATCGAAAACTCCTTTTCCAATCATATATTATCTTGGCTAAGGATTTCTATCTCATGGAAGATTAATTGCATAAGACAAACATCTTACTTACTTGCAAGGAGACAAATCCCCTATTAAACTCATACATGCCTCTATATGTACATGGACAATGACACGTTGGGTTCACGACTCTATCTCATACCAAGATAGATATTGACCCTTAATATCCTAATGACACGTTGGCCATCATGTGTACAAAGCAACTATATCGTCTAAAGTCTAAGACTCATGCACACTTAACAAAATTAGGAAGCAAGACATTGACTAGAAAAAAGTGAACTTTATGTGTTTACATCATTCTTCAAGTCATTGGTCAAATCCATGTATTAGCTTCATCCTCTGAGTTATTGTTCTAATACTCATTCTCCAATAACGTATCTAAACACATATGTTCTTAATATCTCATATTGAACAATATGACACTCACTGTACAAACTTAAGGTATGTCACATTGACTTTTAATGCTCTTTAGAAAGTTCATGATTTGCAAACTAGTTTTAGTAATTGCGTACTAAGATAGTTTTGTATTCAAATTCATAATGCCTTATAAATAAGGCTTTGTGTCATTAAATATTTACATGCATGAAAGAAAACACTGCCATTATATTGATAAAATAAACATCAATATTTTATTAATCAATGAAAAGTAACATTTAGAACTAATATCTCTCTAGTATCCCTTATTGATTGATAATTTAGCCCTAAAGGGCAATTATTAACAATCTCTCACTTACATTCTAATGCTAATGACCCTAATGCCAATTTCAGTGGTATCTAAAATGCATATATTCAATTTGGAGATCCAGTTGTACCTGCGTTATTGACTTGGTGAGTGGGTCAACACCATTATCTATTAAAGCGATCTTCTGCATGGCAACATCACCCCTTCCAATGATAACTCGATTGATGTGATAACATCGCTCAATATGTTTGAATTTTTCATAAGACATTGGTTCCTTTTCTTGTGCAATCGCGTCGTTGCTGTCACAGTAAAGTGGCAACAACTAATTCACATCTAGAATTACATGAAGTTTTGTCATGAATTGCCTTGTCCACACAACTTTCTTTACAACATTATATGCCACAATATACTTAACTTCAGTGGTGGAATTAGCAGTGATAGTTTGTTTCAAACTTTTCTAACTTACTACTCCTCTATTAAGAGTAAATATAATATTAGAGATAGACTTCTTTCATCCATGTCTAACTAGAAGCCAAAATTGATATACACGTCTACTCTTAAATCTTCATTTCCATACACAAGCACCATATGCTTAGTAATTTTCAAGTACTTGAGGACTTTACAGCATTTCAATGCTCTTTGCTAGGATTTTCCTAAGACCTACTTGTAACACTTATGGCATAGGTGATATTTGACCTTGTACATAGTATTGTGTACATTAGGCTTTCTATGGCTGAAGCGTATGAAATGTCTTTAATGATCCTCCTCTCATCATCGGCCTTTAGGCATATGAATTTCGAGAGATGGACCCCGTGTGTAAATGGTAGCAATTCTTTCATAAAGGCTGTCATATAGAACCTCTTCAGTATTTTATCTATGTACAAGGTTTGGGAGAGACCCAACAATCTCTTTATTGTATCTCTATAAATGCAAATGCTTAAGATATAAGTCGTATCTCCCAAATCTTTCATGGAGAATGTACTATAGAACTATGTTTTAACTAAGTTCATCATCCCAACATAATTCCCAAAGAGTAGTTTGTTATCTACATACAATACTAGAAATGTAATGGCATTCCCACTAACCTTCTTGTAGGCGCAGGGCTCCTCCTCATTTTTTATGAAGCCATATGATTTGATTACAACATCAAAATGAAGATTCTAACTCCTAGATGCTTGTCTAGGCCCATAAATGGATCTCTTATGCTTATATACCTTATGAGATTCCTCGGACTTTAAAATAGTGTGGTTGCACCATATAGATACTCTTCTCAAGAAACTCGTTGAGGAAAACAATTTTGACATCCATATGCCAAATCTCACAATTAAAGTGGATCTAAGTGGGTGGCTATCGCTAGAAGTATTCGAATGGATTTGATCATAGCTATAGGCGAGAAGGTCTTCTTCTAGTTAATTCTTCTCTTTTGACTATAATCTTTCGTCACAAGCCTAGCTTTGTAGGTCTTAACCTCTTTAGTCGAACCAATTTTCCTTTTATAGACTCACTTGCATCCAATGAGAACTATTCCCTCAAGTGGATCCACTAGGGGCTAAATTTTGTTCAAATATATTAAATCTATCTCGAACTACATAGCCTTTTACCATTTGGTGGAGTCTTTATCAGCTATTATTTGATCGTATGTAGAAGGATCATTTCTATCATCATTATCACCCATGCAGACAACTCTTATTTCTTCTTTAGGATATAACCCTATTTCTCTATTATATGAGAGACTTGACTCGATCATTGCAACAACTGCATTAGAGAAGGTGTTTCTTGAACAGGGTATTATCGTATAGGTTCCTCGCTTTGTCCTTCTTGACTAACTTCCTTGAACACACTGGTCCTACTAACACCACTTTCCCAAATGAACTCTTCCTTAAGGAAACATACTTGATAACCAACAGTAATCCAATGGTCATTAAAAAGGAAGCACTTGTATCCCATAGAGTCCTTGGGACACTCCATAAAGCAACCTATAATGGCCTTAGTCTCTAATTTATCCGTCTTGTTGTTCATGAGGTAAGCTAGACATCTTTAAATCCTAATGTGCTTCAGGCTCAGTTTCTTCCTACTCCACATCTCATGTGGAGTCGAAAGAACAGACTTAAAAGAAATCCTATTTGAGATGCGGGCAATAGTTAAAAGGGCATGTTCCCATAATGAAATGGATAAATTGGTGAAACTCATCCTAAATCGAACCATGTCCAACAAAAGTAGATTCCTATTCTCAACTATACTATTCAATTGAGGAGTCTCCAGTGGTGTGAGTTGTGACATAATTCCATTTCCTTCGAGGAATTCAACAAACTTGATGCTCATTTATTCATTTCCATGATCTAACTATAGTTTCTTTATATGCTTGCTAGTTCATTTCTCTATTTAAGCCTTGAATTCTTTGAACTTTTCAAAAGATTTATGCTTGTACTTCCTCTAGTACACATACCTATACCTAGAGAAATTATCAGTAAAGGTTATGAAATACTAAAATTCTTCTCTTTCCATTGCATCTAATGACCAACAAATGTCGGTGTGGACTAACTCCACTATCAATGTAGCTTTCTCAACGTGTCCATTAAATGGACACTTGACTATCTTACATAAGATGCAAGGTTCGCAAGCTGGACAGGGCTCATCTCTTAATATAAGCCATTTTTCTCCAACTTGCTAATCTTGACCTTTGTAGCATAGCCTAATCAGAGATGTTACAATTGCTTGGGATTCAAGTGATCCCTAGCACATTTGTTTGTCATGACATTCATGATAAGCTTATTATCCAAATTCAAGTAGTATAGGTCATTTACCAATGAGGTAATGCTAGCCTGTTTATTGCAATAATAAATTTTGCATTTATTATCTTTAAAAGAAAATTCATAAGCTTCTTTTATCAATAAAGGTACAGAGACAATATTTTTTGCCTATTTGGTAAAAAGAGACAATCTTTTAGGTTGAAGGCATGACCAGATGATAACTTAATTCAAGTAGTGTCAATCACAGTATTTACAAAACTTGCCCTACTACTTATCTTATTCAAAACTTGTTGCTTCTCAAGCAATCTACTTTTGATCAAATTTTGATTCAAAGTACAAATGTGAGAGGAAGTACTTAAATCTAAGATCTAAGATATAAAGAATACATCAATAGAGCAAGTTGTTTCATAAAGTTCCTCACCCCTAGTGCCATCTTTTAGGTGATCGAGGCATCAGGTGTAATTCCTCCTTTAATGCCCACCCTTGTTGCATCAAAAACTTTTTCCTTTGCCAACATGGGCATCTAATCTTAATATCCTCCCACTAGCCTTAGAAATGCAAGGTTTCCTTCTTTTTGGTCATACCTTCTTTAGTCTCTCTAATTGAGGATTAGATGCCTTAAGGAAAACCTCCTTCCTAATGCATGGGATGACAACTTCCAAGATCTCACTGATTCACTAAGAAATGAGTACACTTCTCAAGCATTAAAGCTAATCGACTATCTTAGTTCTAATAAACATGATGGTCTCAACAATTATGATGACTTCTATGATCCTATCGATTCCTTAGGGAATGGGAACACTTCTGAAGCCTCAAAACTAATTGGCTATCGTAGTTCCAATCAACATGATGGTCTCAACAATTATAATGAGAGTAAATATCATCATTCAAGAGTAAAATAACTACAAAAAATAAGAAAGATTATTAGTTTGGTCATTAATGTTTTTACTAAAAGATTATGGACTTTAAATCATACGGCCTCCCATTAGATTTCACACTCCTTCGAGTAGGAAATGGCAATTTCATTGGAAAAAATTTCTTAATTGGTGATCGGGGTCTTCATTGGATATATTATGCCTTACACTTATTGTTTTGGCATGATAGGCCCAATGAGTTGCCACTCTTGCTGCTGTATCTCATGCATGATTAATCTTTTATATTGGCCATAGCCTGTCAAAACCTCACACATATAGTTTTTAGCATTGTGGATCCATTTGAGTCATACCTACGGACTCACAACTTGCTAGATTTGAAACCCCACACGTGACCCTTTCAATTCTTAAGGTGAAGTATCTTTTGAATGTCACATCTAATGCATTCGAAGCCTTAAATATGCTATTGCAATGTGACCCTATTAATGTGATGATATCACATGTTCAGACTATACTTAGAACTTCGAGCTTGACAGAGGGCCATAATGAAACTATTTTTCCATTACAACTTAATATTAATTGAGAAAGTTTTTAGTCCATGTAGCTTCAGGTTTTACTTTGCACATTATTCGATTCCATGCATAAAGTTTTTAGTCCATATAGCTTTAGGTTTTACTTTGCACATTATTTGATTCCATGCATATATCTCATGCACACATCTACAAATAATATGTAAATAAAATAATATGGATGATTATAGACTTCTAGATCCAATTGAAGCCTACTATTGTATCATGTGCATGTGTGTGAAATCCCCTTATATTACATAGAAGATCACAAATGTCTTCTTTTATTTAGGTCTTCATGGCTTCATGGGCTCATCATGGCATGGAACTCCAAACGGCACCAACTCTAGGTCCCTGCATGAACTTCAACTCTTTGACCCCTTTTATGTTACTTCTACATAGCTCCATGAAACTTCAAATGGCACCAACTCTTGGTTTCCACATGAACAACAACTCTTGAAACTTTCCATGTTACATTTACATGTGGGATACCATAGAGAATAATTCCTATTCTATGTGAAACAGAAACATGTGGGCTTATGCCCTTACAATTCATGAAAAATTAATTATACATCCATGAAAGCCAATCCAAAACAAAGACATTCATCCACAAGTGTCCTAAATCCATAATCCATCCATAACATGCACCCACACAATTATACATCACATTTATAATTCAAGAAATCCACTTAATGACTTTTCTATGACTTAGGTATCTCATGCCTTAGTTCTCATTTTTGAAAAACACTTTTCTAAATTTTACATAACGGAATTTCTTTTATTAAATATTGTTCTAACACTATGCACATATTGCATGCGTGCTTAGCACATTGCTGGGCATGTAATGTGCATCAGGTGCTCACCGTGCTCCTACAGTGCACATCGGGCACTCGTGAAATGCACACTATGTGCCCACATGCATGTCTGGCACGCGTCCCTAATAGGGCACCTGTTAGGCGCGTGCCAGGTGCCTGTCATGCTTGTACATTGTGCCCATTGTGGCCATGGCACAAACTCCTTTCCACAATCTAAATTATGTAAAAACAATTTTTGCCAATATAAACAAGTATCAAATATGTGTTTAATCAATTATTAAATAACAACTACCATAAATCATAGAAATATCATTAAATTTACTAATTATATGAGGAAAACAATAGCTCTAATACTATTGTTGGGCGTCAACAAGTTTGGGAGTGAAATTATTAAATTTTGAAACCATGAATTAATTGAGTAAATGTGATGGAATATCATATCAAACCCGTTCCTTTTTCACTGTACAATTTACATCAATTAAATCTATTGTAAGAGTAAGTAAAGAATGTACCTTTATAATCCTATTCCAATTGAGAAAATTTGTGATTATCAAGTCGTCACTCTCAAATCCTGACATCTAGTTTTTCCACGCAATTGAAATACGAACAAATGCCTGCAACAGCTCAAAAAACCCCTTTGCAAGGCTCTCATTCAAAACTCTTTTGAGGAAGGAGCTTTTAGGTCAAGAAAAAAAAAGAAAGCCAAATGGTAACTAGAGAACTGTTCTTTTTCTTAATGAGGAGGGTGGACAAATTTTGCTCGATCTTTTAGGAATAATTCTGATACTCTATGATTTAGAAATCTCACAAATCTATTTTGTTTTAAGACACAAAATTTTACACTTGGTAGGATTTTTATTTTCATGTATAATACCTAGGGTATATATGGCAAGGGCTTAATGGGCTTTCTACGTGTACCTTTATTTATTCTTAAACCATAAACTATTTAATTTTTAGTCTCAATAATAATTAAAGCCCACTTAACCTTTAATTATAAATTCCATTAATAATTAAGATTCAATGGAATTATATCTTTTAATTTAATTAATTTTATTAATCAAATCAAAAGTCTATCATGTTTTAAGTTAATAATCATATTATTAAGAAAGATGGTAAAACAAGATAATTCCACTTGTGTCTTATCCTTTAATTTAATTAATCCCTATTAATTAAATGAAAGAATCACTATGCTTCTAATTAAGAATCTTATTGTTAACAAGCATAATGGGAAATCCATTTGGTCCAATTTAATTACAACCAAATTAATTTTTCCATGAGGTTTTTCAAGCAACATCCTTGAGACTTCTCAAGTCTCAACCACACCCAACTGATTTACCTCTCATCCCTTGTTCCAACTTTTTGTTGGTAACTCTTTAGATTCAACCTTAATTGGTAATGAGTATAACTTAAACGATATTGATAGTGCTTAACCCATGACTCATATTGTAGCCTAATCAAAATGAAGCAAATGGATCATAGGAATGATAACATGTGAAATTATAGTATATTTGTACCCCTTGTGTGCTTAAATTATTCAGGCATGTGAGTTAAAATTGAGAAAAAATATTTTCATGTTTGAATTATATTTAATATGATAGTTCTAGTGTCATATTATCGTAGATCTTGTGGTCACAATTGTGAGAGCCGACGCGACATAGGTTTAGACTTCAATTTTGCATGGACTTTCAAGGACTTTCTCCTCTTTTCACACACATACATGAATCCTGGGCACTTTTTTTTACTATAAATACATCTTCTCCATATCTTGGAGAGGGGATTTGACTTAGTTTTATTTTCTTAAATACTTAGAAACTTTGGATTACAAGATTAGAGGAGTGTAGAAGGAGGAATTCACACTAAGAGCTTAAAGTGTGTTTATTGCCTATGCAACACAAGAATATTAGACTAAACTTAGCCAAACTATTTTATTATTTTTATGTTATCTTGGATGATGAAGAATTTAGACATAGTTTTTATTGAAATTATAATGAGGTTCTAAATTTCTTTCTAGTCACTTATTTTTGTGTATGATGAAATATATATGCATGAGTTTTGATTAATTATTTTTCCACGGCCATTTGAAATTATTGAACAGGATAATAATTAGGGGAATTTAGTACTTCTCTAATTAATCTATGGTGGTGGGAGCACTAATGAAAGTGAGACTTGTGTGGTAGACATACAATTATGATTATTAATTCCATGAAAATAATTGGGGGGTGGGGGTGGGAGGGAATCATAGAATTAATGTGTGTAACCATTGTTAACCACCAAACTTATTTCTTATACTTGTTAAAATATGGAGTTAAAGTTATAGGAAAGTTCGAGAGAATATCTTATAGACTTCCTATAAACTTTAGGATTAAAAAATCATGACCATTGCAATTAAATTGATAATTAATATAATTTGGCATACGTAGGAAACCAGTACAATACAAGTGCCTAGATACTTTAATTATTGGTATTCCATCACCTTAAACTTGTGTGCTTCGTTCCAAGTGCTGGTTTTAGTTAGTATTTATTTTTCTATCACTCCATATTTTAGGCCTAACTAATCAGAATTCTGTTATATCAATAGATATAAAACCCTTTCCAGAATTTAATTCTCTTTGGTGATGGAATACTTTCCACCCTTTCCAGAATTTAATACTCACCACAATAATATATTTAATTCAAAATTTAATTTTAGTGTGGTGATGACCTACGTTAAAATTTTGGTGCAATTTCCAGAGAGGGTGACAAGTGCTATTGAACACTCTGAGGGATTGCTAGATTAGAGCATTTAGTTTTTTTTTATTTTTGTTTTGTTTTTTTTTATATTTCTCTTATTATCTGTTCTTTCTATAATTCTCTTTGCTTTTGTGGTTACATTATTATTTCGTGAGTTAAATCCTTATTTGTGGAAACAATTGTATAAGTAGGAGCAAGAGAATTGATTTTGATCTTGATCTAGAGATTAAACGTACTCTTCATCGGCGTAGAGCTTTTTTCCAATGTAAATAGGAGATGGCAAAAAATAACCCTCTACCATGGGAACTTCTTCCTTTCCCAAACCAACGAGCCATTAGAGATTATGTGCAGTCGATAATGAACCCGAACATGACTGGAATTGTGCGACCATCATTGAATGCTAATAACTTCAAGCTAAAACCTACATTAATTAATATGGTGAAGTTGAATCAATTGGTGCAGCCCCACATGAGGACCTTAATATCCATCTCACTTCTTTTCTTGAATTGTGTGACACTATAAAATTTAATAGATTTTCTAATGATGCAATTAAATTAAGATTATTTCCATTTTCCCTCAGGATGGAGCAAGATAATAACAATTCTTACGACTTGGGAGCATAGTAACCTGGTAAGACATGATTAACAATTTCTTAGCTAAATCCTTCCCACCAAAGAAAATTGCACAACTTAGAATAGAGATCGGAATATTCAAGCTATTAGAGTTTGAGACCTTGCCAAAAGTTTGGGAAAGATTTAAGGAGCTTCTTAGAAATTGCCCGTATCATGGTTATCCACTTTGGATGCAAGTATAAACTTTCCACAATGGTATATCTAGAAAATTTCGCACTGTTTTTGATGCTGCTATAGGAGGAGCTCTAATGAATAAAATGCCTGAAGATGCATGAGAGTTAATAGAAGAGATGGTATCAAATGCTTAACAAAGGCCATCTGAGAGACCTACAACACATAGGGTTTCCAGGATGCATGAAGTAGATTAGGTAACAACCCTTACAGCAAAAGTGGAACTTTTGTCTAAAAAGATTGATAGTGTCTTAGTATGTAATTCTTATCCTTCTCTACTTTTTATGAGTCATACTTGTGATATGTATGCGGGGCCTCATCCTACACTTGAGTGTAGAGGCGAAGGAATATGTAGTGGGCAAAAAGAATAAGTGAGTTATGTAGGCAATGCAAGAACCCAAGGCAATAATCCCAATTCAAATACATGCAACTTAGGTTGGCAAAATCATCCTAACTTTTTTCTAAAGAAACTGACAAAATTCACCAGGCTTTCAACCACTATACCTATAATAAGAGAAGAAGCAGTCACTAGAGGAAATTATGGGAAATCTTGCGAAGTCAACCCATAAAATAATAGGTAACCTTGTAAAGACCTAACAAGATTATATGAATAAAACTGATGTTCTCTTACAGAACCAATAGTCATTGATTAGAAATCTAGAGGTATAAGTTGGGAAACTAGCAAAAGAGATGACTTCTAAACCCAAGTATGCTATCTAGCACAACTAAGAATAATTCGATTGAGCATGTGAAAAGTGTATAGTTAATAAAAAGCAAAGAGAAAAAAAAATGGAGCCACTTGTTACTACAGCTTGGGAAGAAAAGAAAAAGGAGGATAAGGAAAAAGAAGAGGTAAATACACCACCACCATGCAAGTTGAATATTCCATATCCATAGAGGCTTATATCGGCCAAAATGAAGGAGCAGGTAAGTAAATTTCTTAATAATTTTGAAAGATTAGATGTAAATGCTCTTTAGTTTTAGAAATCATAAATAATCCAAGTATGGTGAAGTGCCTGAAAGATGTGATGAATAGAAAGATGTGATGAATAGAAAGAGGAGATTAAGAGACTTGGAAGGTAACCTAGATGAGGAAAATGTGTTACCACCTAACTAAAAGATTCAAGGAGTTTTTCCATCTCTTACACTATAAGAAGCAACTCATTTGATAATGTTTTATATGATTTAGGTGCTAGAGTAAAAAAAATATCCTTTTCTACTTTTTTATGTACTTAGGATAGAATCTGTAAAGCCCACATGTATCAAGAGAAAGCTGGTAGATAGAATGGCGATAAGGCTACTTGAGATTATGGAGGATGTCTAGGTAAAGGTAAGTGATTTTTATTGTTCCTATGGACTTTGTTGTTTTAGACATAGAAGGTGAAAAGGGGCAAAGTATTATCTTTGGCTACCCTTTCTTGGTCACTGCGAAGGCCATAATAGACATAGAACAAGGTAATTTGATGTTGCTTGTTGGAACAGAAAAGGTAATATTTTTTGTGTACTCAACACCCATGATCACTTACACACAAAGGAAGCACGAAGATGTTGTAATGTTGCTTGAACTTAACAACACTACTAAAAAGTTTAGTGACGAGGCAATTGCAAAAGAAGAGTAAGTGCAGGAGCTAGAAGATGGATAAAAGCAAAGTGTTGGGAAGAGTTGAAGGAGCCATTTTAGCAAGTGGAAGAGATAAAATTTGGAAGGAATGAAACAAAGAGAATAAAGAAAATGTAGAAAGAGAAGGAAAGATTGGCATCTCATGGGGGGTTTTGGACTTCTAAAAACCTCAACTAAACTACCCTAAACCATGAGAATCATGTTGGGTTACAGATAGTAAATAGAACGCATATTGAGAGGTAACCTAAGCTATCTTTCATCACTTTTAGTTTCTTTTGTTTTGTTTTTGTGTTTATTTTGTTCATGTTGCATGAAAATTATCCCTATTTTTGTCTTGGTGTAGGATTTGGGAGGCATAGAAGAAGTAAAGTGTGCATGAAGAAGATTAACGAAGAAGGGAGAGGAGTAGGCACCACCCTACTGGGTTGTCTTATTTTACTTGTGATGTTTTGATTAATAGAGACATCGAGATAAGTACGGAGCTGGGCCAAAGTGTATGAAAATTTTGGCATGAAAAGTGTAATTGTTGAAATTTTTTTGCATGCAATTGTGGGGTTTACATAGTTAAATTGATAGTATGAGTATAGCATGAACTTGTGGCCACCGTACTTAATTAATGATTAATGTCTTTCGAGAAAAATTAGTGTTGCTTTGTTCAATTATTGTTCTTGAGATTATTACACTAGACCGTGTGCTGAAGGCACGATTTCTATTTGATTGAGCATACATTTTTCACTCTCAATTAGCCTCAATTATTATACTATTTGAAAAGTTCTATGGTGAGGATGAGATGATTGAATTAGGGACATAAGTTTTATCTTAAGTGTTTGTGAATTTTCTAGCGAATGAGGAAAATTAACTCAGAAAGAGAGAGAGGACTTAGAAAAAAGGGTTGAATGAAAAATCTCGGAAAGAAAAAAATGTGAGAGCATGAGAAAAATTAATTTACTTTGTTGATTGGAGCAACTGAATAATTGGGATTGCGCAAAGACTTCTATTCATTGTCGCATAAAAAGTTACTCGATTATAAGTATACAAATCATTTTAAGTTAGTTGTGAACAGTGACCCTTGTTTACTTTTGAGTAAAAAGACTCCCAACTGCTTAATAAAGAAACTGAGGCTCATGGAAGAATGTGAAAATAAGTTTACGAAGTATGATGAAAAGGAAATAAATATTAGCTCACACAAATCCTTCAGTCAGAATTAATGTTGATTGAACTTGTTTAAAAGAGAGTGAATTAATGCCTAAAGTGAATGATCCTAGATTTGATTGTCTTGGAATTGGTGTAGAATTATCAAGTGGTTGAAGTGACTGGGGGTTAAAGGGTGCCACACATGCATAGGAATTCATGTTGTCAACATTTATGTTGAAAGCCGTATGATCTTGAATGACGATGAACTAACTAATGTGTGCATACTTCTGACTTCTGAAATTAAGATGATTGGCCAAGTTCATAATTTTGTTCATCAATAAATCAACTGGCAAAGAAAGTATTTGCTTGAATACAAACAAACGAGTAAGTGTGGGGGTGTAATAACATGTGAAATTATAATATATTTATGCCCATTGTGTACTTAAATTATGCATGCGTGAGTTAAAATTGATAAAATATATTATTATGCACAAATTGTATTTAATATTACAATTCTTATGTGAAAAAATATAGATGTAAGGTTAATTATTAATCTTGTACATTTTATACATTTAAAATATTATTTGATGTCCGTAGGTAAGTGTCACAATAGTCGAAGGAAGAGTTGCAGCCCCAAAATGATGAAGATGCAACTGTGTAGATCAACCATAGCACTTTTCGGAAATCTCACAACCGTTGATTGTGATCACAGAGTTAAGGCTTGTAGTCATAGGAACTTGTGGCACGATCGTGGACCACACTAGAAATTGTGCAAACAAGAGCTATGACCACGAGGGAAGGAGGCTTGATTGTGAGGTGGCTTGGCATGACGGTGAAACCTAGCTATCAAAATAATAGAAATCTCACACCTAAGTTTTTGAGTGTAAAGAAAGGAGACGCGATCGAGGAGCTTGGGGTAGTGACTGTGAGAGCCAGTGCGGCAGAAGTTCAAACTTCAATTCTACATGGATTTTTAAGGGTTTTTCTCCTCTTTTCACACACACATATGAACCCTAGGTACTCTTGCACTAAAAATACATGTTCTCCATATCTTGGAGAGGGGATTTGACTTAGTTTGATTTTTTTAAAACACTTAGTAACATAGGATTATAAGATTGATGGAGTGAAGAATGAGAAATCCACGCCATAAGCTTGAAGCATGTTTATTGCCTATGCAACCCAAGAATATTAGACTAAGTTTTGCTAAACTTTTTTAGTATTTCTATGTTGTTTTGGATGATGAAGAATTTAGACATGATTTTTATTAAATTTATAATGAGGTTCTAAATTTCTTTCTAGTCGCTTGTGTTTATGTTTGGTGAAATATGTATGCATGAGTTTTGATTAATTATATTTGCATGGTTATTCACAATTGTTGAATTGAATAGTAATTAGGGGAATTGACCACTTCTCTAATTAATTTATAATGGTGCGAGGAATAACGGAAGTGCAACTTGCGTGCTGCTATACAATTGGACATCAATTCCATGGGAATAATGGGGGTGAAATTGTATAATTAATGTGGGTAACAATTGTTAATTGCCAAACTTATTTTTTAACTTGATTTAGCCTAGGATTACCCGCTAAAATCTAGAGTTAAAGCTATAAGAGAGTTCAGGAGGATATCTTATGAACTTTAGGATTAACAATCTATAACCACTACAATTAAATTGATAATTAAGGAGTATATTAGGAGGATTGCATGTAATGATTCGGACACTTCTTCCATTGCACGGAAGGTCTTGGCTAGCGCCAAAGACGAAGAATTTTTCCATGCTTTAGCTAAGAACCTTCCTAGAATTTTGTTGAGTTTCTTGCCTATGCCAAGAAATACATTAATATAGAAGAAGTTAGGAAAGAGATACTAGAGGGAAAATTAAAGATCAGTACCTTAAAGAAACCACAATGTAACCACCTCCTCGGTGACTTTCAAGCAACTAGAAAACACAAGCGCCGTAAGAGGTATCCAACAAACATTCCCTTGAAGGCAACTTACATGCATATTTTAAACACTTGTTGGGATGTCGATATATTCCAATGGCCAGCCATGTTGAACGACTCACATTTAACCCTCAAGAATAGAGATTCTATAAGTTTCATAATGAATATGGTCATACTGCTGAAAAGTGTGGGAAGTAGAAAAGGCAAATCAAAGCCTTAATCAAGAAGGTACCTAAAAGAATTTGTGCAAAAGTAGTGTCATCTAAGTTAAGATAAAGGGAAATAAAAGGTTCATAAGGAGTAATATCCCTAGCTAGAGTAGCCTACGAGAGGACATATAAATATGATTTATGGGAAACCAAAAGCTAGGACTTTAGGTTGAGCTAGGAAGGTGTTTATCAAAACTATGGCTAAAGGTGAGAAGAGGCTCAAAATAGTCACTCCTACATAGCTTGGTGTCACTGGTAGCTTTAGCAAGGAGGACCTACAAGGAGTCTTGGTACCATGCTGAGATGCTTTGGCAATTACCTCAACTACTGGTAATTGTGATGTTTCCAAGTGTTTGGTCAATGAAGGAAGTTTAGTTGATATGTTATTAGTAAAGGCTTATAAATAAATAGGCTTGGAAGATAAAGATTTGCTATCTATGTCAGAGTCCTTGTATAGATTTTTAGGGGAACCAAAGTGCTTAAAAGGGAAGATTCGCTTATCGATCACTTTGGGAGGAGGTGGTGTCTCTCAAACTAGGTTAATAGAATTTTATGTCATTGTTTGATTAGCATGTGCAATGTCATTTCTAGGACACCAACTATAGTAGCTTTCCAAACTATTGCTCCCCCTATCCATATGGCCGTCAAGTTTTCAACCAGGGATAGCAGGATAGGAGTGATTTATCATTGGAGATTATCCAAACCATTACAAAAATGCTTGTGGCCTAAGGAGGCTAGTCATGTCTTAAAGGAGCCAAGGTTGCTGTAAAAAACATTTAGGTGGAAGGACCTTAGCATAAAAGATACTAAGGGTAGGGTGTCATTAGCCAACCATAAGAGTTGGCACCATGGAATACATACACAAATGCGCTAACTGTTAAATGCATGCAAATGTGGTTCATGTACCGACAAAAACTATGAATGCATTTCCTATTTCTTTGTTGTTTGCACGATGAGACCTTGACATTGTAGGACCCCTTCCCATTGCAATGGGACAAAGGAGATTCTTAATTTTTGCCACTGACTACTTCAATAAATAAGTTGAGGTGAAACCCTAGGTAATGATCACAGAGACAACAATCATTAAATTTATATGAAAGAACTTAGTTTGTTGGGTCAAATGCCTTAAGAAATAATCATAGACAATGGTAGATAATTCTAGGGGAGGAAAATAAAAGATTGGTAAAAGAATTAGGGAATAAAGTAACTATTCACATCAGTAGCCTATCTTCAGACCAATGGTTAAGTAGAGGTGATCAATTGTGCCTTGCTTAAAGGAGACAAGACCAAGTTGAAAAAGGTGGGAAGAGTATGTATAGAGAAGTTGCTTAAGGTGTATTGGGCTTATCAAATAACACCTCATTTAGCCATAAAAGAAACACCATTCAACCTAGTATATGGGATTGATGTAGTTATCCCACTAGAAGCCATCCAAGAATCATCCCACATTCAATATTGCCACTCTATTCATAATGGAGAAAGTATGCGAGAGAATATTAAATTATTAGAAAACAAAAAATGAAGTGATGCGGCTGAGAATGCTGAGATATTTCCAAAGAAATTGCCAACTTATTTAATAAGAAGGTAGCCCTTAGGAAGTTAAGAATAGAAGACCATGTTTGAAGAAGGGCAGATTCACTTAAATATGTTGGGAAATTGGGCCCTAATTGGAAAGTTTCTTGCATTATTGTGCAAGAGCTGCTAGACGATGTCTATGAATTAAAGGATTTCAAAGGCCAAGTTCTTAACAGGCCATGGAATGATCAGTTGCTAAAACAATTATATGTTCATAGTTTTTAACTTCTATGTTTTCCTAGTTAGTTGATGAGTTTTTCAGTATAGTTGTAAATAGATAGAAAATATGAAGTTTCCGTTCATTCCCTGAAGTTCTGAAATATTTACGAAGTAGTGAGTACAAAAACTAGGGAGGTAAAATAATCTAGATGCTTTACTACCTTTAGTTAAAGTAGTGATGGGGGAAAGTGTTCTGGCAGCCTCTCCTTTAGGGCTGAGGACAACATTGGCTCATCACAAGTCTGCCCTAGCATACCCTCAAACCTAGACATCTCCTTCACCACTAAAGGTTGGTTAGTAGAAAACACCTCTAGAGGGTCTGGAACTAGACTAGCTTAAGAAGGAACAACTCTTAGGTGAGGCAAGCTTGTAAAGGTAAGTTCACATATTGCTTTCAAACTAGCATCCCGACTACCCTCTACTATATCTATAGGGTTAATATTAGCCCCTTCAACTATAAAGCCCATCTTTAGCATCTCATCCCTAGAGTAATCAAATCTACTCACAAAAGTGTTAGCCACCTGTTCACTTAGTAAGTCCTCTAACTCCATCGACCCTTTATATTTGGATAGCTTCAGAGTCTAATACTCCTTTAAAAAGGCTTGCCCTTCAGAAGAAGATGGCAAGTTAGCAATAGCAACGCAACAAGTTCTCTCTAAAGCACCAGGTAGCGATTCTTGGAGATTCTAGAACTATTATTTAGTAGAGTTAAGCTCCTACATCAACTCCCCATAGCGGTCCAATAAGGCTTAAGTCTCCTTTTTAGCCATCTTATCTACTTGCTCCTTTTAGTGTAGGGCCACTGCATAATTAGAATGAAAGGTCTCGTTCATTTCCACATTTCTCATTATGTTCACTATGAGGATGTGGCTTTGCAAAAGTAGGCCATATGACAATATATTAGTATCATGAATTAAGTAGGTTTGGATGAATAAATGATGCTTACTAAAGCCATATGGTTGGCAAGTTTATCTAATGCAACGTCATTAGTCAAATTTGTAATTAGATCATGGTCATGGTAGTGAAAGACCGCAGATGAATTCTTGCGCCAGGTGTGGGTCCTAATCAATTGCCAGCCATAAAGAAAAAAATTAGGCACTAGGATATAGGGCTTGAATTGAATTTCGAAACTTGGGATATATTGATAGATAAATACCCTAATTCATTAAGTGGATGTTAGTTTTTTTGGCTTGCTTAACTTTAGAGCCCCTAATGATGGAGGCGACTTGGTTCTAGTCGTAGAAGATGAGGCCCTAGGATGGTTAGCTCTATGTGTTGTTGGGACAAATGTTGAACTCCTAAGAGTAGAGGTCTTGGACATGATTGCCATTAAGTTTATCTCAACAATGGTGGACGCTTTTCTCTTTCTCTCAGCCAAGATCCTCAATAGTGGATCTAAAAATGTGATCCCTGAGTATGTTGTCTATAGAAAGGCACCAACAAAAAGCAGTCAGTCATATATTCCCTCAGAAAGATTAAGGTTGGTTTGATAAAAGTAGTAACCATATTTTTGGATTGCTTTTTCCTCTCTGGGTATAACCTATAGTGGAAGAGCACACCCTTTTCATTCAATATGGTGAGTTTGAGAATGTTATTATTTATGAGGAAAAGGTTTTATCTAATTGTTTAAAGGATGAGTTCTTGACGTAGTTTAGAAGCTGGGGGAAGTTCATTTACCTAGATGAAAGAGAACTTAGACTTAGAGCTGTTATTGAGCCGAGTCGATCCCGACTCGGTTGAAAATTTTCAAAGCTTGAGCTCTAGCTCGAGATCTAATTCAAGGTCGAGCTCGAATTCAATTTCTGCTTTACTTTTTGATTGGTTGTTTGTGTGCAACTTTATATAGTTATGAAAAATGTGAAATTTACCAATACAGTCCTCATCGAGTTGAGTAGCTTGACAAGCCTTTGAACCTGGTGGGGTTGGACTTAGGCTCGGTTTGTTGACTCGAAGCTCAACTCGAGCTCGTGTTTGATCGAGCTCGAGTCGAGCTTTAACTGAGCTACTCAACTGAGTCGAGTCAAGTTTGAGTTGCTTAGTTTGATAACAGCCCTACTCATACTATCCCCCTAGTAATGAAGGAAAAAGTATTCTTCCTTCCAATGTTTATTAATAAAAGGGAGACCTTTTTGAAAATGGTACCCACTCCTCCTTGTGAAATAAAATATGATCCTCATTAGTGATCAAAGAGCAAAGAAGTGATAAAAATAAGTTAGAATGGGAGCTCTATATCCAAATCTCTACACAAAATAGTAGCCTAAAGAATAGGGAGTTGAAATGCTTAAGGTCACTTGTAATGGAGTGAAGAGCAAAAGCTAAACCAGATCTAAATTGGTGCATGAAAACAATAACACAATCGAACAATAGCTTACATGGTTGGTCAACACCGCAACAAATAATGATCTTGTGGTCCTCAACTATGCTAAACAATGCTTAAATCCTTTTTGGAGACATTTTCAATTTAATAACAATGGTGATATAAAAGATGGGACAAGTGCGTGTTCTTAGAGGATGAAGATGCCATTTAACTAGTAAGAGCAAAGAACATTGTGCATATTCCGATAAGAAGAGAAGAGAGCTCTGAGTGAAAAGGGTTGAATACAATAGACAATTAGAAGTAGAATACATGGGGCTAGTTGAGTGCCTTTATATAATTAAGAACTTCAAAAGATCAAGCCACACGTGTAAGGAACAGTAGCATGTGTGCATACCTAGTTCTTAGAAGCATCTTAAGGAGCTAAAGTGTGCATCAATAAAAGAGATGCTTGAGTATAATAAATGTTGCAACGTAAGATCTAGTTGGTCCATGTTGGGAAAGGTATTAACCACATAAACAAAGGAATACTAGTCAGCTTGGGTGTTAAGTAGGCGAAAGGAACACAATGTGGAAATGTGAAACCCAATCAATTTACGTTGGAAAAGGAATCTACCACAATAACAAGGCATACCCAGTCAGCTTGAGTTCTGAGTAGCCGAAAGGAACATAATGTTGCAATGTAAAAGCTAGTTAGTCTAGGTTGGGAGGGGCATATGCCACGAAAACAAAGGCATACTCAATCAGCTTGGGTGCTAAGTAGTCAAAAGGAATAAAATATTATAGCATAAAATCCAATCAGTCTGGGTTGTAAAGGGCATCCCTTTAAAAAACGAGTGCATAACTAGTTAGCTTGGGTGCCAAGTAGCCAAAGGGAATAAAATGCTTCAACATGAAACCCAATCAGTTTGGCTTAGGAAGGACATCTGCCATAAAAACAAGGTCATACTTGGTTAGCCTACCATGTAAAAAATTCAATCAATCTAAGTTGGGAAGGGCATCCACAACAAAAATAAAAGCATAACTAGTCAACTTGGATGCCAAGTAATTGAAAGGAACAAAATGTTGCAATATAAAACCTTTCCAGTCTTGCTTGGAGAGGCATCCACTTGAAAAATGAATGCATACCTAATTAGCTTGGGTGCCAAGTAGCTAAAAGGAGCAAAATGTTACAATATAAAACACAATGAGTTTTGGTTGGGAAAGGCATCCACCTAAAAAATGAGGCCATACTCAGTCAGACTAGGTGTCAAGTAGCCAAAAGGAACAAAATATTACAACATAAAATCTAGTTAATCTGGGTTTAGAAGGGCATCTGCCACAAAAATGAAGGTATACCCAGTTAGCCTAGGTGTTGAGTAGAAGAAAGGAACAATAGAAACATGAAACCCAGTCAGTTTGGGTTGGAAAGGGTATCCGCCACAAAAGCAATAGCATACCTAGTGCTGAGTGATCAAAAGTAGTAAAGCATAGCAAAATGAAACCTTATTCACTTAAAGAAAAGATAGACCCAGTAAGTTTGGGGGCCAAGCGACAAATTCTTGCAAAACAACCCTAGTAAATTAGGTAGGGAAGAGCATTTGGCATAGAAGAAAGGCATACTTGATTAGAATGGCTACTACGTAGCTTAAAGGGTTAAATGTTGTAAAATGAAACCCAATCATTTTGGATTGGAAAGAGCATTCCCCATCTTGTTAGTCTAAGTGATAGAATAGTAAATTATTGTAACCTCTCAACTATGGCAACAAAGTGGACAAATTATTGTTTAATTGGTTTTGATACAGAAGAAATGAATAAGGTAAAACCCACCTAATCTTCTGGTTAGTGATAAGAAGGTGAAGGGCTAGGGATTTGCATACACTATTGTTTAGATTAAAGGGATGATGAAGAAGACATGCACACCGATGGGACACCTATCATTGAAGGAAGGACAAATCATGGCAAGCAAGCACTTTGTTACCTTAAAAAATAGAAGTTTGTCAATGGAAAGTGCAATACTATGGAGGGGAATGTGATTAGGTAAAGTATTTTGAACTCAAAAGTGCTTAGGAATTTAACCCTCAACTTATGCAAAGGTTGACCAAATTGTCATCTCGTTGATTGGCAACTTTAAGTTCGTGAGTTGCTCATCAAACAAAAGATGCAATAAAAGATGAAAGTGTAGATGTAGGACATAAACACTTTTTCATTTCAAAGGTTGTAAAATGAAACCTAGTTATTCTAGGTTGGAAAGAGCATTCTCCATCTCATTAGTCTATGTGATAAAAAAAGTCTATTATTCTAACCTCTTAGCCATGGCAATAGAGTGGGCAAATCATTATTTTAGCTCGTTTTGATACAAATGAAATGAATAAGGTAAAAACCATCTAACCTACTGGGTAGTGACTAGAAGGTGAGGGGCAAGGGATCTACATACACCAGCATTTAGATTAAAGGTATATAATAGAAATAAAAAATAAAGAATGAAAAAAAAGAAGGTGGGAGTTGTAGAGGGGCTAGGGGTTAGTACAGATAAGGGAGGTGCAATTAAGAGAAACATGAAAAACAAGTAATTAAAGTAGGGAGGTGGTAGTCTATAGAAGTAGTGGGGGTATTCACACATCATCCGAATTTGTAGAAGGATCTAGGAGCATTTAGTGGTCGGGAGAACACTTCCCCCAAGAGCTCCTTTAGTAGAGATCCCACAGATATCGACAAACCAAGGATTGGTGCTAACTTTGAGAAGGGCATCCATACATTCACTAAACCTCTAGTAGAAGATGTGGCATGCACGGTTAATTTGGTTGGGTAGAAGGAGCCCAATTGAAGATCTGCGTTGGGACGTCCATGAAATGAGACTTTAGGGCCTCCCACCCTTCCTTGAAACTTTAAAACCTAGAAGGGAGGAATTTAATGGGGTGGTGAGATTAGTTGTTGCCTTTTTTGGTGCCCCTAAAACGATTAAATTGGTCAAATAGAGTTTAGTACTCTCTCCTAAACAACGTCATTCATGAAACTCCTTATGCATCTACCTGTGTTCCTTCTCAATGTTTCGCCATCGTTCATCAGTGGGGATGGCCTCTTTTTGTCTGTAGTTTTTTAGCTTAAGCCTAATCTTTTCCACCTCTAGTTTTTTAATGTAGTCCATTATTGATTTAATTTCTTCAGTGTGGTAGGTCCACATGTTCGTAAGTTTAGCATAGAAAGAATTCATGGCATTATTGCTAAAGGGAAAGCTAGAAATAATGCTAATGCAAAGTACAAATTCAAGAGTTTGAAGGCCCTAAGAAATAATCCCTAGTCTATGGCCAAGGCTTAGATAAAACCTTTGTGAAGACACGAGCATATACATAGAAGATCAAAAGTTGTACAACTAACATGTTCCTTAGAAAATGAAAAAAACATGATGTGATTGAGATCAACCCTCATATCTTCATGAAAGATTTGTTGCAATCTTATCCAAAACCTAAGGATGCTGTCCTTGGTTTGCGAAGGGAGTAGTGATATGGTGCTTAGTTCTCAGCACCTTGACTACAAAGAAGAGAAGTCCAAAATCCCTTTTTAACACCTAAGTTGCAGAGCAGAAAAGGGAGCTTCTCAGCCAATCAAATTTACGGCATACAATTTGGTTCTAGTTAAGAAAGTAATCTAAGTCCAAGGAAATGGCATTGGTGACTACCTTGGATGGCTCGGCACCACTCAACCAACCAGGCAGTTAGATAGGGATGGCCTGAGCATAGGGCAGTAGTTGTGAGATGGTTAATGGCCTCTTCCATTGTGGAGGATAAAGGGTAGTTATGTGAACATGGGTCAACCATTACTTGGCTTGCATCCTATAAATATGGAGAATGTAGAATATGAAAGCATCTATACAATATTCTTTAATAGAAGCACAAGTTAATGCTCTTGTGGACAAAGGCACCTTTTTTGCCAAACCATGCATATCTAGTGATCATTTCTATTCTTTGTTCTTCACTTACTTACAATATATTGTGTGCTTGTTTAAAATCAAACTACTATAATTGTCTGATTTTTGGACACATCAAAGTGAGAGCTATGAATTTAGTCAAACTTATAAACTCAAACATATAACCAAATAAATATATCTCACGAGATTAATTTCCATCAAAAACTTCTTTTTGACCATTACCTCAGTTGAGAATTTCTATCTTAGGAGACATTGATCACACAAGACATATGTCTTACTTACTTATAATGAGATAAATCCATTATTGAATGTTTACAAACCTCCATACACATAAGCAATAACACTTTGAGCTCATAGCCCTATAAAAGTAGGCATAGTTATTAATACGCCAATGTCGTATTGATCATGGTATGCACGAGGTAACCACATCATCTTAGTTTTAAGGTCTACTCCCACTTAAAATGATTATAAAACAAGTTATTAACAACAAATAGTAAACTTTATGTGCTTATTTGATTTTTTGAGTTAGTATTTGAATACCCAATTCTCTAATGACGTATCCATATATATATGCTCTAAGTATCTAATAACAAATAGCAATAACATGCACCTTACAAACAAAAGGTATGGAAATCTTCCCAATATTTATAAAGCCCATTTAGACATTTTACAACTTGCGATCTAATTTTAATAATCATGTTTTAAGAAACCTTATATCCATATTCATAATTCTAATGAATAAAATTTCTCAACAAGATCATATAGGCAAGTATAATGCTTTATGCCAAGTCAAAGGTCTGCAAGCATGAATAAAGCCATTATATATTGATGAAATAACATGTCAATATTTTATTAATAAGAATTTACATTTACAATTAATATATCTAAAATGCCTGAATACTTGGCATTAAATAGCATATTACTAACACAAAGGAATGTATTGATTACAATTAAATCTTTTTTCCTATAACTTTGATAAAATCCATTTGTATAATTTTACGATAGCTACCAATTTGAATTATTAGATTCAAAAAATGGATATTAAAACCACCTTCTCTATGGTTAACTTGAGAAAGATATTTATATGATGCAATATTGCAATTTTGAGGCAAAAGGCAATTCTCATAAAGAATGCAATCTTAAGAAGTCTATTCATGGAGAAAGGGTTAGAGATATTCTAGTTGTGACAATCAAAAAAAAAAAAAAAAAAAAGGAAGTCTATTCATGGTCTTATACAAGCATTAAGAAATTGAAATCCTTGGTTAGATGGTGCAGTCATGTTGCTTCACTTCATCAAGAACGATGATGAACCATGTGTATACATGTACGATAGTGAGAGCACAATATCCTTTTTGGTGTTTATATGTACATGATATCTTACTTATCGATAGCTATATCAACATGTTATCCTCAGCAAGCTGTGGTTGTTCAACATGTTCTCCATGATAAATTTGAGAGAAGTGGTCTATATCTTGGATATTCATATCTACAGGGATAAAAACAAAGAAATTAATGGGTCTCTTTTAAGCCTTGTACATATAGAAGATCTTGAAGGGTAAGGCATGACTAGTATGCATAAATGAAATATAATATGAATGGAATGAATAGAAGAATAGAATAAATATAAGAATAAAATGAATATTGTATAAGCTATCCCATAGTATACATAAGGAATGAGAAAAGAAGTATAATTGCTATTTAGAATTTCATTCACATAGTTGGCAAATAAAAATGAACATATAAATACTATGAACTTATTTATAATAATAAAATCATCTTTAAATGATCATTTTTATATAATTGTATATTAAAAATTTAATCAATATTTATATTGTTCGACAGTTAAATTGGTAAAAAAAAAATAATATCTTCCAATTAAAAAAGACTTCTACCTAAAAAATTATTTATTTACCAATCCAAAAGCATCATCATTTTTCTTATGGAATAGAGTTCCGATTTTTTACTAATATATAGGATAGCAAATAAAGACAAAAAAATCATGTCATTAACAAAAGAGAGAGAAAAAATTGTAAATGAAACTATAATTGTGGTAGATATAATTTTTGTGTTAGTATAGAATTTTTATAAAGACAAATGTGTGTTTTATTGTATAAATATTATTTACATTACTCATAAAATAAAAGATAAAGAATGGAATTTAAAATAGGAAAAACTAGAATAAATTAAAATTGAAGGACAATATTGATGAAAAAAATATAATAAATTAAAATTTAAAGACAATAATCATTTTTGCATATAATTATTATTATTATTATTATCATTACATATAAATTTTATACTATTTATATAATTCAAAAGATGATAAAAAAGAAAAACTGAGAAATAGAAAATATAGAATAAATATAAATTTAGAGAAGTAAATTAAATAAATAATAATTGTGGGAGTATAGTGAAAAAAGAATATATAAATTATTAAGAGAATTTTAATAAGTATATATTGTATGACTATAGTGTATTATAGAAAGATAACTTCACTAAATAAAAGTATTAGTTTATTTTTGACATATTAGTAATGAGTAAACTTATATCATTGAGAGGAAATGATAATTTTTATACTATTATGAATTAGCATATTTGGGAATGGTCATTCTATGTAATTTAGAATAGAGTTGAGAATGCTCATTCAATTTTCAACTTATTTCTGCATACAAGCTATGCCCTAAGGTGGTATTTGGTTCACACATTGGAATCGAATTCAGATTCAAAATCATTCACGTTAGATTTGGAATGGAGTTATTAATTTTAATACATTTATTTGATTGAAAATGAGCTCTTTTGGAATAAGATATGAAAATTTTTTAATTTTATTCTTGATTTATATAAATTTTAAAAAACAATGCGTATGTAAGTTATTTATAAATTTAAATATTTTTATTAATTATAATATATTATAAAATTATTATGTTTTAAATAATAAAAATGAAATTTTTAGATTTAAATAATATTATAAAATATAAATAAATATAAAAATTTTAAGAAAAGAATATCAAAGAAAAATAAATGTCATATATTAATAGATTAAAAAGAAAAAAGAAAAAATACTCAATTTAAAGCACTAAAGCATAACTTAATAGTATATAAATTGCTTGGAAGAAAAATTGTAAAAAAATCAATAACAAAGATAAAACGAAGTTAAATTGGTGATAAAGAAAAATAGTAAAAAAGAAAATAAAATATATCAGGAGATTGAAGAAAAATAAAAACTTTAAAAAATAAAAATAAGGCTAATTTAATTAGCCAAATCAAAGATATAGAAAAAAAATACATAAAAATAGAACAAAATACATTAAAAAAAAAGGAAACAAATTTTTTTTATAAAGTTAATTTAGTAATTTATAGTTAATTAAGCAAAGCATAGGCATTATATTTAATTATGTATAGTGTATGTATTACATATTTATTAAATTAATATAGCTTATATATTTTAAAATTAACTATATGAGAATTAAGTTTGAGTTTTCTCAAAACGTTCCACCTTGCTAAAGATTTGGTGAGTCCTAAATTTTTGGTTATGATTATCAAATTTTGATTTGGATAGTAGTAAACCAAACAACAATCATAAGTTTAATTCTAATTCTTAATTATAAAACCCTTTTACTAAATACCACCTAAGACAATATTGCTACTGGTATCCTCCAATCATAAAATTCACAAAAAATGCATTTATTTATTTTTGTGTCAACAAACCTTTTTTTTTATTTTTTTCATTTTTCCCATTTTCTAACCTCGCAACATTAACTACTATTTTTTTTCCCCTATAATCCAGCCAATTTATTTTTCAATTGGTCTGTGTCATTAGGTTGGTATTACCCGAACCGAAAATAAACCCTAAATATTTTATTACATAGATCCAGACCCAACTCATACACAAATCCAATCCGTACGTGTTTTCGATCTAACTAATATACCTATATTTTTGGGTAGGGCCCACCCATTTTTTTAGTTTCTAATGTTCTCATCATTTTAGATGATCAACAATAGTTTAATCTATTATAATTGCTTTAAAGTAAAATTTATCTTATCATGATTAAATTTTAGTTGATAATTAATTGAGTAAGAAACGAATTGATACAAATTTATAGGAGTTAGGATACCAAATAAATTTGAAAATAAAATATTATGAACAACTACATAAAAAATTACTTTATTTACTTTTATAAAATTTTTAATTAAAAAATGTAGAAAAAGTTATTGATAAAAATAATTGTTCTTATTATTAAACGCATACCGAATTTATAACATATATTAGTTTATCATAAAATTATCGATCACAAAATACAATTTTCAATTCAAGTAATTTTATACAATTTATAGATTATAATTACATAAAGGAATCAATGTTTTAATTTAATTTTATAATTACAATTATTATTAAATTGTATTTCAATTAATCATTAATATCTTCTTCATGAATTTTGTTCTTTAATAAGAATTAACTAGCATGATTCTCCCAACTAGTGCAAAAGTAAAAAGAAAAATATATTAAAAAATATTCAAGTTGTAATTTTTGAAAACAAAATAATTTTGACACACGTCCATATGCATATAAATAAATAAATTTTTTCAAAATATAAATTTATATCATTTGATAAGAGGAAATAAATTAAAGATACACAAAAGAATAGAATAATTTAAAATTGAAATAAGATTAAAAGAAAAAAATATAACAAATTAAAACTAAGGGATACTCAATGTTATTCAAATAAAATTAAAGTAATAAGGTTCTTCGTATGATTTTTTTTTTATCATCAATAGAATTCATAAAATTATAAAGAAGAAAGAAATTAAAAAATAAAAAAATCAAATAATTAAAATGATTGATTTTAATAAAATTAACAAAAATTGAAGGAGTATAATAAAAAAATATAAATTATAAGTATATTATGAATTATATATTATAGTGTGGGATAAAGCCTATTGGCATTGATATGAATATTTGAGTTTTTGGATACCCAGACCTAATTGATCTATAGGATATGAACTCAATTTAGACCCAATATTTTTAATTAAATAGGTTTATGCTTTAATCTGAATAATATATGTTGGGTTTTGAATTCTAATTCAAATCTTATTATTAATTTTAGGTTTAGTCCACGATAATAACCACCTAGTGACATCCTAAACTGGCCGAACAACAGATAGTGTTATCCGACTTGAAATTGATCACTGGCTTTCTTTCTTGCAATGAAATCTTTGTAACGTACATATATTCACCTAAGCAAAAAAATAAAAAATTACAAATACATATGTTCACGAAGTTCATCAGTCAACCTAATTATTTATTTATTAATTAATATATAATGACATAGCATGTGTAAAACACTTATAGTCAATAATTCATTATTCAAATAGCATTGCATTCATTCTAATTTCATTATTCTCTTAATTTCCGCGGCAGCTTCTTGTGAACAATGTTTTAAAAACCGGACCGGTGACTGAACCGGAAAATCTACTGGGTCACTGGTCCGACCAGTTGAACCGTTGAAAAAACTGGTTATTTTAATTATATAATATTATATCTATTACTATAAAAATAATTTACAAAATAAATGTAATTCAATATAACAATAGATTATAAAATAAATTTTAGACGTAATGTTAAAAATTAAATAATTTAACTAAAATAAAAATTTATTACACAAATTAAAAAATATATTAAATTCAAAATGATTAAAAGTATAAAATTGAAAAAATAGTTTTGAAAAATAAACAGATTAATTAATATGACCCATTTTAATTTTAAGATACAATAATTTAATTTTCAAAATATTAATTAGAAAAATAAAAGGATAAAAATTATTAAAAAAAAGTCAAAATAAAAATTGTATATTTAACTAATATTAAAGAGTTGTAAATGTAAGAAAATTTTGAAAAAAGTCTAAAAATTTATTTTGTAATTTTTTCAAAAAAAAATGCTAAAAAATTCTTTTTTTTAAAAATTTTTTAGATAAAATCGGTTTTTAACCAATTTTGACCGGTTCAAGCCTTTTTGACCGGTGTTTGACCTGTTTTGACCGATTCTTGACTGGTTTTATACATATTTTATTTTTATACCTTAACCAGACCGAAAAACCGACCGATTCCCGGTTGAACCAGAAGGTCCAATCCGGTTTTAAAAACACTGCTTGTGAACTAGTCTCTCATAATTAGCAATATTAATTAGGGAGAAGCTAATGATAATTATTTTTAATTTTTTATTTGTTACATTTGACTAATTCCACCATCTTTTTTAATACGGGATGCTTATAAGTGTGTACTGAAGAAAATTCCATCGAAGATTGTGTATAAATAGAATGACATCTATAAATTTTAAATACAGAGTCTGTGATTGGATGGGAACTTTGTTTTGAAGAAAATTTTTTCTTGAGAAAAAGTGAAAAAAAAAATGAGGATTTGTTTAAGAAAAATAAGGTAGAGAAGAAAAGAATTATGTGAATTGATAGTGTTTGTGAAATAATATAGTGATTATTGTAATGTGACATATAGTTATATTTATTTATATATGTGTGTTTATATATATATATTAGAGTTGATTAAATATTATATAATTGTTGGTGATGTTGTGAATATTTATTTTAGTAATATAATGATTAATGCTAATATTATTTTTATTATATATTATTGTTTATTATAAATATTAGGCTTATAAGTAAACTAATCATTATTATTGGTATGATTATTGTCATTAGTGTTGGTATTTGTATTATTTTAATTTTTATTATCATCATTGCAATCATTATTATTATTTATATTGTTATTGCTATGTTTATTTATTATCATCATCATTATTACTTTGTTAATATAATATTTGTTATTCTAATATTATTGTAATAATGTTTGGCGCTGATGTGGGAGGAAGGAAGAGTTCCGCGACGTCTCCAGCGACGACACATGACTGAGATGGTGATTCGGTGGTTACCATTTATGTCTACAAATGAATTCTCATTGTGATGAATTTGAGAGAGAGAACAGTGATTTAGGCTTCGAGTAATAGTTTGTGAATTATGTAATTCTGGTGTTCTATCATCAAAAGTATTAAAAAATAGAAATTTTAAAAACTAAAAACACTAAAATTGAAATACGTTAAAATATCGTAGATAATAATGTCATCTTTCTTTATCCATTAAAAATTGTTCAAAATTATGTAAAAACAATATAATGAGGTCAAAAACAAAGAATATACATAAGTAATAAAATATTTTAAATATATTTTTGGATATAGAGTAATTTTTTTGAAATTTATTAAATTTTTTCTGAAATAATTTTTAGTTTTTTATATACTTTCAACCTTTTATATACTACAAATATATAGAGAGTCTGAGATATTATATTTATTACTTAAATAAATTGGACCAAACAATACAAAATTTAAAATATTTAAAATACTTTTTAAAGGGTAAATTGCATTTATTTTATTTCACACTGCCAAAGTCTTTTTGGATGGGAATGGGTAAATCCCGTCTCAACACCGTGGCAAAATTATGCTTTTAAAAAAATTTGTCTCAAAACCATATCAATTTTTGGCATTGTTGTTGAACCATCCTAAAGCCATAGTAGCTTGGCAAGATTTTGGCATGGATTTATCCTTTTCAAGTAAAATCTATTTAAAGTCATGTCAAAATAATTTGAGAAAAATGTAAAAGAAAATCATCTTAAAGTTGTGCTACTTTTGGGACGGGTTCTTCATTTGGAGTTTAAAAAATGTCTTTAAACTATGTTAAAGTTTTTCAAAAAAAAAAAAAAAAAAACGATCTCAAAGCCATCTTGACATTTGAGATAGTTTTGAGATGGTTGTATTAGTGGACCTAATATTCTGTCCCAAATTTGTCCCTAATCCGGTTTTAAAAATACTTTGCTCAAGTAATCCCAAATTTGGAATGTCTTTGGTATGGTATGCTATTGTTGGCACTTGAATCATCCCAATTTTATTCCAAATTCATTTTTACTTTATGAATTATAACGCCATGCTAAAGCCATCCTAAAATTTGGGGCAGATTTAAGATGGTTTTGAGATGGACCTACATTTGGCGCAAATGTCCATTTTAAAATCGTTCTAGAATGAGGTATAAAATGTACCTACAAAAATTGTCCTAAAACCATGCTAAATTTGAGATAGCTTTGGGACGGTTTTCCTATTGATCTAGAATATTAGTCCCAAAACTGTGCCGAACAAGAACATTGACATTGTGAAATGTTGACTGTGGTAGAATTGTCTCAAATTTTGGCATTGTTTCAAGCCATTTTAGATCAAGAAGTGTGAGCAAATAATCCCTAACATTTTTAACATTTGATAGACTTTGAACTTAAGGATTTTCTTATACATCTAACGTGGGGAAGACACTGTGAGAGAATAGATTTATGATACCATAACTAGGATTTTTGATTTTATTCATATTTTATATGAGTTATACCATGTATATACACGTCCCCATGTTTTTTTTGTGGATTTATATCATTTTTTTGAGTATTTTCTTTCCTTGGGATGAATGTGGAGGATGAGTACCTCATTTTTGTAAGATATGTGTTTGTATTGATTTTCATGTGTTGCTTTATAGTTTCAACCAAATAATGTAATTAATGAAGCATTTTGTGGTACTTTTGGCATATTTTTATTGTTTTAAGAATAGAAATAAATTATGATTGTCATTGCAATTGCACATTTAGTGTGATTTGAAAATATTGGTCAACATGTTGGGTGTTATTGATTTTAAAAGTCTTGCACGTGGTGTGTGTGAATATGAATTTTGTTCACAATATCTATTTCTAATTAAGCATAGGGATAGTAGGTATTGATTTAGGTAGGTTTTAGAATTTTTTTTTTAATGGTTTTCAGGTAAGATTTTATGCAAATTAGATCGTAGCTATATAATAAAAACTTGTCCGATCGTAGGGATTTGACACCAGAATTTGAAAATGAGGTTCATGATTTTGTTGACTAGGTGGTGCACTAGCATGAGTATATTGATTGACGTAAAATTAGATATTTACACTCCTGTTGTAAGAGCACCAAATTTCTCAAGCTCGATCAAGTTAAGGTTTAGCTATTTAGGAAAGGATTTATTTAAAATTATTATAATTGAATTAGTCACGGTGAAACCTAGTTTTAAAAGACAATGCCAAATGTAGAAGTGAGTATTGTATCAACCCCTTGGGCCTTGGAATATATTGCAACAACGCCAGACTTCGGTTGGGAGCACCATATGATATATGATACATCTAAGTAGTATAGTGACATTGCGTATGTGATAGGGGGTTCTTCCTCAAAACTGGGCGAGTGGCAAGGTGACATTGACTTCTCAACAACCCAATGTGGTGAGGGTATAAGTTACAACACAAAGAATGTGGATGGGATTACAGATAGATTTTTTGATGTATTACGTGCAGCTGACCAACCACTATATAATGGTTGTGAAAATTTCTCACATTATTTGCAATTACTCAATTAGTGAATATTAAGGTAAATCACAACATGACAAAGTTTTATAATGATATTCGTAAAATGATTGGTGAGATGCTCCTATATGATCATTAAATGCCTCCTAATTTCTATAGTATTAAAAGGCTAATACAAGATTTTAGTCTTCCTTTCGTGAGAATTAACTATTGCAAATTTAGTTATATGTTATATTGGTAAGACAATGAAGCTTGCAGCACTGTAGATTTTTTAGAGAGGCATGGTACAAAGTGAAAAGGACACCTATGGCATATGAGAAGCGTATTCCACATAGGCGTTTGTGTTACTTACCTCTTATTCTAAAACTACAAAGGTTATATGCATTAACGATGACAACTAGATATATAACTTGGCATGCTACTTGCAAGACAAATAATGGTTGCATATGCTATCCCTCAGATATCCAGGTATAGGAGCACTTTGATAGAACGTATCCAAAATTCGTGGCCGATCCTCATAACATAGGGCTTGGTTTATGTGTAGGTGGATTTTCCCCATATGGGTCAGATGAAAAGACATATTTATATTGGCCTGTTGTGGTGACACCACATAACCTATCTCTAGAATTGTACATGAAGTATCTATACATATTTTTGACAATGGTGATTCCAGGTCTATCTAATCTAAAGAAACTTATAGATGTGTATATGTAACCACTTATAGATGAGTTACTACAATTGTGGATTGTAGGTGTAGTCATGTATAATGCTCACTAACAATGTTATTTCAATATACGGGTTGCTCTTCTTCGAATAATTAATGACTTACCAGCATATTCCATTTTGTCTAGGTGTAGTGCAGCAAGAGGGTGGGATGTCTCATTTACCTTGATTTGAGTAGAGCTTTTTATTTGCGCCATGGTAGGTAGACTTGTTACTTCAATTGTCATTGCTAATTCTTACTATCCAATTATCCATATTGGAGGAATAGGAAATATTGCATGAAGGGGCGGGTTGAGATGCATGTTACATCTCTAAGAAAGACGGGTGACTAGATATGGAAGTATGTCATACACATGCCATAAGTGGTGGATGATCCACATGGTAAGACTCGGAGATTTGGGGTTGATTACAAGTAGATGAAAAGAAGTATATTTTGGAATGTACTGTACTAGAAGGCAAACATACTTCCACATAATTTGAATATCGTGCATATATATAAGAATGTTTTCGATAACATTATTATTATGATTATAGATGTTAGAATCAAGTCTAAAGATAATCTTAATGCTTAGAAGGACGTGTGAATCATATGTGATTGTTTTGACATTGCAATGTCATTGGACAGTGTGGGTCCAAAGCCTGAAGTTCCATACACCCTTTCTTGAGAGCTAAAACAAAAGTTTTATCAATGGTTGAAAGGATTAAAGTTCCTAGACATTTATGCTTCCAATGTAAGGTCGTGTATCAACATGACAGAGTTGAAATTACACAATTTTAAGACTGATGGTTATCATGTTTTTATGGAGAGACTTATACTCATAGCATTGAAAATTTTGTTGCCTGAGTTTGTGTGGAGTGCTTTAGTGGAGGTAAGCTTGTAATTTCACCACTTTAGTATGCCTATTCTTCGTATTAATGTGTTAATGAAAATAGAGAATAAAGTGGTAGGTAAAATATGCAATTTGGAGAAGATATTTTCTTTGTCATTCTTTGATTCTACAGAGCACATGACAGTAAATCTCCTATTTGAGGTTACGATTAGAAGCTCAATCCAATATAAACTGATGTATCCTTTTGGGAGGTGTGTTAATGTTACATTTTTAATGGTTAATACTATTGAACTTGTCAATGTCTCACTTATTGTTAGTCATATAGGTTCTTATACAATTTGAAAAAGAAGGTGAAGAATATGGCCCATGTGTAGGCATTGATTGTGGAGGTGTACATAGTGGAGGAAATAAGCAAATTCAAATCATATTATTTCGAAGCAAATGTGCCTTCCAGCCAAACAAGGCTACTGAGAAATGACATGGGTGACACTTCGGCAATCAGTCCTCTCTTCTCCATATTTAAGCATCCTAGATGATCATCTTGAGGACAGTCTTTAAGATACATGATTAGTGAAGAAAGACATGTTACAATGATCTATGTCTTCCTAAATTGTTTAGAGGTGGAGTCATTATATAGGGTTAGACATTTGGACCTTGTTTGTGATGGGTATTGGTTATGTTAATGAGATCTCACATGAGTTTCATGTAATTATATGATCGCAAGTCGTTACCATGCCAAAATTTAAATTTATAACAAAATCTAGTACTGTAGTGGGTACAAGTATCATTCCTATGAGGAGCGATTTTGTATCTATTGATATAACTAAGTTCTTATTAATTAGGCCATCAAAATATAGCAAGAAAAGAAATAACTAGAAAAGAAAGAACATGTTTGAAAAAAAATCACAATCTTGAAAAAGTGAAGTACTAATAATTGAAGAACCTCATCTCTTGTGTTGTGTTGGTTTTCAATGCATGCCAATTGATGTTAATTATTGATTTAATTGTCTTGTTACGGATTATTAATCCTAAAGTTTATAGGATATTCTTTGAAATTCTCCTACAACTTTAATTGAAGATTTCGATGGGTTTTCTAGGCCTTATTAAGTTAAGAAACTTACTTTTGTGATTAACGATGTTTTACCTATATTAATTATATAATTTCACTCCTGTTATTCTCATGAAATTAATATTCACAGTTGGTTGTTTAACGCACAGGTTTCACTCTTGTTATTTTCCACACAGGCATGAATTAATTATAAAGTTGATCAAGTTTTATAATAACCATTTAAATCACCAATTGCAAATAAGAAGAGCAAAAATAATTAATCATTTATTCATGCATACACATTCAACCAAACACAAATGCAAGAGAAACTAGAAAATAAATTAGAAACTTATGTTATGATTAATAAATCAATGCAAAATTGTTCATCATTCTAACAAATTTCAAAATAGTAGAAAAATTTGAGAAAACTCAGTCTAATATTCATGTTTTGCATGGCCAAATGAGTATTGTTAAAAAATGATGTGAATTCCTTCTTCTTCACTTCTTCAAAAATTAGAGTTGCATGTGGACATCAATTGAAGTGATGCCACATAAGCAAGTCCACTTGCCTGTTGACTCGTCGGATGCTACCTTCATTGGGGTGAATTCCTAATGGATGATGTTGATGATGGCATAGATTTAGATGATGATTATATGTTTTATGTATGTTGCCATCCTACACTCTTTTTATTGTAGGTAGAGAACATACTGTTTTTTGGGAATGTACTAATGCTTATTAAATATTATCACTCAACACATTATACAGACATAGCAACAAAATTAAAAATGGACACAAAATCCAGCATGCAAGACGTAAGTTGAATTTTATTTCTCAAATATAACTTGGGTCATGTACAAGTTGACAACATAGTTTGCACAAGTCATCAAAAAGAAAAAGGAAAAATAGAATTAGTTGTGATGTCAGCTTCTTCATCTTTGGTGATTACCATGGACCTAAGCCTGATCATCATCTCATCCATCATACTATATGGTGTATCCCTTACTAAATTTGCTTGTGTGACATGACAACCTCAGAAAATGGAGTAAGAGTTCAGGTTGATGGTCTAGTATCTGGCTCTACAAAGGTAGATGCTCTTAGCGAGGGTACGAATTGTGCAAACATCAATCCCATAAATTCATATAAATGGCCCACAGCATACGTTTATCGGTGCTCCATGTGGTCCATTTGAATACACGTATTATTCAATTCAACCATGACATTGGCTTCCAATTAGTGCAATTAGGCCTGAAACTAAGGTGGGTAGTCATGCTAGTCAATTGTAGGAGCTGGGATACTTGGGTTACCATCAAGCGTTCCTTCGAGCGTGGGTAAATTAGCACCTAGAGCAAAACGTCAACGAACAAAGTATATGAAAGTCGATGGACCCTTGTGCTACTTAGTGGATGAAACTGGCTGACCGATTACAATACATAGCTCCGTTATAAGATGTTGATGCCATAGAGACTTGCATTAATTTTGTGCACACAGATGTAGGCCCTTGATGATGAATTAGCCTAAATTAAAAAAGTGTCCCTCTAGTATGCAATCTAGAATGGTTGCATGCTTCTTTGTAAAGGTGTCGTGATGGTTGATTGGCCAGATCCTTATGGCAAAGAAGTACCATCATGTCTTGCACCCTTTGTCCAACCCAACTATGTTAAAGGAATTTATGAAATGAGTGATCGAGGAGACATTCCAGGGTCCCTTCTTAGGGCACACTATTTTAGCTACCCTTTCCAATGCTTGTCGATGATTAATAAGCTCCTAAAGCCTGTCACTGTGGGGTTTGTTAGGCATATGTAAATGTGCATTGATTGTATTCCTCATTGAGTAAGCCAAACCCCTCTCATACACGAGTGCCTGATGCTTAGTCACTTTCTCAGTATGGTTGGTAGCTTCCAATGATACATACTTCTCATGGTCGTACGATGTGGTTGCTTTCTTCATTTTAGGGGGAATTTCACCAAAAGAATCGTACCAAAACATTGCAAGAGTTATGTTTAAATTACACACCAAATCACATTCAACTTGTTAAAGTAAAACATCTTGTCCAACCTAATATGAAATAGTTAAAATAGGATACTAGGCAACTGGATCACAAGCATTCCAACATAGAGAACGTCTATATCAAGGAATTCCGCCATAAAGAAGGTCTATATCAATCATCACAAATAGTTATGGAAATGCTCTAACCAATTCATACCTGTAGAATGTTATGTTATCCCAAACAACTAAACCATAAATAACCAAGCATGAACACAAGCAACTCAACCATCATGACTACTTGTTATAATTTTTGGAATATGGCACTAAGCAACTTTATCAAAAGCATTCTAGCATAGAGAATGTCCATATCAAGCAATTCCAACATAGAAAAGGTCCATATCAATCATCACATGTACCCATGGAAAGCCTTCAACCAATTCATACTCGTAGAACATCATGTTATCATAAATGACTCAACCATAAATAACTAAGCATTCCTATCAAGGAATTATTCACTTGTGTACACCTTTTGACATGTTAATACAAGTATCATGATTTCCATATTATGTTTCTCCATCCTTTTCTACATAGAAAAAAACTCACATGAAATGCCCAAAGAGGCTTGAGGCTTTTCATCGAACAATTTACATGCAATCATGTTCAAGCCCTAGATTTCCAATGATCTGTCATACTTTTTCCCAATTATAACAACCCATACATATAATTATATATTACAAACAAAGGTGGGCACAATTCTATCAACAAATCAAGCCAAACTATTTCAGTAAAAGTAATTATCTTATAAGCGTAATCCCAAAAAATAACCAACACATTTCAAAATCCTCATATGGAACACAACTAAATTGTCCAAAGGATAATAATTGAACACGTTTGAAGCAATGTACATGATTTAAATTGAAGAACACCTCAACCAAATGCATACAAACCCATTATGTTGTGAAGCCTAAAATTTTAGATACAAATTATACACAACATACAATTAAACTATGATTAAATTATATAGAAAATGGCTTACTTATGTCTTTCAAGGAGCATGTTGAAGTTCCAAGGAGATTGGTGTGGAGATAGTGTGGAATGGTTGAGAGAACGGCATGGAAAACACCCCATTTAATGGGGTGCTAGGACTCTCGTCGTTGACGACTAGGATGATGAGCAATCTTGGTCGTTTGTGTATGGTTTTATGTCTAGTTTGCTTATGTATGTTGAGCTTCCAAATGTATTTTATAATCACCTTGTACCAAATTCAAAAATTGAAGTCGTGAAAATTTACATGCGTACATTCTTCCTTTTTCACTTTGTTATCACTTATACATAATATTGCCAACAAATTCAACGAATTGAATTGAATTTAATACATGCTAGTGACAAATTAGTTACCCTCAAATAGATATCATATTTACCTTCAATTGTGGATATTAGTGGGGATCATTATTACTAAACATGAAATTATTTGTTATGTACTATCAGTTGCACATTTGTTAGTGTAACTTAACATGAAATCATATATTGATTAACTGTACTTTCATTTACTTTGTCTATTTGAAGATGACTTTGAGTGCATATTCTCATGACTGAGTAAGACGTGGTGTGAGCAACTCATGTGGCAAGGGAGGCAACGAGGCATAAACAAGCCACGCTTTACACTTCTACCATCTTCATGCTCCATCGATGATGATGAGACACAACTCCCAAGTGAAACACAAGGGGGCATGTCTTCCACATCGGCATACTACTTGAACCAACCATCACAGTCATCGAGAGAGAGGTAAGGCCCCATTGTACCTGCTATATCAGAAGCTGGTGCAACTGGAGGAAGTCAGCATCGGGTGGGGAGCCCTAAACACGTGATGCCACAGTTGTTTTAGTGAGTATAAAATCAATTTGGCATGCACATCATTAATTAAATACACTCATTACTTTAAACACAAATGGCCATTAAATACACGTGCATTTTCCTTGCGTTGAAGTGTATAGAAAAAAGTAACAAATTCAATAAAGTCTATTATATTTGGACATTAAAATGAATCGTGGATCAGTTATACTGAGGTTCCATTAGATAAAAATTAGGAGTGGTTTTGCCTTTTCAAGTTATGACATCTCCAACATCCCAAGGAACGGTGACACTTATTGTGCTATTTATTTGCTTATCATTCTTGCTAGAACCACATATACCAACCTAGTTTTTTACTATTATTTAAGCATGTTAATAATTTGATTACTTTTATATTGGAATGTCTGTCTATAGAATGAATTCATATGAGATCCAGTAAACAACACAACAATACAACAAACCTTCAAGAAAAAGGCTGCAAAATTAATATGGAAACACTTGCACTAGACAAGAGTTTCCAACATAAAAACTGATTGGATCCCATAGGAGAAATAAGATGAGATGTTAGGTAAAAGTGCAGATAATGCATATCAAGAAATATGTGAAAAAACCTAGCCAACTAAGTAGCTAACAACGTATTTGTGTCCACCATTTATTGCAATACCTCAATTTCATTCACCGCATACAATGAAAGAATGGCAAGCAATAAGTTTATTTATGTTTGATTAGCTTATTTTAATACACCTTTCTATATATGTTTACTTGCACTCGTACAATACAATTTAAGAATTATAGCTTGGAAGGCCGTCAACTCCCATTGAACTTTACTCTAAAGTTTAGAAGAACATTACTAAGGAATGGATGAGCCCTCGTGAATAGTTTTAGAAGGTAAGTACAATTACTAAAACATGTCTATATTAACTACTATGTCATGTAACCACTTAATGATCTTGTATGTCTATAGGAAATGGTGAAAAAAATGCAACCAGACTAAAATGCTACCGAAGCCTAGAGGGATATGAGTTAGAGGACAGCAGGCTTGTATCTAACTCCACTAATAGCAACATGATTTTCCACAACGCACTTGGTAGATTAAAAAAAGATTGACTTCTAGGGATGGGCTCAAAGGCTACGTCCTTTAAACAACTATCTTGTGCATTGACTAGGTCCACTTCCTCATCCAACCCTGAGCTACAAGTAGTGTAGGAAACATTGAAATGCACTCAGTAACAACTATAAGAGAGAGATACCGAAATGGATGATTGTAAGACCAAACTAGCTTAAACAGCGGCCAAATTAAACAAATTTATGCGACTTGTTACTAAAAAGTTGGGACTCGATTCCCTGGATGATGATTAAGGTGAGGAAGATAATGAAGACATCAATAGTTAGATGTACATCATATTTGCTCAACAATTCCTTGAGTTTGGACAGAATGTGGTTGTATGAACTTTTGCTTGACATTGATTATGTCATTGTCTTTCATCTTTTGGGTTGTATTACCATTAAAAATATTACATATTTTCATTTTTACAATTTTTTTTCAAAATTTAGTGTATGGGATTTCAAAATATATTATACAGAATAGCCAGGAATTTCTACAAAATTAAATAAAATTATTTCTTAAAAATTGTGAAAAAACCATCATAGATCTATGTCAAAATGTTCACCAAAATATCTTGTTCCAAAACCGTACCAAAATACCCGTCCTAAAGTCATACTAGAATAATTATCTCAAAGTTATCTCAAAAGAAATGTCTCCAAGCTGTATCAAAATTGATGTCTCATAGCGATGCCAAAATAGTTGTCCTAGAGTAATGCCAATTTGGCTTTCCCAAAACTGTATCAAAATAGTCATTATAAAGTCATGTCAAAATAATGATTCCAAAGTTATGCCAAATCATCTATTCTTAAGCCCTCCCAAATTTGGATGGCATCCTCTTAAGCCATTCGAAAATTTTGCCATGGGGTTCATATGGGATGGCTTGAAAGTCATGCCAATCCGAAACTTTTCTTGTAGTGACATAATCTTTTAATTAATATCATTATATCAAAATAAACCAAAAATAAGTAAAATACTATAAATCTAAATCAATCAAAACAAAAGCATATTTATTTATTTTCACTTAGGTTAATTTAAATGCTTAAGAAATTTGTCTAACTTAATTAATATTTGAAATAAAAAAATACCTGTAAAATTTTAAAATGTATATTATATTTAAAATAGTTATTTATTTTTAAATAAATATTAAAAAATATTTAAATTTAACATTTGAAATTTTTTGAATTTTTATTTAAAATATTTCTCAAAACTTTTTTGATTTATCAATATCAAAACTTATGACTACTAGGGAAGATGCAACATATTAAAATTAATAGAAGCAAAATCATATTTATTTATTTTCAATTTCGATGAAAATATTTTCTAAAACTCAAAAGTATACTCAGCATAATTCAATTATTGAAAAGTATGTTAATATTAATAATATCTTAAAATATGCTCTCTATTTCTTATTATACATATTTTAAAGTATATTTAAAATATATAGAATTCAATATATATAAAAATATACAAACACACGTGCACACACTTATATATAGAAAATCCATTAAAATATTTATTTCAAATATATTTTGAAATATATAATAAAAATAAAAATAAAAATATAATTTTAATAATTTTAGTTATTTTAATAATGTTTTAAAATATTCAAATTATGCTAAGTGTATTCTTTAATATACTTAAGAAAATATAATTTAAATCAAATATTTAAAACACACATAGCTGCAAATATGATATATAAAATATGCTTATATTTAAGATTATGATTTTAAATATAATTCAATTTTATATTTTTAGGTATATATATTAATATATAAAACAAAGAAAAAATATAATTCCAAATATTATAATTTTACTTATACAATGTTTGAAAATTTTTAATTATACTTTCAATTATTCAATGAAATAAATATTGTTTTTCTTAATTTATGTTAATTCATAGTATATTCCTTATTCTTGATAAAGTTTGATATAAACGAAGTAAATGAAAATCTTATCTAAAATATTTTAAATTTATGTCATAGACTGTTCATAATAATTACAGAACAGAGACAGTTTGCAATACTGTTCACGTGATTTGCAATTCGTAACAGTCTGAATTTTCGGAACACAGTAGTAATAGTTATAAAGATATTATTAGAGGGATTTTGGTGGATAAATTATTTATTATCATAAATTATATATTGGAATAACAATTAGAGTTTTCCTTCATTATTTTATCTTCGTGTAGACATTAGCTAGAAATTGTGATGCGTACTCAAAGTGAGACATGGATATTCTTCGCCAACCAAGTTTTTGCCTAACAATATATGTAACACAAAAGAGAGTTTTACCACAGTAAAATAATTAAACATAGTAAAAGAGGCCTGGGAAATTCGTGGAAAATTTTTAGTTAATTTTAATGGCAATATATGAGAGTTTAGGACTCTTAAAAACTCTAGAATTTTAAGTGTGCCCAAACACCCTATTTAACCCTAGTATAAATTTGGAATTTAAAGAAAGGAAAAACCTATTCTGTACCCCAAACACACACCACCTTTGAGGAGTTAGTCGTGGGTTTTACGTTCCATTGAGGTCAGATTTCAATTGAATATTTTAAGGATATAATTTATGAGCATCCAATGTTTAAATCATTGATTAAGCAACCCAATTAATGGAGACCAATAACTATAAGTCTGTTTGTGAATTAGTATGCTTGAAATATCATATGCGCATAAATGTGTTTGTATATACATATGTGCGCGCTGAGCCGCGAGAACCTAGGGGTAGCCCTCTGCCCAGTTCCAAAGAGGCCCACGTCATGCACAACATACATACATACATACATGCATATATACATACACACACATACACCTATACATATGTAATGTATGCATAAGAAAGAAAGAGAGAAAGCAATGAATGATAACAACACATACATAGGTATTAATTGAACTCATTTATTGTTTTCATAAAAATGGAATGTGAGCTAATTTCAAGTCAATTTAGTGAAAAGGATTATTTGAGAAAATTGAAATACATGGAATAAATAGATATGCCTGAAATGTTAATGATAATATAGAAGTTAGTTTCACTTGCTTACAAAGTAATAGGTGGAATTCTGTCGCACTCAATTGAAGTTATAAGTTAAGATTTTGATCAACTCAATTGAAGTTATAGGTCAAATTTTGACCCTTTTAGATAGGGTTATAGGCGAGACTCTGATCCACTCAATTATGATTATAAATTGACATTCTGATCTATTCAACTGAAGTTATAAGTTGAGATTCTAAACCTCTTTAGTTGAAGTTATAAACTGAGACTCATAATCAATGAGAATTATACATAAAGTACATATCATCGATGGTGGGCTAAAGAAATGGCCATGCGAACTATGTGAATAACAAGACAATTTGGAAAAGCTGTGAAATGTTATGAATTTTTTGAAAACTGTTTACATGTGTTTTCTGCTGTCTGTTTTTGAAAACTTGTTTTATGCCAATTCCTGATTTGCGATATTTGTTGTAAAATATGCTTTACTCAATTTTGTTTTTATCTGGCTCACATTAAAAAAAAAAAGAAAAAAAGGAAAATGGCAAGACATACTGTTCATTAGGTGACTCGTTACTCACTACTTTTAGTTAATAATTTTACAAAGAAGGCAAGTGATGATGGTCAAACGTTGATAGGGGTAGATTAGAGAACGAGAACCTAGTGAAAATTACTTTAGTTCATTATTATTATTATTATTATTCATCAAGACAATTTTAATATAATAGTTATGTTATTTTTATTACCATTGTATATGAGATTTTGGGGTATTGTCGTAGATGTTTCATTGTTTCCTTTGGACTATTATTATGGAATTCATTATTGGAGTTAGTTGGTTATAATATATATTGGTTTTGGTATCTTTTGAGGACATTTGTAGATACTGCGATGTCGTAGTCCCAAGTTTGAGGGGAAAGTGCTTCTGCACACAAGATAAAGATGAACGGAGACAATGGATCACCCTTGCATTTAAGCTTGGGAAAAATTCCAAAGAAACTAGTGATGACTATTCACGACCCATGAGCATAAATATAAGTTGACTTTTATAGATCAAATATTTAATTATACACGAGTCTTTTCTTTCTTCAATCAACCTAAGATAATTGACCTTTCTTCTAATTCATACTTGCTCTCAACAAACTCTCCCTTAATGTGAGTTTTTTCTATTTGTCCTTTTGAGTATCTCATTGTTTTACTGAGATGGTCAACCATGCTCATCAATTTTGTAAGTCTTTTGTGGGACTATCAAGCAACAAATCTTTAACTCTGATATCACTTATTGAAGATATAGTGAATTTAACTACAAACTCTATTAGAATCACTTGCTGGAAATATAGTGAATCTAATTACAATTTCTGATTAGAACTTATTGGATTAGTTGTGAACCTCAACAAAACTAAAGGTATTGCCCATGGACAAGAATTGATCGATATGGGACATCGCCCAAGAAAACCAGAGAGGATCGCCTGTGAACCTACGTGTGAACATGTACATAAGTGAGTAAAACATCATGTATTAACTCAAAAAATTTTATTGTTGATTATGCATTAAGTATCTCTATATATATACATTTTTAGTCTTCTACTAACACGAGACAATTGGCCTTAGCTCCTATTTGCCTCCAATAATAAAAGAAGTCTTGCTCTTGAACCAAGGAAAATGTCATTACTCCATCTATATTTGTGGGGAAAGAGCCCTGAACTAAAAAATAGATTACGATCTTTAGACAATTAATTTTTTACTATTTGAATTAGAACTACTTACAATTTATTTTCAAATGAACATAAACTAGACGGTATTAAAGTTTCCGCTAATTATTTTGCTGTGGATTAGAAGAAATGCGATTTATGTCTAATACTCCATATTCGTTCATCGACACAAAACAGCGACTAGTCGCGTGTTCACGATTCTTCAACTCGGGAACTTCGGACATGACAAAAAATTCTTCTTCAAAGACGACTTCTATTTAATTTTTTCAACTACAAATGGTGGCCTTCAAGACTCGTCACCAAGTCTATGGTCAATTGAAAATGACTTTTTAGGTCCAGATCATGTCCACTTGCATGAATACACAGTAGGAAAAATTTAATTGTATAATATGTAATTTTTATATTATCTTTAATTATATATATACACATATATATTCTTTTTGCACTCTGCTCTTTCACTTTTTTTTATTTGTTCAATCCACTTTTCTCAATTTTAATTCATTATATTTTTTGCTCACAATCTTAATTTATTTTTAAAATTTCTTTTTTGCCACTTCTTTCATTCCTGTTTTATGTTGTAAATGATATGCAACGACTATTTACCTCATCCCCGTCTATGCGCTAATGCACGTATTTAGGTGAATACAGATAAAATTTATTCTGTCCAAAACAAAACAAAAGGACCACATCATATTTCCCGAAAATGCCTGCAAAAAATATCAGTATAATTAGTAGATCTGTCTGTTTATAAGATAAATGCTTTTGTATTTAAACGAAGTTCGTGCAGTTAGTTGGAAAGTAGTTTAAAGCTGAAAAGGGAATACCACAAAGAGTAGGGAGAAAGAACCCAGAAGTTTGTCACTTTAGTTTTACATATTTGGTAAAAGAAACGCTATTTTTTTTTTTTTTAATGTATACAATTAGCACTTCATTTAAACATATTTTCATAATAATTAGTTATGTGAAGTAATTTATAGTCCTAATAATGATGCTATGGCATAAAAAGAAAGGGATCCGTGAGGTATATCTAAAATTTATTAATTGTATTTTATGGTCATTCAATTTCTGAGGCAACATTTGTTTTTGTCTCTCTTTTTAGAGTTTCAACGTTCGGAATTGCTTTATCAAAAGCAGTCTTTCATTATCCTTTCCACTGTAAATACTTTTTTGCACACACGAATATACAAAAACTCACAAAAGCAATGATGCAAATTTAATTATAATCTAACGTTGTTGAAATAGGATCAAATTAGGATAGCATCCACAATTTTATTTTTTGAAATAGTAAATCACGTAAAATATATACTAATATTCATCCATTGCTCACGCAACACTGTAGAATGCAATTAAATTTACACGAAGGTTAAGTATGTGAAAGTAATGTTACATTAGCGTTAGGTTATTGATAACAAAATCCATAATCAAATCAGATAATATTAGTAAATTTGTTACATAGAATAATACTTGAATATTTTTTTTTTAAAAAAACACTCATATAATCTCTTCTTCTAACATATTCTTAAAACACAAACTAAACCCATTTTACAAAACCATCAAAAGATAGCAAGGAAGTCAACACGCCGACGAACTTTGTGCCCCCAACCAAGCCAGCCTTTTAATCGAACAGATGGTAGGCGCACAAGAATCGAAACTTCGTTCCATCCTACGGCTTATTTATACTCCTTGAGTTTTCTTCCACCTTTCCCCACAGAAGCCAAAGCCCTCAAGTTCTCCTCCAGCAAATTCTAATCAATCACACACACGTATATATACATACTCACCATGTTGAACAATATAGACGAACTGTTCGACCTCGACTTCGCCTTAACGATGCCGGAAGATTCAACCGTGGAGCCGAATAAGCAGCAACCGGACGCTCAGTCCACCCGCCACCTGGTCGATGCAATCCCTGCGGCGGTCACGGGTGAGTGTGCTGTTTGTATGGAGGGCTTCCAGTCTGAGGAGGAGGGCAGGGAAGTCCCCTGCGGCCATGTTTTCCACGCAGACTGCATCTGTCGGTGGCTCTCCCTCCATAATTCTTGCCCCTTGTGCCGGGGAAAAGCGATTCTATAATTAGTCTGCTCTCGTGGCGTTTTCATTTGTGAGTTTGGTACTGGTTTTACCGCAACTCCTTAATTAATTATGGCAATATTTACTTTTAAGTATACAATTAAGGTCAGACAAGATTAAGATTAGTTAGAATTACACATAATTAGACTTGATAAAAGAATTTATCTAACTTATGAATCGAACAAGACATTCAATCAGAGTTCCCTATTTTTGCTTCAAGCTCTACCTTCTCCCTTTTGTCTGAATGTGGTGTTGATTCATTGGGTGACATTATCAGATATAACGCAGGAACTCGTGCAGGATGATAATTTGACCAAAGATACACACAATTAAAAATTGGGGGAAAAGTTTGACACAAAACACGATGTATGCTTGGCTTCATTTTCCCTTCCTCATCAAAATTAAATATTTTCTCTTCGCTATATTTACTTTCTTTATAATTTTTTATACCTAAAATTTGCATTTTCTTCGTCATATCAAAACTCATCAAAATTAGCAGTCAAATATTATTATTATTAAAATGAGTGCATGCATTATTGTTCATCCAATTAAAACCTATGAAAATTGACATCATTAGGATGATTTTCGCCCCCTTTGGGTTAAGTAATAGAAACCCAAGTGGTCTTGGGATTTCATTAGCCATATTTAGTTGGACTTCTTCTTCTATCATTTATTGAGACGACGCTAATTTGGTGGTCCTAAGACAAGCGTCATATCTGCCGTCCGTTTATACGTTTTGTAATCTACGGTCACATGTGATGTCCACTTGTGCAATTTTAATATTACTAGGGGTTGCCACGTACTACCAGGAATTTTTTGATTATATAACTTTATCATCTACGATGAAATGTTATATTAAAATTTTTAATATTAATCAAGATATTCAATCACATTTTATTGACATTATATATAAACATGTGGTCACAAAAATTTTATGGCATTTATTTAAATAGAAAATTAAATAGAATTAAATTACTAAGCATCAACCGTCTAGTACTGAAAATAAATAACTTCGCTTACACACACAAGGTCGTTTAAAAAAAATTCCAATTTTAATTATTGATTAAAAAACTAATCCAAAGCCAGTAGGGTTTATATTATTATTGTGATTACACACGCATGATCTCGGCTCTAATAAAAAAAAAAATTAAGACAGGGACCTCGGATCCTGACTTTTTATTGAGACTATAAAAAATAAAAATGTAAATGAGGTCTGACAGTTGGTCAAATCTTAAATAAAAAAAAAAAAAAGGTTAAAGCATATATTCCGACTTTAACTTTATGAAATAAAAAGCATATATGATAAACTGGAGATTGGGTTTCTGGCTTCAACCGTGAAATTTAAAAATATTAATAAAATTCACCAACTTTAATCAAATAAAATAAAGAAGAATATGCTGGGTTTTGTTTATTTTTGTATTCAAAATAAATAAATCAATTTATAAAATAACTTTTGTGTGGGATTTTATTAAAATGATCCATAATAAGTTTACGATTTTTATGTTTTTAATTTTTTTATTACAATAAAATGTAATGTGAATAGAATTGATAAATTTCAATATAAATGGAGGAGCTGTACTTTTATATTAAAATAAGTAATACTTTTTTTGCATTCAATTTTGTTAACATGTATCATGCCGTGTTGCAAAAGTGATTGTTCACAAATATTTTTATAGTAAAATTTTTTTTTCTTGTTCGTCTATATTGTGTTATTATTATTATAATAATAATTTTTAGTTAGAGAAAGAAAATTTATAAAATTACCCTTATGTTAATTATTTTTTATTTTTCGACACTTTTCTCTCTTTTTATCTATAGTTATAGTCTACAAGTTGTATCATTTATTAATTTTTTTTGATATTTCACTAAGTTGCATTTAAAATATTTATGCACTATTTGTTATCTATACACCATTTCTTATAACTTGTTTGTTTGTGTATTTTCTCAAACTTTCTCTTTATTTCTTTAAAATTCTATTGATGTGTCCTTATTTAATTATTTGAAATTTTATAAAAACTTTATAGTATTAAATAATTTTGTTGTTAATATTTGAAATATAATAATTTTATAAATTTAATATAATGTTGTAGGATTTATTATGCACTACAATATTAATTTCATTAATAATTGAGAGCAAGAGTAGAGGGCAATTTGACCATAATATATATAGAAATATAAATAGGTTGATAATAATATATTCGTCAAAAGCAAGTCCAATAGATGGAGAGCCATTCATAGCTGACATTAGACGACAGTCATTTATTCATCTTTATTAGACATGTAATAGTATGATTTGTACTCTATACAACTGATAATATTTAAAATTTCACAGTATGATAGTCTACAACCTTGAACGAATGCAACCTCTTCAGCTAACTTGAGCATTTGACACCCAGAGAGCCATGCTAGCATCCGATTGTTTTATTGTCTTATTTGTTGGATGGCATCTTTGCATTTCTATTGAGTTTTTGGACATGGACAATGACCGTCGTTTTGGAACCTTCACGACTAGGGCTCAAAGATCATGAACTAATGCCTTAAACTCCTTTACTGTGTGTTTGTTTTTTTCGTATACCACAATAGTATTTAATTTGGTCGTCATTAATGAGAGATGCAAAATCATCATCTCTTTCTGTAATAAGCCATACCCTTCATAGCTTAGAATTTGGATTATCTTCCATACTTGTAAATAAAATATAATGACTTCTAAGTAAGGATGTATATCATTCTACATGAAAACTAAACTTGAAATGAGGTTGATATTTATAATTGCATGTAAGATGGCGAGTGCAATACAAATAAAATAGACCACACTATATAGAGGGTAGGGGCACTAATTTGACTACATGGAATAGTGTAATAGAATTGTATGTAAAAGTGTGAAAATATGACACATTGCAAAAATACAGATGCTTGCAGTATGATATGACAAGACATTAAAAGTTAAATACCCCATCTATTGACGGGTTAAATCAATTTAATGGTGGGACTTGTCAGTTGAGAATCAAGCAGTTACCTTTATTGATGCCAATAAAGCCATAATAAGGCTAGCACACTAGAAAATGGTATTGATATTGATGGAATAAGACAAAGTATAGATCTACAGAGTGTCATTCATTGAATAGAGCCACATGTCTCACAGTTTGATGGGACAAAACATTAAAAGTTGAAAACCCCATTTATTGATGGGCTAAATTCATTTAATGGTGGGACTCATCAATTGAGAATCGAGCAGTCCCTATCTATTGATGTCAACAAAACTGTAACAAGGGTGGCACACTAAAAAAAGATATTGGTATTGATGAGATAAGACAATGTATAGATCCATGGTGTGTCATTTAATGCAATAAATAGGGCCATATATTTTGTAGTCTGAGAAATTAATAGTTGAGCACCCCATCTATTGATGGACTAAATCAATTTGATGGTGGAACTCATCCATTGAGAATTGAGCAGTCTCCATCTATTGATGTACTAAATTAATTTAATGTCTTCTTATTATAACTTTATTCCCAAATGAGTTATGAAGACTGTTCCATTTTTCACTCACAAGCCCTACCATTAGATCGAATTATCGCATTAATAAAGGAGTTATCAACTTTTAATATCTCATCCCATCAGACTATAAGAGATGTCACCCTATTCAATGCATTAAATAACACGCCGTAGATCTATATATTGTCTTATCCCATCGATGGTGTACTAGATTTAGACACCACATGGGTCATGTAGGCACCATGTACGCTCCATGTAGGCACCATGTACGCTCCATGTAGGCACCAATATTTATGTTGAACTTCATGTGTAAATTACTCTTCGGATGTATGTCAGATTAATTACAATTTCAAGCTCTCTTTATGAAAATTCTACTTAATCCATATGTTTATAACCCTACTGTGTAAACTAATGATTGGATGTTAGCAGCTGTTTAGAGTACAAGTCAGATCAATAAAATTCTCTCAATTGATGTCAATAATGTATGGCACCTACATGTTTTGATTATCATTAAAGTATGTATATTTCGACATGTCTACTAGTTTTTGTTATTATGTATCATCAATAAACATATGCATCTTAACAAGTATTTTATGCATGGTAGTATCAATCATGTGTAATATACATAATGAAATGTGAGTAATAAATTTCATGAAATATATCAACCCTAAAATCTTGTTTTATGTAATGAAGAATTGGATAAAAAATCATCAAAAACTAAAAAACCCAAATTGTAACATATACAATAAGAAATATGCGATGCAAGGGAGATGACCCCCAGTCCCACACCAATTATGGCACACTACTCGATGAGGCCTCAGAGGGGGTTTGTCACGCTCGTGTACGCCATCTAGATCATGCTAGAGTGAATGTACCCATGAAGATTATCCTCCATCCTATTGTCCTAAGTTTGATATCTCATATGACCATAGGGTAGGCAACAGTCGAATGGCCATGCATAGGACATCTACATACCCGACTGTTGCATTGACAAGCCCGCTTTGTGCCTTTTAGTGTATGTACTCCCCATTGTATATACATATGGTGTATGTGATGATTATGACTATAGGTCTGGAGGTGTAAGAATGTTAACATTGTTTGGAGCTAAATGGTGCAAGGACAATGGCATGTTCTGTGGCACAACGGTGGTTTGGGCATGTTCGTTGATGCCTGGTCATGCCCATGAAAGCCTGAGTCTTGGGGTGGAATATCCACCTATGCATACTAACCAAAGGACCTAACCATACAACCATCGATTTGTCTTATGACGTCATGTACTGTAGTTCAGTCTTCTGACAAAGTAGCATCCCACAATCTACAGGCTTGCAATAATGGTAAAATATAAAAAATGATTGCTTGTCTTTATACATATTAAATAAAATATGTAAGAGAATGAATATGAATATACCATGCAATCTAAAAAAAACCTAACTTTCCATGCTGAAAACCACTAAATACATGCAAAGTAATTGAGTGACTTGGTGGTACTAGTCGTGGTATCTGTAAACCATGTGGGGTATGCAATCGCTATAACAGTCTTGAATGGTGACTCACCCTTTCCACATAGTAATGTATTCATGATGGTGTATCCCCTAATCCCTACCTTGTGTGCCTTTTCAATCAATCATGTGCAGACTGTTCTCTAGAAAGTGGGGATCATTTGGAATGGTTTGCAGCATTCTAAACTACTGTAGCACTTGATCTACACAATGCATTTCCACCCCATCATAAAATATTAGTGGTCCTCAGTACATCCACATATCGCACCTGGAAAACGGTGGTAATGATGCATACGTATCAGGGGTGTAGGGCTACTACTCAAACTAGATAATTGCAAATTGTGAAAATACTAGACAACAGGTGCAATAAATGTAGTGTTGAATGGTAATTATGCAAAATTACTGTCATGGCTAGGCCCGGGTCTTAGAGTCTGAAATCTCTTAAAGTATGCATACATTATTACTCCTAGTCTGCATTAGTTGTTGTCTACATCTCATCCACTTGAAAAGAAAAGAAATAGTGCAATCACGCACACATACACATAAAACTATTGAGATTAAAAATTAGTAAGTAAAACATACGAATGAAGTAACTTACATAGATTTGGAAGGTGCAGTTGGAAGTACAACACCTCTGTGCATCTCTAAGGGTCTTTTGTCGAAGCGTTGAATCGATAGATGTAAGCCTACTCCTAAGGTGCGTGACCAAGTTCAAATCTACACATAAATTTAAATATAGAATTTCAATATGTTCTTATATATATGATGTTAAAAGCAGTAACAATACATGTATAATCATTGTAAATATACTTGCAGCAGTGAAGCTGGCCCCATAAGTGTGGATGTCTCTCGCATGCATGTAGCACATAACCCTCAGCAAGGACATGCTAAGGTTGGACTTTGCCAACTCCATAATCACTATCCTAGTGCATAAGATGGCGTAGATACAACAAGTTGACCCAGGTCTATAACACATTGGGGAATACAGTACCACTCGAAATAAGTATAGCAAATTCTCGTGCCCACTTTCCACCTCTACCTATGGCTATCTACACATATATGGTGATCATAAAGGTGGATGTAAATCCTCTTCAAGGATATAAAGGAACCCTTGAGGTGTTTAACATCTGGGTGCCATCTCAGGGTCTCCTCGCACACGAGTTGCCAGTTTGCCTATGTGCCTGTCACTAGCTCCTTGGTGATTGGCAAATACCAAATAATTGTGACATTCTCTAAGGTAACAATCATCTTACTTGGTATGAAATGAAATGTATATATTTCCCAACGCCATCTCTCGACTGGAACTGTAATGAGATGATGATCCAATGGCTTGGTGACACATTTGTAGATACCATACAAGCCAATGCGGTGTAAAATGTCCAATACATAATAGTCAACCATCAGAAGCCCCATCTAATAACTATGAGGTGCATTTGATGTCATTATGCCATTAGTCTCTCCTGCCCATATGTCCTTTAAGTAATGCTCCAATTGAAAGTAGAGCAATGATCCATCAATCAGGCCAGAATGTATATGAGGGTTAGTGGACATCCTGTTAGTCTAATAATACTTATTTATCTTAAGCAACATAGTGAACTATTAGAATATTCATCAAATGTATAAAAAGAATAAATTATATAAGATTTATTGTTATATACAATAATTAATTGACCATGTAAAAAATGGAGTGAAAAAAGAAACCATGCTAACTTACATGCATCAAATGAAATACATAAAATACATAGCATACCATCAATAGTCTAACTTATCCTAATTTACATAAACGAAATACATAGCATATCTTGCATAAATATTCATACATAAATGCAACGAATAGGCTTATCGATGTCAAGAACTCGGTGCCCTGGGATTAATATCTTCATGATGCACCCTTTACTTAACTTGCACTTGACTATAATCCATCTCATTAGGTAAACGTGTCATCCAGTTATAGCCTTGTTGTCGTCACTATTGATGCTCTGTGTTGTGCACTAGTGCAAATGGTGGAGAGTTCCAATACCTCTTGCTCCACAAAGCTTTAAACTAGCTTGAATATGTAACTATCCATCAGTCGATAAAGTGAAAAAGGTTCATAAGTTTCTTGGTATTCATATTGTACCTTTTACAAATGTTCACCACATACAAGCATGGAATCACATATGCACCTCACTTCCCATAGTTGCACTCTTGTTACTAATACTCACAGAATAGTTAGTCCCGTGACAACCCTTTTAGTAGACCATGAGCACATCTATTGACAAGATGTGTGGTCAATCAACTGTGAAGTTTACCTAATAGACTCTTGCTCTACATCACTGTACAACTTAATCGGGCATATGGGCTAGTCTTGGCCATTTGCTTACATGCCCGTAGCCTTAGTCAATCAATCCAAAAAGAATGTAATGACATGCTCAAATATAAGCTGTATAATAATAGTAATTAGGAGCTATTGTACACCTTTCAACACTCTATATAGGGACTCTAAGATGTTGGTCATCAGTATCGATATCTCCTGTCACGTACAAGAGCCCACTTCTCATGGTTAATTGCCAATAGCCAATTATATGTAGTTAGATTTAAACTATTAATCTCAGCCATACACTTATTGAATTTGATGGGCTTGTGTGTGGAGCTTACCCTTCAACACAAGTCCTTTAGAGCCTGATTGCCGAAGGTTTTAGTAAAGTTGACACACACATGCCTCAAACAAAATTGGTTAACCCCATGCAGTGGCCTAAAATCAAGAACACATTCTATAGCAACTAGTAGATCAACATGCCGATCAAATATTAAACAAGTAAGGATCTTTCCTAGCACAAAATACTGACTAAATAGAATAAGCAACCAGTGCTAAGAGTATGAGCTCTCCACGTAAACAATGGTAAATGCTAAGGGCAATACCATATGGTTCTTATCCAACTATGCATTGTAGGAACTCAATTGCAAATATTGTGATGACATGGTACTAAGCTGTATGACTAGCTAATTGGACAGATTTGCTTAATCTTGACATGTACATGACCCTAGCAATGCTGTGGTAACCTCATCCTCATCACCATCTCCCCCATCACTATTTGGAGGGGCAATTGTGGCTTTCCAATCTAGGCCAAAGCTATTTCCATAAACACGTGGTGGTTCATCGAACAATGTCAACTCAAATTGATGCTTTGTCTTTACATCCCCTACCTCATCTCTGGTAGTCTACTCATCATGAAAGCTAGGTCCTACACTATATTTCTACACCCCCACATTGTCTTGAACTCCTGTTATCACAAGTGCTTCTGTCACTACGGATAATTCTTTAACATTTTTGTTATGTTTTTCATCAACCTCTTTAAGAAAACTTTAACCCCTTGGTTCTATTTCAATGCCTCAAACTCTACAAATAGCTCCAAAAAGTATAGTCCAATTATGGGGTTTGAACAAAACCTCAAGTGATGCTCCTTCTCAAACTTCATTAAAACTATTTTCGTAGACCTGTGTCTATGACTAAGCATAAATGAAGTATGCAGTAGCAATCCATACTGATGACAATCAACACTAGTCAGGTGATACACCCTTACATACAACTGTAGTAGACTCAAGTCACGGTTTATAATAACAAATTCTTGTGGTTGTCAATCATAGTTATAATAATTCTCATTAGGCAAAATATGTTCATCCCAACACCAACACAAGACTAGCTGTACATAGTCTTCCTAAATCGACATATCTTTACAAAAATCATGTGAAGTTAAGTTGTTGAGCAAAAAATTAAAATTTGACATAGCATTGTTATGAATTCAAAGTTGATATAAATTGCATCTATGCATAAACCTTGATATGAATTAAACATATAATTTAATATATTAATTTTTTAATTTTGTATACAAATTTTGTAAATATCTATTTTGGCATACAATTTTTTTCTACATGATTGCTGAATATTCCTATTATTTCTTTACTTGTTAGAAATTATTTCATTCACTAATAACTATTTGTTCTTGTGAAAAGTTATTGCTTCTATTTCAATTTTCCTAAACAATATGTTTATTTTATACTTTCATTGTTAATTTCTTACTAATAAGGAGATTATTTACAATATAACAAAAATATTTATTTCTTAATAACAAAGAGACAAATTAATATAGAATAAAAACTTTTCAGGTAAATACAAATTTTTAAATATTTTGCATACAATTTTTTCTTTTGCATGCCTGTAGGATATTCCTATTAGTTCTTTAATTGTTAGAAATTATTTTAGTAACTAATACCTAATTATTCTTATCAAAAGTAATTGAAATATAATTTAGGTATGTTTACTAGTTCCATTGAAATATACAATGTCGAATATTTAATAGTTACACTGCAATATTTGAGGTATATTTAGTAATTCAAATAATATAACTAAAATACAATAATACTAAAAAATCATACAATATTTTAATATATTGTAACCTTCAAATAATTTTCAACATTATATTATTGCTTTCATTATTTGGTAAGGTATCTCACAAATTATTCACAAAATGTTTTAGCTCTCCTTCACATTTTTTTTATTTTACATTTTTATTTCTTAGTGTCAATGAAATTAATTAATATATAATAAAAATATTTCAAGTGTATTTAATTTTTGAATAAATATTTTCCTTAATAAAATCTTTGCTAATATTTAATTATATCTACTAATTAATCATTTATGATTTAACTTTTTATGCTAATACATATTTTATGATATTCGTACAATTATTTATAGCTAATAACTAATTAAGAAATCTAAAATTCTTTCATCTTCTAATAATTGTTGCAACTGCTTACTACTTGTACAAAACTAAAACAACAGTATTAAATAATTAATAACAATATTACAATTTAACACAAAATATTATTAGTCAATTATTTGAATAATAAATAAATGAATCTATAAAACATTGCAATAGAACAAACACATATACGATAATTATATTAACCTATTATATATTGCATAATATAGATATAAACTTGAACAAATGCATATACTTGAGACAACAAAACATATCATATAACCTAAATCTATGTAATCTAAAGACACATATAGTATCATAAAAATATGAAAAAAAATATGAAAATAAAATTCTGAAATATACTAAATTACCTTCATATATATGTTTAAACATAGAATTACAACAAATATATCATTATAGCGTATGGAATAATTAATTTCATAAAATAGTTAGACCATGCCATAACGTTCTTCTCTCTTTGCTATTCTTTCACTAATTAATAATTAATCAAAATGAAGCTGCAAATAAATTAAAATGTAAATCTTTGGCTATAAAGTGTAGAATAGTGTTATTGATAAAAAAAAATGTGCATGTATGTACATTAAGGCATTGATAAACTAAAATGTAAATCTTTGACAATAAAGTACAGAATAATGTTAGACATCAAAGGCCAAATAAGATGATCTCTATGTTGATTAGACAACTGTAAACTTGAAGAAAGAAATGAGCCCATGCAAAATTAATTACAATCTTCCATTCATGAATTTTTAACTTAGGCTTCCAAATGACAAGAAGCGTGTAAGCCACTAATGGCAGATTACAGGACAAACATAAATAAAACGATATGGACAGTGTGAGAATGTCTACTTTTTCAGAAAGATAAAGATGCTATTTGTTCTTGTAAGTTCCTTTCTCAAGAACTGGACCCCAACTGCAAATGGTCAAACTGTGCAGCAATACATTATCAAATTACTGAATGTTTTAACTATTAATCTACAACCACAACAAAACAGATTGCCCATTGTCTAACCTAACCAGTATTGATGATTCAAAATTGGAGTTAACGCTTTTTCTACTTATAAATGCTATGTTTGTTTGCATTTTCAACACAATGACACATTCATTTCAATCCTTAGTCTTTTTAAATTCCACCATCAACTGAACTAATTTATATAATGCACCACCACCACATTTTGAATTCCACTTCCGCATTTTCACTTGCCATCAACTAGAAAAGAAAAAACTCACCTTCGGAGTGGCACAACCACTGACCGGCGGTGGAGGGTGATGGAAAGTCATCGAAGAACGGAGGTGAAGAATGGTGGCGGCGAAGAACAGCGACGGGACGTGAGGAGAAGAGAAGAAGAACATTGCTAAAGACCGACTTATGGTTGTTTTTGGTTTGCACACTGTTTTTTTGTTTTTTATTTATTTGGTGAAATTAAATTGCCTTTAACTTTTTTTTATTTTTTTATTTGAGGTCTGACCGTTGATCCTTCAACAGTGATACCTCATTTATATATTTTTTTATTTTTTTGTGTGTTAATTAAAGCTGAGATCTCGAATACAGGTCCTGTTTTTAATTTTTTTTTTATTAAAGCCAGAATTTGAGTTTTCGACTATACTACTGTTCATCCTAATGAGTATCATATCATGAGATTTTTTGCAAATAAAACAGTTCAATTTGAAATCCAATAGAAATGAGTTGGCACTAATTCACATCCAAAATATCGCCATGGTAAAATAATTTGAAATTAAAACATGCTAGTTCATTTATTGAAACAATAAAATAAAAATCAATAGGGAAACATTCCTTGGAAATTATAGTATAAAGGTTTTAGTTTGTAAAACACTGATTTACAAAAAAATCATTTTATTTGAAAAGGTAGCTGTAAAAGTTTGACAGATAGACCCATTTATTTGGTATCTAACTCGCTGGATTTTGAGACTTGCTATTTTCAGTTTCCTAGGTCCCTATTTAAGCAGAACAATCCTCAATTTAGCCCTAATTTAACAGAATTTGATTTCCTATACTTTTCTTGAATGCTATCTAAATTCTTGAATTGCGAGATAATTTCTTCCTACCTGATTCCATGCTAATTTAAGTTTATTCTTGGCTGAATCTCACTTATTGGAGGAGTGTTCTACCCTTAACTTTGTGTAGTTAGTAGTTTCTAAATTTAGTAAGGATCTAAGCCGAGTGTTTAGGCGTGGTTTTGATAAAAATTGAGAGAATTCAGGCATTTTCTGCATGTAAATGGTTTCTACCCAATCCTAGGTTCTATAGTTACGGTTATAGTTACGGTTCTCTGTTACAAGGAGTCCCACATGCACAGAATCACCTACAATGCATTGTGAAGGCACCCGCAGTTGAGCCACAAGCATGAGATGGGGTCTCACGACTGCGAGGCCAGCCATGGCGTGCATTGGAATTTGCCTGAAGCCAAGTTCGTGACCCCAAGGAAGCACGTGGCAATCGTGAGGGGCAATCTCACGATTGTGGATCGCAGCTATGAAGCACAGATTGCCTATGCATTAAGGCTGATTTGTTTCATTTCTTTTTCTCTACACAATCTCAGCCATTCCATCCTATGACTACATGTTACATATTTCTACCCATACGTTCATCTAAACCAATGTCCAAGCATGAAAAATTTATGTAAATATGCCTACGATTTTAGAATCCTAATTCCTTTCACATAATTTGAATTGAAGTACAAGTTTCTAGGGATTTTCCTCCAAATTGGGTTCAAGAAATCTCTCTCTCTCTCTCTCTCTTCTTTCCTGGCTGGTTGCTGCTACTCTTCTTGGGTGGAGAGAATGCTAAAAAAAACTTGTCTACAACCTCTTGGATCCCTTGGTTTTATACTGGGGCTACATTAAAGTGTTTAAGATAATGTTAACTCTCTTAATTTAGGCAACTAATGTCTAGTAGATTTCTTAGGCAGAACCAGCCCCAACAATTCCAATTTGGCATGCTTAAGTGCATGGTAATCTTTTCTCACCAATTCCCCCACTTTTGGTAGCGTTCACCAACCTTACGTGTGTATATTTTCCTTCCATAACTTCTTCAACACCACATAAATATATAAATAAATTATTGTATATATAAACAAATAAATTCATATATTTCCTCCAATTTCTTAAAAAAAATTCGGTCCTTACATATTCAATCAAATTTTATTGACAATAAACGAAATTATAGAGATATATATATATATATATATATATATAAATGGTCACAAAATTTTTTGTGGCATTTGTTTAAATAAAAAATGTAATAGAACTAAATTCGTAAGTATCAATCGTCTAGTACTGAAAATAAACGATAGCACAAACACATATATCAAGCTTAATTTTATTACTGTTAATCACAATGTTATATATTGTTAATAATAATAATAGGAAAGTTGTTTTCCGGTAATAAGATGTGAGAAGAAGAATTGAGATTGTGGGTTCTTAATTTTAATTCGTGTATGGTAGTGTTTCTATTAATTATTTTACTGAAGGAGGATGTTGTGAAATTCTGATGTTGTATAATTCTATAGCCTTTTGGAAGAAAAAAAATATTCTTCTTTAAATTGTATGATAGCATACGAAAGACGATCCTTTAATTCTCTAATATCTATGGACATTTTATATCATTAATTCCACACAAAAAAAGAGCACCGACATAAAATAAAAAATAAATCAAACTGAAAAAAAAAATGATTGAGGATGCCTTAAGAGATAAGATCTACTGAAATAATAAAATCATATTGGAGTTCAGAACATAAAATATGGAGATACACTATGCAATCTCTTAATAGCTTATATCTTAGTTAATATAATCGCCTAAATGAAATGTAAGAAAATTGGAACAAAAAAACACACGTCAAAATCATAAAAAAAAAAAAGTTGAAATATTTGAATGAAACAATTTCATGCTAAAAAAATTCTTGAAATTTCACTCCTTTAAGTTTCAAATAACTAAAAGAAAAATGAAAATAATAAATAAATGTGGTTTGGTTCTAGTGGTTTATTTTCAGGATTGTGACATTAAAAAAAGTTAGATAATATAAGCAAAGAAGTCTTCCAGGAACACCTTAATGGCTTTAAAAGGCATATCACTGACAACCAATACTATTGCCAATAGTATACAAGAGATATTGGTTATAAACATAATGTTTAATTAATTAATAAAATATTAATATTTCTTCATGTTGATATAATAGCAGTTCTATCGTGAATGTAAATTCTGTATCATATAGAGTTATGCATGTGCCCTTATTATTTTGTTAAGGAGTCTTATTTATAAGGGCTTATGAATATGGACATAAGGTTTCTAGTGCACATAATCATTAAAATTTATTTGTGAGTTACAAATTTTGTAAATGGGCATTATAGTATTGCCACGAATTGCACACTATGTGTATATACAGTGAGTGTCATGCCATGTTGTATGAGATATTGAGTATACATATGTATAGATATGTCATTGAAAAATTAGAATTTGAGCACTGACTCAAAGAAGAAAGCAATCATATGGAATTCACTTTTTATAGTTAATATCTTACTTTATGATTATGTTAAGTACGTGTAGGCCTTAGACCTAAAATGATATAGATGTCTTGTGCACATGATGACTAACGTGTTATTAAGACATTAAGAACCAGTTTCTAATATGATATGTGATAGTGCTATGCGCCTAACATTCTGTTGTCCCGATCAATAAGAAATTTATCTCCTTTTAAGTGAGTAAAACATTTGTTTTATGTGGTTAATATTCTCTTAGATAGAAACCATTGGCTAGAGCAATGTGTGATTGAAAAGAAGATTTCGATAAGTATTAGTAATATGACGTGATATAGATCTAGTTATATGATCGTGCTAGTGAGTTAGTCTAAGTACATGACTTTTGCTCGACTGAGATAAAGCAAGACAAAGTTACAATCGGAAAGGTTCACATGATTTATTCACTTTATCTTAAAAGAATATTATAAGAACAAGTTTGTAAAGTGTTTTAGGCTTAAATGTGACTTGAGAAGTCTCGTGACAAAATTAATTTGGTTGTAATTAGATTAAACCAAATAGATTTCCTATTATGCTTGATAATAATGAGATTATTAATTAGAAGTATCTAATTTAATTATTGAGATTAATTAAAATGAAGAATAAGAGATATATGTCTTCAATTATTAATAAGATTTATAATTAAAAATGGAATGAACTTCAATTAATTAAAGGTCCTTGTAGAAGCTAATAGAACCCATTTCATGTGCCCAAATTGCACATTGAAGGAAATAATAGGATGATGTGTTTTAGAAATAAATAGAATTAGAAAAGTTTTAAATCGAAACACATTAGTTTTTTGCACCCTATTTTCGTCTACCCCGATTCAAGCATGAGAACAAAATACACTCTAGTCCTCTTTCTTAGTTTCTCTCTTATCCAAAAAGTCTTTAAATACAACAATGTTTATATAGGATCCTAACAAAGGAATTCATATAAAACTAGAAGATGCTTGTCCATGTCCTATCTGGTGGACAAATTAGAGGTTACAGTTTAAATTTAGCTTTTGAATTACGTGTACGCCTGCTAGAGATTTGATCCAAAGTAACAATTCATTTAATAGACTTTGTTTTAAATTTATATGAGTTAAGTGAAAAAAAGTGGATTGGGTTGAGATTTAATTCTATTATATTTTCTCTAAAATTTTATATTTTATATTAAAAATTTTGCATTTCAAACCTGGTAAAATCCAACAGTAGTATCAAAGCCGCTGTTTGTCCTCATACAATCATGCCTAAAATGATTTGCATTATTATTTAGATTTAATTTTCATTTGAAATAATAAATTTTGTGTTTGGGTTCATGTTTATTCCTTCAAAAATTATTTTTACATAATTTTGAATTATGGGAAAGGTATTTGCATGGTTGCCATAGCAAGCCTAGCATGCATGCAATGGGCCTTAGCGCATGTTGCAGGCTCACCCAACCCACATGTAGGCATACGGTATGCACCTAATGAGTGCCCGATGGACACTTGGCATATGCTATAGGTGCACAATATGCAACCGATGCGCATATAGGTGTATAGTATGCGTCTCGTAGTGTGCTAGGCACACCCAACCCACATAATATGCACACGTTGCAGGCACAATATTCAAAAAAAGTATTTGGTTTAAAATTTTGAAGAGTTTTCTACAAATGAAAGTTGCGGCATGAAATGTGTGAGTCATAATAGAGTCATTCAAACAAATTTTATTGCATCATATATGTCATGTATGATTGTTGTATGGATGAATTGATAGTTTATGGACTTCAAACACATGTAAATAATTTAAATTTTCGTTTTGTTTTGGTTTTGATGAATGTATAGTTAATTTTGTAAGTTGTAAGGGCATAAGTCTATGTTTTTCAGTACAATAGGAATTAGGCTTTTCATGTTATGCCATGTATACTTCAAAATTCAAAGATCAAGAGTTAATAATCGTGCAGAAGTCAAGACCAAGTGAAGATCAAGACTTTGAAGCCTAGTAATACTACGGAGCCTCACTCATTTGTGCACGATCTGATTATCGACTCCAATTAGATTTAGATGTATGTAATCCTCTACCCTATTTATTTATTGCACGTGTGCGATATATGTATGTAAATCAATTAATGTGCAAAGTGAAACCTTAAATTACATGGATCACAAACTTCCTCACTTTAATATTAGGTTGTTATGGTTCATTGCATCCCCCTATTGAGCTCAAAGTTATACGTATATCTTAGCATACGATCTCATCACATTCATACGTCACATTACGACAGTGTATTTATGGGCTCAGGTGTATTTAATGCGACATTCAAAGGATACTTCACCTTTAGAACTAAAAGAGACACATTTCACAAGTGGGCTTGCAAATCCAATGAGTTGTTAGTCGATAGGTGTGTGATGCAAGAAAATCATAAGTTGGAAGTGCACAACTACCGCATCAAATAATATAGGGAAGTAAAAGTTGCATTCCACTAGGAGTAAGAATGCTTGTTTTTTAATAATTCTATGCCATAGTTAAGTGAATTAAAATAAGAGTTCATTTACTATTAATCAACTAGATAATAGTGTAACTTTAAGTGAGATTAACTTTAAGAAAAATGAAGACTAGGAAAAGGTATCAATAACAATTAAAAACTAGTGGCAAGTCACTAAAAACTAAATATTCAACAATACACAAGAACTTTATTTATTACATAAACTAATGATTAATTTTAATTTCTTATTTAGAGGTTATTAATCTTGTCCTTTGTACACTTTCCCAAGCAATACTAAGGTTTCAATTGAATTCATAGAATTATTCTAATTGAGATGAAAAAGAATGGATTAATATCAATCCTTTATGCATGTAGGACCTTCATTTCTGTTAGAAGTATGTAATTCACAACTGTGATCAACTTTACTAACTGTGGATTTACTTTCGTTATAACTATGAGTTAGCTAAAAAAAAGAAATAAAAGAAAAGAGAGAGATGTGGAGATAAGAAGAACTTGATCACAACTAAATAACAAACGACAATTAATTTCAATGGCTAAAATAAAAGTCCTTATGGCTCATTCTTGGCCTTCTTCCTATATAGCAATACCAATCTCACTCTCAACTTCCTCACTTACAAAAAACTTATTTAAAATGATACATAATAATACCTAAGTGAATTCTAAAACGGTTTTGATGCCTTTTGCTTGCAAGACAACCCCCTATTCATAGGTATAAGTCTCCATCGTCCAAGAGCCATTATTGGTTGATAATTTTCCTCACTTCTTTCCATTGGTCCAAGGCTTTTCGATATCAAAATTTGAATTGTTGCTTGTAGGGTTGCTTAGGCAAGCCTATGGGTGATAGATTGGTGCTTGCTTGGTCACCTATGCAATGGAAAAAATTGGCTTGTCGCTTGGGCTTTTGCTTAAGCAACCAAGAGGGCGATAGGCAATAGCTTTTGATTGGTTATTATCATCTCTTCCTCATGCATGATAGGCTTAAGCAACACTTTTAAGCCCTATTCCTTGCTTAACCAACTATGCAACCTTTGATCTTTGTTTGTCTTGGTTTGGTGGCTCCAGATAGCATTTCTTTCTCCTCTCTTTTACTAGAATACATTATTTGGGGCCTGCAACACAAAGTATAGTTATTTACTAAATTTTAGATGATATTCTAAGCTAAATACATAATTTAAGCATAAAATCATCACCATAAATCCTTAATTTATTAGGGTTATCAGTGTGACATAAATGGACACATAATGCTAAGCATTGTATGTGTGAGGTTTTGTTGTACCACAGGTTAAAGTGAAAGATTGAACCATGTATGAGATACATGGAAAAATTGTCACTAATTGGATTTGACATGCCAATAACTATATGTGTGATGTATGTTATGTCTAATAAAGATCCATATCACTCATTAAGAAATTTTCTTAATGGAATTTTAGTTTTCTACCTGGAGAGAGTGTAATATTAAAAAATTCTAAGGGGAGGCCATTTGATTTAAAGTTAATAATCATTCAGTAACACATTGTACAACTAATCCAACAATCTTCCATTTTTCTACAAGTTATATTATCTAGAATAATGTTTATGCTTTTTGTTAAACTAATGGAGACCAAAGTTTTGACTAGACCCAACCATATTGATTAGCTTCAAAATTTTAGAATTATTTTTTATTTGAAGCGTGTTGGCTATGTGTTAGAGGCTGACATCTTACTTGCGCATCTAATTTGACTACTAGGAGGAGACATCTGCTTGTTGTGGATGGGTGGAGGACAGGTTGAGGGTTCAGAGCTAAATATGTTAGCCTTTGTGACCAATCATCTTTGGTGGACTCATAGGGGTATAGTTACTCAAAGGGGATATTACGTCGCTTGCAAGAGTTGCGTGGTGAGGAAGGTTGTATAGCAATATATGAGATGTCCAAGCAACTATTGAGGATATGCAAAAGGATTGGATCCTTTGGTCGCCCCCTAATTTATTCTCCCAATTTGTTTTCAATGAGATTGAATGCACGTTGGATGGGCCCCTCAATAAGCTAACGACTGCATGAGCCATTATGAAGGAGATCATTCTTGTTCTGATAGGATCTTCTATTAGTAAGAATAAAGAGAGTGAGACAAAAAAGAATCCTACAATTCGTAAGGCGAGTGGAAGTGTAAAGAAAATTGAAGCTCCTACTGACAAAGGAAAGTGCTTTTACTATAGCAATAGAGGACATTCAAAGAGGAATTTCGCCAAGGTAGGTCACGTAAGAAGTGAGAGGTAGTCATTAAGGTGGATAGTTTCACAAGTGTTGTAACCATTGTGATTAACATTACTTCAATTAAGTTATCATTTGGTCATGTTGGCCTTAAGAGATTGTTCCTCAATGCTAAATGTGCTTAAGAATATTTTGTTTGTACTTCTATTAGTAAAAGAAGATTGTGAATTTTCTTTTTGAGACAATTTGTATTATATTTATTATTTATACTATATTTTTAAGATTTTGTGCCAACTTTAATTATATCATATAAATTTACACTATTATCCTTGTACCATATGATGTTGCTCAACTAACTCTAAGTCTTCAATAATAAATTACCAAATCATCCTTATTTTTTGTGTTTTTCTGTTCTCTTTTTAATTTTATTTCTTTTTTAAGTAAAAAATTCATTTTCCTTCTTCTTTACTCTTACCTTTAATTTTTTTCTCTATTTTTTTTCTAAAACCCTTTATATATATATATATAGTCAATTTACAAATAATTTTATTTATATCATTAAAACTCTTAAAACTATAATAATTTTATATTTTATTATAATAATTAAATTTAATTATTTTTTAACAAATTGCACATATGTAAAGTGTGCAATCATTAGTAGTCATAATAAATAGGGTTGGCACTAGTTTGTTGGTAAATGACTTTTACTATTTGAATTTAGATGATAAGCCAATGATAAATGCCGTTTCCAACAAACGGTCACGAGATGGATTAAGTTCCAAACATTTTTGGCACCTTAAATTGGGTCATGCTGGAAAAGTAAAGATTAGTAAGTTGGAAAAAGATGAGTTTATTGGCCTACTAGGAAAGGAATCCTATCTGACTTATAGGTCTTGCGTCTTCAGGAAGATGACCATGAGTCCACTTAATGAGTATGTTGAGAGGGTCACATTGGTGTTAGAGTTAGTCCGAACACATCCATGTTGTAGTTACTTCACATCAATGTTTGCAGAGCATTTATTGAAATGATTATAGAAGAATTCTACTACTTCATGACCTTTAACGATTATTATACGTATTGTTTATGTGTACTTAAAGTACATACATGAATTTTTGAAATGTATTCAGAAGTGTAAGCAAAGAAACAAACTGAAAAGCACGTGAAAGCACTGTGATTGAATCGTACTCACTCTATATATTTTTTGCATTATCCTTTGGATCTGAGAAGGTAGGCAGGCAAGTCCCGTCCAGCCATGTTTTTCACGAAGACCGCATCACTCGGTGGCTCTCCTTTCATAATTCTTGCCCCTTGTGCTGGGGAAAAGTGATTCTTTAGTTAGTTTGCCTTTGTAGTGTTTCCATTTGTGAGTTTGGTACTAGTTTTACCATGACTCCTTAAGCAGATTAGTTAAAAGCATGCAATCCATGTAATCCGAGTTCCCAAGTTTTGTTTCAAGCTTTGCCTTCTCTTTTTCTCTGAATTTGGTGTTGATTTATTTGGTGACAGTGTCAGATATGGTGCAGGAACTCGTGTAGGATCATAATATGAAAATACAGATGTAGACACGCACATTGGAAAAGTCTTGACACAAAACACAATTTGCTTGGCATCATTTTCCTTTTACTCATCAAAATTAAATTTTCTGTTTGTTATATTTCCATTATTTAAAAAATTTTATACTTGAAATCTGCATTAGTTTTGTCACGCATATCGAAAATAATCAAAATTAGCATTCAAATATTATTATTAAAATCAGTACATGCATTATTTTCTCACGCAATTCAAAACCTATGAAAATTGACATCATTAAGATGATTTTCTGCCTTTCTGGGTTAATTAATAGCCATCCAAGTGGTCTTGGGATTTCATTAACTGTGTTTGCTTTTGGCAAGTTGAGGACTTTGTAGATTCGATTAGATTAAGTGTCGTAATTTCAAATTAAATTTAACTTAGTATTGTTGTGATTATACTGGACAGTTTTTAAGCAAATACTATAATACCAATATATACATCAAACATAAAGTAAAAGTAATCACAATGACACACAATATGTTCACATAGTTCTAAGCCAACCTTCTACATTTGTGGAACACTAGTCCAAATCAAAATAATTCGCTATTCTAAGTGATTACAATCAAATCAACCAAATTTAAGTCTGTTACCTCCATTACACTTTATCTAAATCAAGTCCATACTTGATTCAACTAATTAATACACTCTCATGCTTTTCCTTAATGAAGTGACAAATTAAAACCCCTTTGACCCTAACCTACACGTTGACATGAAGTGAACACTGTACAAGAACTTGTAAAAATTATCACGTCTCCAAATCCGAGAACTCAACATGACATTATTCATGAAACAAACATCTCAACAAATACCAAAACCTAAAATATTATCAAAAAATGCTAAACCATAAAGTTCATTTATTCCAATATGAGTGCCAAATACATCGTAGTGGAAAAGTAAAGTAAACCTAATCTATCACAGTCTCACTATCTTATTCGCTTAACAGTAAAAGTAAAATCTCTTGAACTTCAAAGTTTCTTCTACCAGTCTTAAGTGCGATTGCTCTTACTAACTTCCTCTGCAAAAGAAATGCAAGTAAACTGTAAGCAACGAGTCACCTAGTAAATAGATTCAACTTCCTTTTCCTTTTTGTGGGACATGAGCAATGAAATAAAACACATTTTTAAGCAAAAGGTAAAACATTAGGTCATATTTCATGCTCATAGTACTTTTCACATGTCACATAATTTCACGTATCCGTTTGCCTACTCATTGGTTATGGAATTTGTGTTATTTTCCTATCAATCAAGGCCTTAGTATACATTTTTGAGTAAGGTCATATGCAATTGGTTGTGTCCACTGTGAGTTCCAGTACTTTAACAATGACTGAAAAGTATCTTAATTTATATTCCCGATTGCTAAGGTCACATATCAACCTTGCTTGTTGCCAGCTCCAATGACTCTACCCCCTATTGCCCGATTGATAAGGTGGGATTCGTTCCACACTTTTGTTGGTTCCCATTTTGAGTGGCATACTTTCATTCATCACATGTATCTTATTCATATAAAATAGTTCAAAATAGTTAGTAAGTGCTCACAACCATGTTTCAAGAAGCAAAATATTCTATTCTTTTCATAGGGAATAATCATGTTACCAGTATTTGCAATACCAAAATATTTTATGCTCAATAATAATCATATTTTGCATTGAAAAGTAGTTTTGGAAAGCATTTATAAAAATTAGCAAGGTGTATTCATTTACTTATTGCTAGTCTTGCTATTCTAAAACCTCACCAGTTATTGTTCCCTACCAAAAAGTCTCGTTTAATTCTTATGTTCTCACGTCTTTTATGCATCCTACATGCTTTGAATTTAAATCTTATCTTAGTTTTCAATTGCCTACATATTGAGTTTTCTATTTGGGTTTACTTGTGTAAGTTCTCCCTGTGTCCCGTCAGGCTTTGTTCTCCGTTGTTATGCTATTTCAGCCTCAAAAGATCAAAAATCAGATTTCAAGAGCTAAAATCGAATTTTTCTTCATTTTCTGGGTTTTGCAACTATGACAATATAACTCGCAACTACAAAAAATGGTTCCATGCCTATGAAATGAATAGCAACATCTATTATCTTATTGAGTGGTTGTACCTCACAACCATGACTAGCCTTGTCTCACTTGCAAGGGAGCGTGCCTCGATAGTGTTCGCAACCGCAACGCATTCTATTTTTCCCACAATCATCTCCACACTTGCAAGTAGGTCTACTGCAATGGCAAAATTGAGTTCTGCAACAGCGCCAACAATCTCAAGGAGCAGTGCCTTGTTTTGCAGTCCTGTTTCACACCCATAGGTCTGCTTCTCATAACTGCCAATGGATTTACCACGAAACAGGGCCTGTGTGAGTGTTGAAGTGCTATTAAGTTGCAGTTTGATCTCTACTCAATTTTAATCCTTCTTTTTGATAAATAACCGAGTTCCATGGATTCCATGACCTTCTAATCATATTCAAACATGGGAAAATTTGACCTGGATGTGTTTCTAAATTTTTTCAACTGAAATTAAAAGTTTATTGAAGTTTCACTATGTTTTTCCTATATGTGATTTCTACTCAAATTTTCCCACACATGGTTCAGTTGTTAAAATCCCAATATTGCATCTAAATTTTAATCCTTGTTTTCCCTATAGTGTCACATGTTTGTGCATCTAAAACATGCAAAATAGAATCTCCCAAGGCATGCGTGACTCCTACCAAGTTTTGGACTGAAAACTCACTTTAATCTTACACGCTTCCAAAGCCAAACAAGTCTCTGTCCCTCTTTTCTCTCTCTTTGGATAGCAATTACAGCTCTTGGAGTAGAGAAACAACCTTTTTATGTTTAGGGTTTAGACTTATATATTTACTGAGGTGTATATGGTCTATGGAAATTTGGATTTTCTTATTCTTGGGTAGAAATTCGAACAAAGTTTATGCTATTTTCCAACCATAATTTAACCCAAATCTGCCCAAGTTAGGCCCCCCTTAGGCATGGTAAATATCCTCCTCCAATGCACCAATTTTTGATAGTCTTCCTTGCACACTAATACCCTTTTAGCCTTCCATCCTTGCCATAAATATTACCCTTTTTATTTCACACGAAAATTTATTAAATAGATCATGGAATTATAAATAAATCTCATTTCTAATATTATTTATTAATATCTTGCAATATTGCCACCACACCCCTAAATTTTTAGGGTATTACAGAAACTCACGACAAGAATAATATAAGTGCGTACGTGGGTGTTTTTCTTCCCTCATTCTAAGCTCTCAAAACTCTCAAGAAAACCCTCACCTTGCATGACTCAACCCTATTTATGCTTGAATTTGCCTCCAAGAAATCTGTGTAAAGCAACTACAATTGCCTCTAAATTTTTGGTTGAGATTATGACAAATATTTTGCCTCAATCAATAGCCTAGTGTTGGAGTTCGAATATTTTCCTAGAAGTGTGGAGTCTCTCTTATTTTCTAGCACCTTCAAATCTTTCATTACATTATAAAGACATAATTTGAACTAGATTTAGCTTGGACATTTTTAGAGAGATTTCCAACCATTTTTGAATTTCCATATTTAAGGAATAGTTAAAAAGTCTTCCACTTTCAATATAATTTGATATTCCTTTGACCTTTAACTTAAACAAATCCTTAGAGTGCAACTTTCTAATTTTGTCAAGAATTTTTCAATAATATTTTTTCACAAATAACTTGTGCCACGCAAGTTCCGGTTCATGTCCAATGTGCCAACTGACTTCACCCATCATTTATCGAGGCAAAGCTAACTTGGTGTTCCTAAGACAACCGTCAGTAGGCAGTGACTTCTCGCAGTCCGTTGCTGCATATTATGTCTGCTCGTACATTATAAAATCACCAGAGTTTGCCTCGTGACTTTTTTAAAATTTTAAGAAATTTTAATAATAGTAAATTTTTTGTTGATGATATTCATTCAATTTTAATTGACATTGAACGAAATTGCACATTTAAATGGTCACAACAATTATTGTGGCACGTATTTGAATAAAACTGTAATACAACTAAATGACTGAGCATCAATCATGTAGTAATGAAAATGAATAAAAGTATAGTTTAATTTTGTTATTGTTAATCATAGTGTTACATATGTAAAGATGGTGGTGGTGGTGATGCATGAAAATAAATAGGCAACTTTCCAGTACTAAGATGTGACAAGAACATTAAATAGTGGGTTGTTATTTTGAATTAATTATTTTACTTACGGAGGATGTTGCATAATTCTATAGCATTTTGAAAGCAAAATATATATAAAAAAAAGTTTAAATTATATGATACCGTAAAAATGTTACGACGAAAAGTTATATTTGTCCAATATCTATGGTCCCTTAGGGATGCCTCAATGTTTAAAGCCCCATTCTCCATAGATGGAGTCTTGGATTCAAACCCTCTTAAGTGCGAGTGGGTAGTGTGTCTTAAAAAATTTCTCTAATATCTAAAGATATTTTATATCTCTAATTCTAAAAAAAAAAAGAAAAAAAAGCTCAGAGCAGCAACATAAAATCTAAAAATAAATCAAACTTAAAAAAAATAAAAGAGGAATGAGGATGCATCAGAAGATAAATCTACTAAAAAGTAATGAAAATAAATTGGAGTTTATAACATAAAAATATAAAGAAAGGAGCGCAATATACTTAAAAAATGAAATTAGTAATTCATCTTTATTCATTCATTTTAATTACTAATTTTCGTGCTTATTCACTGAAAAATAGATTTGTAGATTGATGTGCATGCATTTTGTATGTTTGATTTTTGTTTATAATTGTATTGGAATAATGTAATAAAAATGAATGAAAATATAACAACTGCAATAATTGTCATAACTAAAAAAGTGTATTTTTGTTTGAAATTTAGAAGAACGTACTTGTAATTAAACTCAAAAAAGGATTCCAGAACCTGGAAGTACATTTTATTTTGCTATAGCATATATTTAGTAAATTCCAATATTTAAAAATTCCAATCTACATAAATATATTTTTGGATATTTTTCAATCAAACAGTTGCTAGATTATTAAAAGTTAAAAGTTGCAAGAAATTATAAGCTATAAATCCTAAACATTACATTATATGAGCAAAAATGATTCATCATCCGTGGGTATTGCATTCTTAAGAGCTGTAAGACATGATTTTAAAGGAATAACTTCAATTAAAAAGAAAAACTAAATTCTAAATTTGAACATTTGTAATTTGTTTCAATCAAGAAAATTGTTTTAAAGATTTTCAAACTCAAAAATTTATTTCATTTGACAAACATTGAATTTAAATTGAGTTTCTTTTCCCTTCTATTTTTAGGTGATTACTAAGAACTAACAATTGGAGGCATGGAAACAGATGTGCTCCGAAATGATTTAACTTCAAAAAAAAATTACAAAATACGTAAATAGCTAGATGAAAAATTTTAAATAGAGAAGTAGAAAGTTCAATCAAAAAGGAAGCAGAGGCTCATCTTTTCTCCTTTCACAATCCAGAACAACTTTTCCTCCATTTTTACTCCGTAGTCCGTCCACGTTCTTTGATGGCTGCCCCAACTTCCATCATCCACCTGCGAATCTTTCCACCCCAGTATCAGCTGCCGCACTCGTGTCAATGCAACACTTACTAAATAGACGTGCTGGATTGAGACATCTTAGAAAATTGTTTCAATTTGAAACAATCTTGGAATGGTTTCAATATGGTTACTTAAATTCGTCTTTATGCTATTTCAAAGTTGTCCTAAAGTAAAATTACATTATTAAAAGAAGATATTAGAGGAAGAGTCTCCCTAAATTTTGACAAAGTAAACACCCTAAAACTGTCTCAATTTGAGATGAATTGTAAAAGTTGTTCCAAATTTAGATAGTTTCTTTTAGTAACGACAAACAATCTAGGATGTTTTCTCGGTAACCATCCCACATAAGGATGGCTTTGAGACGACCCCAGGCCATCCCAACTTGTGAAATACATATAAACCCCCATTCTTACTCTTGTTATTTTATTTCTTCATCACTGGACATTTTCTCCAGCTAGTGCCCAAGGAAATTATTCTTACATATATTTGTGTTTATGGACATTTGGTGTTATTATTTTTAATTATTTTTTATTTAGGTGGATTTACAAGTTAATTGTATGATTTTGGGTTTTTTTTGAATGCTTTCAAAACCCTCACTCGTTCCCTTATTTATTTGTTGGTCATTTGAGATTTTCTCCAATGATAGGTGGTTACCCAAAGAAATTGTTTGCAATCAAGGGTGGATTCAGAGGATTTTAGTTTTAAGTGTGTTTGAATGTTGTAAGGAGTGATTTATTGTTTAGTTGAATACATGATAGGTTTGCATTTTGTGGGTTTGCATATAGTTTTCCTATATGTTCTATCCTTCGATTTTTATGTGATTCTTTTATATGTATTTTGTCAATATATTTGTAACATAACCTTTGTTTGTCTTTCCTTTGAAATATATTTTATTTTCATAATTATTATTTTCAGTAAAAAAGTTGAGTTATCTTGAAGCTTAGATGTATCTATAAGAAGAACATGCTTGGTCATCAAGTCTTCATACTTGAATTTGAAACTAGAGTTAATGATTTTATATAATGGGCAACTAAATAGTACAATATATAATGAGCAACTAAATAGTACAATTGAAAGGATGGCAACAAGATTAGATTCACATGCTCTTGATGTAAAAACAATAGGTTCTTAGATTTGAATGAGGAGAAAGTGCACTTATTAGAAAAAATGGTTTATCAGTAATACTTCAATTAGACAAATTATGCTGAAAATGAGTACATCGAGCTACATGTAGGTGGGTTTAGTGATAGTGTTTTAGAGGTGAAAGTTGAAATGCACCATGCAACCCAACAAGTGATAGGGAACATCAAATGATATATGATGCTGCTAGTCAGCACTCAAGATCAAGTGTGTTCCATGTTAGATTGAGTTTTGTAGACCTCTAGGGTAATGATGGTCTTAGGACTAGAAGTGCACGTATGTTAGTACGAATGATATTAAGGACTTGTCAGATAAATTTTTACTATTGCGGCTAACCAATTACAGTAGGTATAATGATTTCTCCCAACTTTTGATAGTTACAAGATTGATGAGTACAAAGGTGGAGCACAACATATTACAAAGTTGACACGATTACATTTCAGAATCAATTGTTAATATGTTATCTTGAGGGCATCAAATGCCACCTAATTACTATTACACTAAGCCATTGATTATGGGTTTAGGATTGCTTGACATTAAGATCAATTATTACAAGATGAGGTATATGTCATTTCGGAAAAATGATGAAAATTTGAAAAGTTGTATGTTTTGTAGGGATGCAAGGTACAAATTGAGGCAATTTCATTGTTGTTAGTGGAAAAAAAGGGCTTTATTTGCAAGATTGTGATACTTGCCCCTCGTTCCTAAACTCTATAAGTCATGTGTATTGAAAGTCAAACTGGATAGCAAGACTTGGCATGCAACTCATATTACAAAGGAAGGCTCCATGCGCCACCCATCTGATTCTAAGGCATGGAAACTTTTTGACTGGTTACAAACTTATTTTACTTCAAATCCATTAAATATATGAATTGGGTTTTGTGGTGATGGCTTTGCACCGCACAAATTATATAGAAAAACTTATTTATTTGGCGTATTGTTGTGACATTGTACAATCTTCCATTTGGAGAGTGCATGAAGCATCTATATATGTTCTAAGTCAAGTGATTCCGAGGCCTTGCAATCCTAAATGACTTATAAATCGATGTTGATCTTCAGTCATTGATTGAAGAATTTGTCTAAGGTTAGAATGATGATGTATGATGCCACTAGGCAAATTCATTTCCAGATAAAAGCAGCTCTCAGCTAAATAATTAATGACTTGCCAACTTATAAAATATTGTCAAATTGGAGTGCAATGAGTTTGATGGGATGCCTAGTATGCATGAATCGTGTGAGGAATTTTATTTGGTAACATAGAAGGAAGGCATACTACTTTAACTGTTATTGACAATTCCTTCTTTCAAGTGGCCTATATAGGAAAAATAGATAAAACTTTACGAAAGGATATATAGAGAACAATGAGATGCATCCCAAAGAGTAAGGTTGACAATATTATCATTTAACAATTTCTTCCTTAGTCCAAACCAAATGTAAGTATCTTATATTTCACTCTTGTCACTCTCTTGTGTTATTGTACTATTATATTTGAAATCAAGTTCTTGATTTAAATAAAACTATAAGCAACCCTATTTTATGAAGCCCAGCATGGGATCTTAGTTATCGAGTGAAAAGTTTTCTTAACTACTTCACAAATAGCTACAATTTCCACACCATGAAACATGGTTATAGGCATGTAGCAATGATTTGTTGCACATGTGTAGATGTCTTATTATGATAATGTTAAATAGGATCTTTATAGTTTGATCAAATAAATATTACAATTAGACCAAAAGGATCTACCACACATTATGTTGTAATATTTAAGTGCAGGTAAGTTGATCCAGTTTAGGGTCAACAGGTGCACCTGAAATATCAACTTATTGATATCAACTATTCAATAGTTTACAAGAAAAAGGAAACCTTTCATTTTAACACAATAGGCCATTCAAGCATACTATTCTGAATATCCTAGTGCAAAATAGGCTAAAAATGAATGGCTTGTCGTGTGCAAAACCAAAGCACAAATCAATATAGAGATGTGTTGGGCAAATGCTCTATGCCAATTAGAGGCTGAATATATATGTTCTCAATGGATGACCTTGTCTAGTGTTCCACTTTTACATGATTTGAATTGAATATCTATATTTGTCAATTTGGATGAGGCTATGGACTCGACATCAAAGAAATGCATCTCTTGTGGTAGGGAGATTGGAACTTTCAAGGATGAAGAGACTTTGGAGGATGCCATACATATGAAGGATGAAGAACAGACTAATTGTGATAATAGTAGGTTAGCTAAATAAAACTTTGTACTTCCCAAAATAGCAGTTTTTAGTAATCTTTGTGGAAACCAACTTGTGAGGCTTCATTATATATATAGATATCTAACACTATGCCTACTACTAAAATTTTATTTGTAGAATGTGTAAATGGTGTAGATAAATAAAATATGAAATAGATTGGTCAAGATATCAAACTTGAAAAGTAAATATTGCAAAAAATATATTACGAGTTTGTTCCCCAAATATGCAATTCATATACGCCTTGCTTTGTTGGGAAGGTTCCACACATGATGGTCGTATGCTTTAAAATTCTATCTCTATGCCCAATGATCTTAAAGTACCACAAGGTAAATGTATCATTAAAATATTTAATATTCTACTACAATTATCTTTAAAAAAATCATCATTAATTTTTTTAATGTGATTTAATCATAAAAGTTGTTATTACTTGGTAGATGCTAGATAATACAATGCAAAGGGATTTCTTGCCCCAATTTAAGGGCAAAGATATCACCTTACTGAATTCCATAGTCGTTGACCAGAATCATTAGAAAAATTTTTAATATAAAACATTTTAAAGCAAGGAATGCGATGAGGTGTTTTAGATTATTAATAAAAGGAAGATGGAAAATTCTAGCATCTCCATTTTTACTATTTGACCAAGTAAAAATTATTGTAGCTCGCTGTTTATTACATAATTTAATTCAAAAGGTCAAAAATTATAATCCTCAAGAGCAAATGCCACACGAAGAGTCAGAAAACAAATACAATGAAAGTAATGTAGAAGATATAGATATGAAATATATAACAACTATTACATCAAGTAATGTTTAGACTAATTTTAGAAACAATTTGGCTGAAGAAATGTTAAATACTCGGAGAGCTACCTTTGATAATTAATTACGTAGGGTTTCATCTTTTAGCCAATTGTTGAATTTTGTTAATTGACAACAAGTGTTTGCTATGTTAAAATTTATTGTGATTTTCATGCACCATAATCTGAACGACATTTCTTACTATTAAAATTTGTATTTTAAATATTTATTGTAGCTAGTAAGTTGAGAATGAGAGTTAAGATTATTTTTCAAATGAAATTTACTTGTTGATATTTGTTGAATTATTTTTACCATTATATAGAGTGGCCATTAAAGGAGAAAAGCACGGGAGAAAAAAAAAAACAAGTATTTTTACCAGTATGTTAATAGAGAATGAGAAAAGCAAGGAAAAAAGAAGTGTTTTTGGAGTGTGAAATGGGTAAAGTTGCTAATTGAAGCAATGCATGAACTAGATTGTGGTCCTTTGTTAAAGACAGATGGTGGATTCAAAAATAACTAGATCCATGAATTATATAAAATTATACTACGAAAGCTTCCTACTTTTGAAAAATAAGTTTCTCCACATTTAGAATCAAAAGTCAAGTGGTTCAAACACAAATATCATGCACTGATATGTGAAGAGAAAGTGGTTGTCTACAAAATGATGTAAACAAAAAGATTTGATGTGAAAGGCAATGGCATGGAAATTGGTGCAAGGTTAAAAATTGACCTTGAGGTTGATGATTAGTAATTAATTATATTTCACTTTGTTAAAACATATTTTTTAGTTTTACTTTTTGTCACTTTTTACGTGCATAGAGAAGTAAAAGGTCTATGAGATTTAAAATTTCCATATTTGGATGGGTGCAAAGTAGTGTATGGAAAAGATAAAACTATTGGAACTAATACTAAAAGTTTTGTAGATGCCGTCCAAAATAGAAAGAAAGAAGTAGAAAAGGTTGCTGCTTAGGTGGATTTGACTAATGATGATGACGATGGTGAAGATAAATTAAGTTTAGCAACACCGACAATTTCAACAAGTACAAAAAACACCTCAAAAAGCAAAAGAAAGCATCATCAAGAAATCTATAAAAAGTATGAAGTCAGATGTAACACTACAAACCATTGATGTTAAATTTCAACAACTAACAAGACAATTTGAGTTTTGTATGGAGAACATTTCGACTAATTTTATGTCTATGACAACTATCATGGTAAATGAAGCTAAACATCAATAGTTCATTGTAGACAAACACAATAGTTAGGCTAATCTTGGTTTACCTAGTGAAGATGTCTATAAAACAAGCAATATTGTAGGAGTTCAGGGTTTAGGGTTTTCCAGTAAAGCTTAATATGTTCTCTAACCTTCCAACTGACATGAGAAGACAATATGTCATCAATTTTCTTTATCCTTCTTTTAATTTTGAAAACTTCACTACTTATTATGGATTTTTAGAAGATTGAAGGGTAGTAGATATGGTAGTAAACTCTTTGGGAGCCATTTTTTATTTGTTTAATTTAAATATTGTATTATAATTCTTTTGGTATACGCAAAAAGTACTTGGGATTTTACACCAAATCACATTTATATGGGCTAGCATATGTTCTAAATTCGAGCTTTGGTGATTTTATGTAGCATCTTTTCCTTTTGATCATTTGAAGAAGATAAAACATTATATGTCATAAAATTGTTTCTAAGTAATTATTGATACGTTTTTATGCTTACAATAATTTGTTATCAAATAATGAGATTATTGATAACATTTAATATTTTTAAAAAATTATGGGAAATTTATCTTTTATTTTTCATTTTTAACTCTATGCAAGTAGGGTTAAAATTGAAAATTTTTTTGAAAACTTTTTAAATCTCATTTCGAAAGAATTGACAAACCAAATATCAATTTTAGTAATTATATACATTCTAGCTATTAAATCAATCAGATGAATTGAAATCAATAATCTCATTTCAAATCTAACATGAATAATTCTAAATCCAATTTCAATTCCAATGTGTGAACCACATGCTATGTTACTATAATTGAGTATTTTATGGTGCATTTGGATGATCTCCACATTGTCGTTCACTATTTTCTCTTTTAAAAAATGTCCAATTAAGCTTTGTTTAGAAAAAAATCTCTTAAAAAGTTTTTGTACTATCTTTTTCTCTCCGATATGCCCACATACATTTAATTTAAAAAACATTAAAAAATCTTGTTCTTCCTTCAATTACACTACGCATATCCTCTCTACAAATACACACACACACACACAATATATATAGTATATAGACCACTTTTTGGTTGCATGATGTTAGATTACTATAGTACTCTTACTCTTTTATATATTTTCTTTTTTACTTTCTTCTCATTAATTTTTATTTATTTCATTCTCTCCTCTGAATTTTATGTATTGTATTTTATGTATATACTCTCAAATTTAATTTTATTTATTTATCTCTTTTTAAAATTTATTTAAGTTTAAATAATTTATTAGTTATGCATGTTCAAGTGTGCGCTAATTATTATTTTTATTTTGACAACATGCCACATCAATATTAAGAAACACATATAATGGCCTTTTCACGTCAGAACCATCGCTATTTTCATATAAAAATATCATAATCAAAATTTTCTCATAAAACTCATATAATTACACTCCAATATTAACTATTTACCCCAATTTTTTCTCATTATATCAATCAAAATGAAACATAAGGAATTGAATTGTCATCCAATTGTACTCTTCGATTGAGTGGTTCAACCAGTTAGATCATTGAGTGGTTAAAAAACGATTAGAATATGACCTATAAATCAAAATTGTAACAAAATCAGGTAAAACTATAGTTAAACTACTAAATCAAGTGAACAGCTACAATTCATAAAAATCGAATGATGCGAATTGATAAATGATTAGTCATTTAAATCTTAATTTTCTTCTTCTTAATTGAATTTTTATTTTTCTTTATTATAATGTGTCATAATTTGCTATCCTCCAACAAAAATTTGAATCAAACGAATTGTCTTTTAAAATACCCAATAATTTTTGACTTAGATAAACATTAAATATATATGATTGTATTAAAAATTCTATTATATTTTGATTAAAAATTTTAATAAGATATAATTTTTGCATATTTTTACATTTTATAGATTGAATTAACGTTTATTGCTTTTTTTATGGTCTTCTTATTACATTAGTGAAATATATTTAACTATGAATAGTAATTAAAAATGCTTGACATTAGATTCAATTATTTTTCTTAAAATTTAAGATTTTAAGTATTTTTATCATATTAATTTACATATATATATATATATATTATAAATATTACTTCATTGACTCAACTATGGTTGAACCCCCAATTGAACCAAAAACCCTCAAATTAGTAGATTTTCTAGTTTAATGTTTGTTTTGATTTTAAAACACTAGGCATGAATAGTGTATAGAAAGGAAGTAGAAATAAAATGACCATTTTCAAAATATATTTATTTCTACAATTGGTATAATTAATAATTAGAAATCTCTATTCTATTGGGATTCACCACCCCCCAAAACAAGGAATATTAATTCCACCTTTCTAATTCCCAATTTAATGAGAATGACTTATATTTTATACTATTAAAATAAGTTTACTAATTTTTAGATTTACAAGATATATATCAATTCAAATTATACATTATTATTAAATACATTAGATATTAAAAATATCAGATGTTGTAACAATTGACCCCTTCGTCCAATAAATAAATTTAATTATTTAATTTTTTATTTATTGATTTCTTTAGTTATGGTAATAAAGGGAATTTAGGCTTGAATTTTGACTAGTCAAAATCATTTTAAATGTAGAGAGATGTGGTTGCCTCCATCAAGACACTTTTCCATGCATTGAGAGGGTGCGAACAAGGTATGATTGGCGTTGAACAAGGCATGATTTTGGGAGAATTTTTTGCTAGAGAAAAGTTACCAAAGCAAGAGGGTGAGCCCTACCTCTAACACGTCTACCCTTAGTATAAAAGCACTACCAAGCCAAGGTTGTTGAAAATTTTAAGACACCTCCCACCCTCAAGAAAACCTTGGTATGGCTGATTAGTAGAGAGGAAAAAAGAGAAGAGAATTCCAACCCCAACTTTGAGGTAAGCTAATAAGCCAAACCATGGTATTTCCATGCAATGACATGACATCCGAAATTAGGATTCTTGCCCCATGGGCCCTTATATACAAACATTCCATGCACATATGTTAATTTATTAGAACATGCATTTAGAAACTCGTCCATAAGTACATGCACAGAGTAAACACAACATGGACTATGTAAGGGTAAACTGTACATGCACCCCAATTGCCTACCATTTGTGAAACCATATTTTGTAACACTTCATTAAGTCATGGGAAATATATGTATAAACCTGTAATCATGCGTGTCTTCATTCTATGTAACCTAAAATAAGTATTCAAACCACTATAATGCCCAAAAATAGGTGGAGATTTGAACCTGAGCAATCTACCCAAGTCAATCACCCCACGTTAGATTGATTACAGTCAATCTAGATAGTGCAATTGACTTGAATTGATGCCGAAGGCCATGATCATAATTCTAGTGGCCCTCCCAATCAACTTCTTGGCGTACATAATCAATCGCCTTGACGATTTGGGTGACGCGATCAATCACGATCAATCATGGAGCAACCTGATTGTAATTCCAAAACATCCCAATTGATAATTGTCGCTAAACTGATCAATCCAAACTAGCCATGATCAATCCTGAGGTCACCTGATTGATCACAAAGGCGTTGGATCGTTATTTAAGAATGTCCACCAAGTGATTGCCATATGGGTGGATTGGCCAAAAACACTATAATCGATTCAGAAGCTACCCAAATCAATCCAACTGCAACAATGTTGATTCAAAACCTAATTTTTGTGGTTTTTCCACCCATTTCACGTTCCTATCCACTGTGGACCCATAAATATTCACCACGAACCCAAGCAAAGCACTATTCACTGGACCCAAACACACGAAATCCAAACAACGATAAGAGAATCACTCGAAATACATGAGAAATTACACGATCCGCGTAGGAAAGAACCAAATGATGTGTTGAGGACTTTAAGGTGCACTTAAACGATAAGAGAATCACTCGAAATACATGAGAAATTACACAATCCGCGTAGGAAAGAACCAAATGATGTGTCAAGGACTTTAAGGTGCACTTAGGGAAAAAATAGGATGTTTAATTCATTAATTTGGAAACTAAACAAGGATTTTTTTGATTGAATATGAGTTCAAGAACCTATAAGTAGTGAGCAACTGAACCAATAAGGTTAACATTGAGTAAGTGAGTTTGCCTTTCTAAAATTTTTTTACTGCCTTACAATAAAATGATTTTCATGCAAGTGAGACTTCTGCTGAGTTGCTTACCTTGCAAATTTATGGTTACCTTGTAAAAATTATGTCTTCAAGTAGTAATCTTTACTCTATGGTTTACCATAGAATTTCTCCATAATTTGCAATTTTTTACTGTCTAAATAAACGAAGCCTGATATGCATTAAATTCAAATTGCTTTTACCATGAAAATATTTCAGATGTGGGCAAGTATACTTATCAGTTTATATTGAACTTCTAATTGAACAATTTACTTACGAAAGGTTTTATATTAAGATGCTCACTGAAATGAATACTAATGTTAGGGACTTGTTATGACCTGCCCAATTAAGGTAGAAGTATTGGGCCCTTTAATTAGAGATAAATTGACTTTGTCAATTAGAGCTAAAGATTGAAACTCCTGACAAATTGCATGTGTCTCTTTCAATTACAGTTATAAATTAAGCCACGAGACCTCTCTCAATTAGAGTTATAGATTGAATACATAGCTCTATTAATTAAGGTTAAAGATTAAGACAACTGATAAAGTTGCATATGACCCCCCTTAGTTAAGCTTATAAATCAAGGCTCTGATTAATGGAATGATATACAAATTGTTCAAAGTCAATGAGCAGAATAGCCAAATGTGCAAATGGAAATGGATTGGTTAATCGTACGGACCTTGTTATTCTATTCCAAAAATGATTCTTAATGTTTATGCGAAAATTAAATGTTTTATTATGTCCACATCTCAAAAAGGTAGGTAAACCCTTTATTGAGCGTTTATGCAAAAATTAAATATTTTATTATGTCCACATCTCAAAAAGGCAGGTAAACCCCTTATTGAGCGACTAGTTACTCAAAAAATTTTCAAACTTTTTTTGCACATGACGATGCTGGAGTTTATCACACTTGGGGTTGGTAGAACATTGAGATAAACAGATTTTTGATTATGATTTTTTTTTACTTTTTTATTAAGAATGATCAATGCAACCAAATTCTTATGCTTCCACTATGACAATGTAATAGTATTTCTTGTTTTTGAATGATTGTTATCTAGGGGATTAGACACTCTAATTGATTGGATTTTAGTATCTTTTGAGGTAACTACCTTGAGAGTATTACCATATTGCATCTTGGAATGGAGGTGTGACATTTGAAAATTTGAAAATACAGATTACACAAGTACACATAAAATGTAATATATACATATGTTTTACCAATATATATTATCTTATTTCATTTGTAATATAACTAAAATATATGCTAAATACATATAATATTTATACATATTTATGCATCTACACGCATAGACACCCCTAAACAACAATATATAATTTAACATTATCAAGTGTACCAGTTAAAAGAATTAAAATAATTTTTAGCAATAACATAAATATTTTTAAATATTGTATATGTTGGTATACTTAATAAATAAATATAGTATAATGGATATATACATTATCATAAATGTATAATATATCACTTGTAAATGTAGCTAATATAATTATATCAATTTAGTATTTACTTTTTCATATGATGAATATCATTATAAAGCAAAAAATAAAAATTGTATAAATATTTGTTTTACAATAGACAAGTTATCCATTTATATATGTCCATTCAAATATCCACTATGTATATAAATATATAATCTTTTATACAACATAGATCTTGTAATTTGATGTTGTTGGATAAATATTAGATATTTATTGAATATCTAAATATATATAATCAAATAACAAAAAAGTATAGCAATTAAAATGCTCTTTCGATTAAAAATATTTTTCAATTTATTTTATTTATTTTTTGATTATTATTCATGAATATGAAATAAAATAACAAAATAACAATTTCATTATATTATCATTTTTAATGTCAATCTTTGTGTATACCGAGTGAGGAATATGTTATATGGTATCTCATTTCTTTCCAAGATTCATTACATTATTAAATCTATTATTATATTATCTTTTACCATTTGAATATACCAATTATGCTTTTAATTATTTAAAGATTCAATATTTGTTAAACAGGGTAGAAAGGGTGGGTTAAAAAAGGGTAATAATGATTGCAGATAATTTTGAGCAGAAAGATTTATGAATCACTAAAATATTACCTACATATATTCAAAAACAATTTCTCGTATTCAAATTCATATTTGAAAATTCAATTTGTTGAATTTGACTTGGCAATTAAAATTAAACAAATTAAGCTCATTATATCAAAAAAAAAAAAAATTAAGTTTGCTTGTGTGCAATTAAAGTTATCAAATATGATATTACAGTGGAAAAAGAATTTCTAAATTAAATAATGATTGAGGTATGTGGCGAGGCTATTATTGGAAAATGACCGTTCATTCACATGCATATGATGCCCAGAGCAAAAGCGTAACGGTAACAGACTGTAGTACTGAGCTGAAAGCTTTACTGATTTAAAAGAAATAAAAAATAATAATAATAGAAGCAGTGGCACCAGTAGACGACAGAATGTTGAATTCGGCCCAAGAAAAGGGTCTGCAGATTCCAGCATCTTCCGACATCTCAGTGCTGAATTGCATCGATCTTTCCAGTCCTGATATTGAATCCTCTGTTTCCCTCCTTAAACAGGCGACTTCCCCTTCTTCCCTTACTTTTTGCCACCGTGATTATGTTGTCTAAGGGCATCTTGATTTAATGTATATGCAACTTTAGTAGTACTTTGAGAATTGATGGATAAGTGGGATTGTGGGTATTAAGGGCTAAAGTTTGTTTCTATTTCTGCGAATAAGTTTTGGAAGAGCGATTTGTCTGTTGGCTGATTTACGGTGAAGACAATATGTTATATTTTCATTTCTGTGCGCGTGTGGGTATTTTTATATAAGATGAGTTCTATGCATATTTATGACAGAAAAGGGGAATAAGGGAATGATGCTCTCCAAGTTAATTAGGCAACGTACTACCTAGTTGGTGTTATTGATCAATCAAATCAAGCTGACTGTACGTTCTTTTTTTTCTTAAAATTGTAAAAGTGAATGATTAAACTTTGTTGTTTAAAACATTATTCGCTGACCTATACTATCATTTGGAAGGTCTATTACACTTTGAAAATGTTATCTCCATTAGTGGGAAGATCAGAATGATCTTTAAGCTGTAACAAATCAAACAAGATGTGCAAAGGAAGAGATATTATCAAACTTGAACTGGACAATGCTGATTCCTAAAATATAATGTGTACGAAATTTGTATCCAATTAAGTGATGAGACCCCTGACTTATATTTTGTCGAAGATCTTCCATTTAATCATCTTATTTCTTGGTTGCGTGACAAGGTTGAAAAACTGCTAGTGAAAACAATTTACATTTGCTATCAAACCGTAGTCACTTAAAAATTATCTTTGTTGAACTGGTTTGATAAACCTGTATATTACTTACTTTTTATAGGACATGCTTCTGGATGTGGTGAGTAACAACTTAAACATGTGTTCATGTTCATAAAAATTGAATTTTTAAGTGATGATCTTTAAAAACTGCTTTCTGAATTATCAACTTATACCATCAATAATAGGCTTGCTCGGATTCTGGGTTTTTCTATGTGATCAATCATGGAATTGACAAGGAATTCATGGACACGGTTTTCTCTCAAAGCAAAAAATTTTTCAGCTTGCCCATGGAAGTAAAGATGAAGCTTTTAAGGAATGAGAAAAATCGAGGCTATACTCCTGTTTTTGATGAATATTTGGATCCTGTTAATCAGATACATGGTTAGTTCTGTTACTGTTTTACTTTTCATTTTTATTAACTATAGCGGCAAAAGAAAAAAAAAATTGTATCTCCTTCTGAGTTTAAAGATAATTTTGCATTGACATGTTTCAGGGGACTATAAGGAGGGATATTACATTGGTATTGAAGTTTCTGATGATGATCCTGATCACCAGAAACCATTCTATGGGCCCAACATGTGGCCTTCTGTAGGTAAACTTTAAGAAAAACTGATTTTATAAGTACAATTGGTTTGAAATATAGATGTTACACGCCCAAGGCACCTCAGGCAGCCAAGATCTCCTGACACTTATGATAGTCACAAGATGAGGTATGCTGTCTGAATGCAGTACCAGCCAATATTAGCAATGAGTAACAACTTTTAGCTTATTTAGGTGTTAATAAAAGAAATAACACAGAGAATAATCTTGATTCTTTAGGCTGTACTCAAAGCAATGAATGAGTAGAACCTATCTGGGTCTTTATAGTAATCGGCAGAAAAATACGGTGCAGCAAATCATTTTATGACACTTACATAATCAGGTTGCTGTGCTTTGGCATAGATAAGTTGAAGGTCTTTCTGAGGTTATACCACTGTAAACTCATTTGATTGTGATCTGCACCTTAATAAAAAGATGCAAAGCCGAAGAAACCATGTACCTCGTAGTAGACTGGTGCTTTCAAGAAAAAGAAAAAGGTCCCAGCCAGTTGTCCATACTGCATCTTGTATCTAGGCATGCACAATGTTTGTCTTTAGCAGTTTTAGCTTCTCCAAAGTTAATTACTACCAACAGGTTTTAAAAATATATTTTTTGCTTCATGAAAGATATTTTGCCTGCTTGGAGGGAAACAATGGAGAAATATCATCAGGAAACACTGTAAGTTTACCTGTCTTGGCATTTATGAAACTATCATTACTGGCTGAGATAGAGGCATTATGTATGCTATGCAGTCCATCTCTTTTCCAATTGTGTGTGTAGTTCAATAAGGCCCCTGTTACATTTTTAGGATTGCAAAAATCGAAAAGTGAGAGAATCACGTTTGCAAGTTTATTAGAAGATTTTTATCAACTTTTGGAAATCTAGACACCAAAAAAAAGCATGCTGAACTTTCATATGTTATTTTTGGGAGAAGGATATAATAAAAACATGCACTGGTAATTTAGTATTGATGTTACTAATAATTGACATTAATATGTCTCTTTCATGTTCATTTTCTTTTTCTTTCCCAAATTTTTTTCTGGCAGGTAAACCCCAGGTATTCACTTTGTAAAAGTGATCTCAGGATGTATTCCCAAGTTCTAGCAATGGGAAATCATGAAAATATTAGTTTACAGTACAAAAAATTAATTTCTCGTACTGGAGTGTCAATGTGAAGTTAAATTAGTTACCTTTTGGTTTATCAATAAAGTTGTACTTCACTAGTATCTTATATTCTTGACATTTTCTTCTGCTGCATAGAAAATTAAGCACATATTATTCTCAATTCACATCAATATTTTAACAATATTTAAGATCAGAATTTACTTTTTTATTTTAAAAAATTTACTTGTTTAATATAGTGCAAAGCCAGACCTTTAATTATTTGGTTAAATTATCATAGAAAATTTGTGCATATTATTTTTATCATAGTATTTATATATTATTTAACAATATTCACTATTTTTAAAAAAATGTAAATTTATTTAAATGGTAATTAAATTGATTTTTCTATTGCAGTAAGTGATTTTAAGGATAAATAAAGAATAATAAAAGTTAAATATCAATTTAAATGCTCAATATGCATTATCTAACTAATTTTCATTTCAAAAATATATCAACAGAAAAATCAAATTGCAAATTCTTAATATTTTTTATAGCATATGAAATATTATTAAATTTAATTTTGGATAAAAAAAACAAAAAAACTATAATCTAAATACTAGACAAACAACCACAGGATGATTATTATTCATATTAAGTTATCAAATACTAATAATTAGTTAATATGGAATCATTTATATAGAATAGTAATGATAACTAATACTATATTTTCATATACATATATAATTGTCTTTGAAAAAAAAATATATTTAGAATAATTTCAACTGTGTATTTTCTTCTTGGAGTACTAAATATATTGAATGGATTACCTGTTCATATATTAAAATATAAAACATATTATATGGGGTTGGGATTGGGGGGCGAGGGCCTCCGTTTGTCCTTGTATGTGTGTATATATATGTGTGTGTGTATATGAATTTGTGGATTTATGTATAGAGTTCTATACAATGCATGCTTGTATATCAATATATATGAGTGCAGTTATATAAGTGTTAATTTGTTTGTTTATATGTATATGGAGATTTATGTGGAGTGCATGTGAATGTGAATTTGTTTTTGTGGGGTGTGTGTTTGTGTGTGTAAGTTATAGAGAGAAGATTTTAAAAAGTGTGAAAAGTTAAAATTTTATCTATATGTTATTTAATTTAAAATTTGAAATTATTATTTGATTAGTTTCATTCTTACATAATTATTTAATCATTGTATGTGAAATAGTTATTAATATTTAATTAATCTTGCATGTTAATAATTAATGTGGCTATACTTTTAGCTTGATTATAAAGTATAATCTATTTTAATGAATAGTTATTACAGTAGCTAAATTATGATTTGTAATTATACAACTATATAAAATTGATTAATTGCTTAATTTGACCTATATAATAGTAATTAATGCATGATATATTTCAACATACAAAAAGAATAGTTAAATGATAATAATTATTTGATTAGCTAAATATTTTTTATAAAATTAGTTAGTTATTTTGTATTTAATTAGAAAAAATGAATATTTTTAATTATGTTGTTTGAGTAGGTTAACACAATTAATTATTTTATCAATCAATATTAATTACTTATAATCATATGACTATCATGATAAATAGTTATTTTACTGAATGATATGATTTGGCTAAAAAATATTCCCTTTGTTTGGATCCCGATTTTCCGCAATTGTCATTCCATCAAAATGCACACACTCCAATTATATTACTTCTAAAAATGATATCTTTCTCACTCTAACTTTTGATTTGTCCTTAAATTTTCACACCTAAAATACACATTTTTCATCCCACATCAAAATCGGCATTCAAAAATAGCCATCACCTTTGTACTCCTTGTGGATTGGTAACATAACACCTGTAATGTGCCGGACATATGCGAAGAGTTTGGGGGCATATTTGTTGGTAAACAATAGGGCCATCTGATCGTAGAGGTAAACTATGAAATTCAACTATTTTTTTTTGATCAACATGGGAAAGAGGGGAAGGAGAATATGTAATCTGAAACTGTCTTACAGCAGGTTGATGTATGATTATTAAAATTAAGGGAACTGACATAATTGGGGAGCATAGATGTAATTATTCCCATTCATTAATTTACTCAAAAACATTATATTACAGCCAGAAGATTCATTAGGATCTTCTAAGGTGAGGCTGTGAGTTAATTTATATTCGATACATTACATATAGTGCTACTAGATATCCTCATCACGAAAGGGTTTACTCTTTATTCATTTAAACCATTATTCTTTATAGTTTTGTAAATGAACTGTTGGGCAAGATAACGGATATTTAATCTGACGTCTGGTGGTAATCTCATGGATTTGCTATATTTAGAGTCTAATATCCTTTTCATTAAATAATGTGGAATAACGAAACCATGGCACTGTCTAGACAGAGCTTGCTTTTAAAGTAGAAAGAACTGTATGACACATATTGTTATTTTCATGGAAGTCGTCAATGTCCTTCCCATCTATTGAGGTTGGAAATATCAGCATTGTCCAAACCTTGTTACATCTTTTCTATAAAGATTTAGGAAGTTATATCCTTGTTTTACATTTTTGATCACCAGCTTCATAGACATGATATTCCATAAGAATCAATTGTTGTTTCAAAGTATTTTTTCTTCAATATTGCATGTGCTCAGAGAGGTAGCAAGAGCAGTTTCACGGTTGATAGCCCTTGCACTTGACCTAAATTTTGATTTTTTTGATCAACCTGAATTGCTTGGAAACCCTATTGCAACCTTAAGGCTGCTACATTATGAAGGTAAGGGTATAAAGATTCAACCATCATATAGCACTTACTAATTGGTATTATATACATCTAAAAGTGCTTAACTGCGACTTAGGCCGAACTTCTGAGCCTGCTAAAGGAATATTTGGAGCCGGCGCACATTCAGATTATGGTCTAATAACCCTTTTGGCGACAGATGATATCTTTGGTCTTCAGGTATTCTTGATTAAATTCTTTGCTGTCTTGTCTGCCTGTCATATTCCTAAAGTTTGATCTGGAACTTTTCAATACATCCAGATATGTAAAGACAAGGATGCTAACCCTCAGATCTGGGAATACATACCTCCATTGAAAGGGTGAGGTGTACTTACCTTCCCGGGCAGAATTTTATGCTCCTTGTCTTAATCTGTTTCTCAGCCCAGATTACTCATGCACAATATTAAATATTTTTGTGAGTATTCAATCTGAAGTTTGCTAGAATACTCATTATATATGGGAAATTGATAATCGGTGCTAAGATGGCATTCTCTGTTCTTCTAAATATAGCCGGTTTCATTGTTCGCTACTTACACAGTTGAGTACAGAAGTGTTTGTTCCAATAGTTGATACCAAGTTGCAACTTGTACTGGGTTTTGTGATCTGCTTCGCACTTTGAGTATTTTTTCATGAGGATCATGTAGATGTACTAACTCAAGCATTATGACAAAACAGACATTGATTTTTTTAATCCAGTTATTGCTATTTTTCAGGGCATTTATTGTTAATCTTGGTGATATGTTGGAGCGCTGGAGCAACTGCATTTTCAGGTAGTTTAGCCAGTAAATACAAGTTTTTAAATCGTCTGTCTCCGCTATGAAACGTAAGACCAGTGTCCTGTTGCAACATTTTCTCAGTAAAACCTCTGGTCAAATGAGCTTTTTGAAGATATTTATGACACCAACCTTCTAATAGTAATTATAACCCAATGAAAATATGTGCTTCCATATCTCATTGCAGGTCTACGCTGCACCGAGTATTGGGTAATGGCCAAGAGAGATATTCTGTAAGACTCTCTAAAGCTTTCAGAATCTTTTCAGGGGATTCCTTCTTGTCAAACTCAAACAATATCTCTATCTCCAGCTTGGGCAATACTAATTCATGTCTTTTCAGTTAGTTGTCAATGATCGATGTATCTAAGCAAAGGGAAAAAAACTCATGCCTCTAATAATAAAAATGAGAAGTAAGTTCCATTCAGTCTGAGCTACTGTTAGTAATCATAACTGAGAGCTAGAGGACAAGATTGAAGAAAGTCATTAGAAGTATAGAATTAAAGAGTAGCAGAACCGCATTAACTTTTGGATATGTTTTTAATTTGGAAAAGCTCAGCTATTGAGTAGAGATTATGATCCCTGAGATTGTTATCTTTTCTCATCTTCCAAGGCCAAACCTTGATGACACAATGTTACTATTCCTTCTCTTGTCATGAAGCAATACAATAGGGGACTTGAAAGGAGACGCTTTTATGAAATGGTGAAAAATTATTTTACTGAGAGAGCCAGGGTTTTGATGGGATAAAAAAACCCCTCCTGATGAATAGGATAAAGGGACCATGGATACAGTCTTTAATGCTGGTATTATTTGTATCGGTTTCCCATACATCACATTGGAAGATAAGAGTGATTCTTGGTTCTTGTTTCTCTTCTTGGGCAGATAGCGTATTTCGTTGAGCCCAGTCATGACTGCATTGTTGAATGCTTGCCAACATGCCAATCAGAGAAGAATCCTCCAAAGTGAGTGCATCTATGTTCAACTATCCTTATATTCCTTGAATTGCTATCCTATCTGTATCAGCAGGTGCTGCATTTCCTTTTTTATGGTTTGCCAAACACTCACCATTATGTAACTAGATATTTGGTATGAGAATGAGTTGTGTGGAATTTGGTAGTTAATTCAAGAAGCAAATTGGCCAGCAGAAGCAAGAGATTAATCCTTCTGGACCCTAGGTGGTCTACTTTCTGATTCTTTATTGGTCATACAACATGATGCTTTTGTTTTTCAGATTCCCTCCTATCAAATGCCAAGATTACATGCTCCAGAAGTATAAAGATACTCATGCCAACCTGGGTTCCTACAATTGATTGAAGAGAGCATACTTGAACATCTGGGAAAAGGTTTCTGAACACGGAAAGAATAGTCAGATGGACAGACTACACTAGTAGTTCATATAGAAAAACACTTGGGACTTAAATATTCCTCTTCAGCAGAAGATGGTTTTTACGTGAGGACGGCAGTTTGTTTTGTGAGTACCTTTTATTCCGCTACAAGTTTCATTTCGGCGAGAGATTGATGCTTGGCAAGCAAAAGAAATCTCATTAGGTAAACATACCGCATCAAGCAGGCTACCTTTGAATGTGCTTCGACTGTTGACTAGCTCTGATGGGCCGAAAGGAATTAGCTCAACACACTCTTGCTTTCAGCCAATGGAAATGCTACCTAGCTAGAAAGTGCTCCATTGACAACAACAAAACAACAAGGCTTCATCGGTAGCGTCTGTAATTTGGAGAATACATGCAGGTTTCAGCGTACTTAACCAAGTTTGCAGGTCGAGGAAGTGATGTTACCAAACCTAACAGATGCGAACAAAATTGTCAAAAGAAATAACCCTCTTTGAGTTAATAAACCCACGGGAGAAGTGCTACAAACCAAGTTCATATGCATTAGTGGCTAAATTTGCAGCAATATGAGCTGAGATCTTTCATATATTGGTCGGAGGATAAATTTCCCCCTTATCGAAACCAGCCAAAGCTTCTGCTGTTTTGCAGAAACAGGCAGATGATTAGTGCTAAGTCTGGTCTGCCTACTGAGCAGCGACGATATATTATGTTGCTCATTAAAGCCAAACATAATTAGTGAACAAATATAGCTTATTCAAACAACACTGACTATCAAAAACATAAGAAGGAATCATATCCAAGAACCTCGCAATAGCTAGTGTGAAGATCCCAACGTGTCCTCTTCTTTTAAGCAAAATGGTGACGTCATATGTACATGAGTTTCTCGATATGTATTTACAAGTCGCCAGAAGCATGACATCATGCACACGAATGGCACCGAAAGGATCAGTACGAAACCTAGCCTCGGGAATGTGTAGGCATTGTTTGCTTGCACATGCAGGGAAAAGCATATTCCAAGAAGTCTAGACGATTTGTGAAGGTATAAGTACAATTGCAGATGTGAAAATAAGTGAAAGTTAAGAACCTGGCCAGGTACAAAAGTTTTTCCATTCAACTCCACGGGACTTCCACTTGCAAAAATAGCACGGCCCTTGAAGGAAATTTTGCAAGAAAATGTAAATCCACTAGGTTCACCTGAAAAAAAATAATGGCATAAACATATATAAATTAGCATTCTCGGAGCTCATCTGACCTGGCTCCAATTATAGGCTTCTTTAGCAGTGCGCTCGGATCATGTGGTTGGGCTGGAGAACCATGATAAGAGGTTTCTGTAGGATTAACTCTCTCCATGAGCACTGTGTTGTGTACAACTAAACGGCGTGGGGAGAGAGAGAGAGAGAGAGAGAGAGAGAGAGGTACTTCATTGAAGAAGACCACTGCCTCTACCACCTCCATGAATGATTTACCACGCCGGATGTTCCAATAAAAACTGTTCGGTTTGATAGCTTACTAAATGACAATGATAAGCGTATACCAAACTAAGATTCTGCTGTGAAAAGAGCATGCCACATTCATCACACCTGGATTATCTCTAAGAGATTGTTAACTGGTTCGTGCTCATGACCCCAACAAAAATGTTTATAATAATTTTTGAACCCCCAAATGTACATCTAACAAATAGTACATAGTATTAAAAGCATAAGACATAATTGGAATTTTGCAATATTCAACATTAAATTATTGTCTATTTATATTTTATATAAGAGAATTATGATCATCTAATCTCTTTTGCAATACAAATTTCGAATTATAAAAATAATAATAATAAACTTATTTGATGTGCGGAGGTGTTACATAATTAAACTTGTATTTATAAGTGTTAAAATGATAGAAAATTACTAAATATTTTAGTATATTTATATATTTATACATGGGTAAAAAGTATAAAAAATTTTCTTAAATTTCTTTGATACATAATATCATATTTAAACCAAATTTATTGAAGAAGAAAAACAAAACCTTTCTTAAAAGTTTTTTTTATCATACACAACAAGCGCACACACACACACACACATATTGGTGTATAGAATGCTTGTGCAAAAGCTCTAGAAAAGTTTGGTTTTTAATAATTAATATGAAATAATAAAAATATAGAACTTAATTTAAATTTTGTTATGTTTGGTAATGTTACAGACTAAATATATTATTGATCTTTTATCTATGAAGTTTTCTTTCGTCTTCTTTACCTTCACTTTTGAATATATTTGAATTTTTAATGAAACCAATTTCATATAAAAGTAGAATTTTAAATCTTTATAACCATAGTGAAAAATTATTAGATACTTTAATCTATATATATATATATATATATATATTTGTACATTATAAATGTGTCAAAGTATAAATATTGAGAAAAAAAGTGTCTTTAATTTCTAAGATGCAAAATATAAATGTGCTTAAAAATATAAAATAATAAAAAATTAATAGTTTAAATTTTGTAATTTTTAATATTGGGTTTTAAATTTAATAGTATACTTTCATAACTCAATTTTTATTATTACAAAAAATTATGAACTTATAATAAAATAAAAACAATCCTTGATTGATAGGTCTACTATTGATCGAAATTGAACAATAAATCTTTAAATACTATTAGTTTTGTGCAAGATTAAAATACTAGATTTTGAAATCTTTCTAAATTTATCTTATAAGACATATACAAACGTTTCTACAATCATTTTTAAAAGTTGCAATCATTTTTGAAAATAAAATTAAGTGAGATAAATAATAAGAAAATATTTGAATTAAGTAAAAGACCAAAAAATTAGTTCGTTCATATTGAAAGTTGAATAAGCTCTTAAACTACTTAAATGTTATGATAAGATATCAATGACTATAAGAGAGAAATGCATGTAACATAATAACAATGTCAATATAAATTTAAGTTACGTCATAATAGATTAATTTGATTGTATTTTAATTGATGGGCATGTATTATATTTTCTTTATATTTAGTTACAAAGATTAGATAATTAAATAAAACCAAACAAGAACTTAAGTAAAATGTTTTGAATTTAAAAATTATAAAGCAAATGTTAATGATTCAAAAATATGGTAGCATAATTATCAATATGTAAAATTTTAAAAAAAATTCTAAAATGAAATAATGCTAATTTCTTTGAGAGGATAATTAGAGAAAGAACACTTCACATAATTCTTCAACGTTGATTATGAAGAATAAGAGAAACAAATAATTTTTTGATTTAAACTTATTTATTGTCATTGTGGCATAACAGCCATGATAAATCTTTTTCGTATTCAAAAATTAGAACTATGATTTATAACTGCTAATAATCAAAAGATTAGTCAAGTATCTATTTTTACTATTATATATTAACAATAAACTAAAATAAATGCACATACATGTAAATTAGTTATCTAAAAAGTACATAACAGGGATAAAATGGGATTCATCCCATAATATTTAAACATTAAACAACTTAATTTTTAAAGCAAAGTTCAATTTAAATTTTTACACAAATGAAAAGTTTGGATAATAATTATAAATTTTTAAAAATGAATTCTACGAAATGACAATGAACTAACTAAAATAGTGGATACTAATCAATAAAAATAAAAATTGATAGGAGAAATGAGATAACCTACCATCAGTTACAATTAAATATAAATATTTCAAGTTACATTCATAAAGAAAAACTCAATAATTATAAATTTATAACTTCATTTATCTATATTATGATTACTCTTATTTGATGGATGTATATGATATTTTCATTAAATTCAATCATGAATGTTCAATTGTTAATTTGAATAACATAGGAAAACAAATGATATACATCAAAATTTACATGATCAAAAAATAAAAATTAATTGATGAAAAATAAAATGGCACTATTTTTAATATATCTTAAAATTGAAATTATATTATAAATAAAATAACATTTTTTTTTTTGAATAAATTTGGTATTCTTGTTCGGTGTTTTATGCACCAAAAAATTCAGCATTCTTGTTCAATCTTATTTGTGTAGAACAAGTAAAACAAAAAAAACACTTGTTTTAGTTTAAAATTATCTTCATTAAAAATTTTAATTTTGTTTTAGAAATCTCAAAAGATATTATTGAAAGCTTTCCATTTAAAAATTGAGAATTATAGTAAAATTGTCAACTGATCATTGGATTGAAATATAAGTTCTTATGGTCATTATGATGGACACGTAATTGAACTAAATTGAACTAAAGGAAGTTAAAGAGTACAATATGTAGTAAAAAATAATTACTTTTAGTGACTATGGTAATAAGAATAAAGAAAAAGAGTGTCTTGATACTGCTATGTTCGAAAAATAATAAAAGATACATTAAAATTCATTAAGGGCCTATTTGGATGGAATGGTTTGGATTTAGGGAAATAATTTAGATGGAAGAATTTCAAATTACTCCAAATAAAAAAAAAATTCAAATCTACCCTAATTATTAAAATCATAGTTTAAAAAGAAAATTTAAGTATTTGAAATTCAGTACTATCCAAACAAATATAATTGTTTTATTATTATGAATTTGAAATACATTCCTTCAAATATATCAATCCAAATGCATCCTAACATTTTTCGAACAAATTAAAACAATATTTTAGACACAAAGAAAAAGAACAAATGAAATATAACATTTGGATAATAAAAAATAAATATTAATTATATTAAAATTCAAATTAAATTATGATGATAGTTTGATAGAAAATTATGTCCATAAGTTATCATCTTAGAATGACTTTAACAATGTGTGTATGTGTGTTATAATCAATAGATAGACATTGCATTCACAAATACTATTGTAAATTCTAATTAAGATATAAAAATTTTAAAAAATTAAATAGAGTGATGGTTATAGTAATATTCATAAAATAATCTTTACTTATTCACATATTTAATGTGTTCATAACTTTTACAGTATAAAATTTTAAATATATTTTTAAAAATTATAATAAAATAAATAATATATATGCATACACAACTTGCGTACACTTTACAAGTCCAAAAAAAAGGGGAAAGGTTGCAGCCTAGGGAAGATGGGGATATGATGCAAATGAAGGTGGTAATGACTTCTCTTCTTCAAGCAAGTTTAAAGCTTTTAATATATAACTGAAAATAACAAGAATCAAGGCAACAAGCTACACACAACTAAAATAAAAAATAACAAAAACAAACTAGATAAGCAAAAAAATTAATGTTTGGGTTGTATCAAAAAGTGCTAAGTTTATTTTTTTCAATAATACTTATTCTTAGATGGCATCTTGATAAGTGTTAACTTTAACTGGATTAGCCGGATGGTTAGTAATATCTTGAATCAAGCATACTCAAGAAATGCACACCATCAACACATCTTTACAATCACCAATAATTAAATGCCCATGCTTTCTTAAGGCTCAATGCTCACATGCCAACAATAATAATAAAGGATTATGTGATATTATGTTATACAGGCCTATTATATACGGAATTCAAAACTGTATATGTAAGTAATGTAGATAGACCCACATCAATATAATCAGTCCCACATTTGCCCAAATTAAAATTGACAAAATCAATTTCAATAATTGATTCATTACACACACACACACACACTAATTTTTGCACAATTCAATCTATTACAGTGGTAAAGAGAATGGATACTCCTTGTGTTATCAATAAATTCTACAAATTCTTTGTGCACAACATCTTCAAGCTCATTGTTCTTTCACGTTTGTGGTTCAACTTGAGTTTTTGGCCTCTCTTTTTATAATAAGAAAGCACATCCTTGAGTAAGACACACTAACTCATTTTCCTCTAGTTTTCTTTTTCTTAAAAGATCTTCTTGCAAAAACTTACGGATTTTGAGCCAATGTTTTTGAGAAAGAATTAACCATTCAAAGTTCTTAAAAATGATAAAGAAGTAGAGGAACTTTCTCATTTGTGTTATTAGGAGGAGAACATGGAAATTTATTGGCAAAGCATATGGCATGCCAAGCTTGCCTTGTTCTTTCTCCTGTACTTTTTTTTTTCTTCATTTGATTTATTACATCAGCAATGGATTCCCTTGATCTATTTGGTTCAATTTAGTAAACAAAACTTAAAAATAGAAATCGAACCGAATATTAAATTTTTAAAAAATTATATACCAATATTCAATTTCTATAGAAATTTTAGTTTTGGTTCAATTTGGTTGGTTTACTAAACTGTGAAAACCCCTACTTTTTATAAGATCTTCAAAAGATGATGTGTTTTCGTGGAATGCACATTCTTCTAGTGGTTTCATATCACATTAATTGTCAATTACCTTTTTTCATATCGATAATTGACCTCTCAATTGCCAGAAATAGGCATCCTAAAATGAGAGGGAATTCACCTTCATCACCCTTATTCAAAATGATAAAGTCCCTAAGTGTGCTGAACTCTCCAACTTTCACCAACATATATTTTCACTATTCCCGATAGACTTATAGTGAATAGATCTTCCAATTGCATCACCATCTATGTTGGTTTTGCCACGTCTATCCCCAAAGTCTAAAAAGTATAGAATGATATTATATTGGCACTTATACCTAGATCACATAAAGTTTTATCAAACTATTTTTATGTATTAGTGCAAGAAATTAAAAAACTCCCTAGATCCTTCACTTTAGTAAGTAGAATCTGATCATTCATAGAATTGCATTCCTTCACATCCTCCAACTTTCTTCTTTTAATAAAATCCCATTTAGATACTTCACGTACAATGAGGAGCTTTTCAGCACCTCAATCAAAGGCAAATTAATTTTTAATTTCTTGAATACCTCTAAAAACCTTAGCGAACTGTTCCTTCCTCTTTGTTTGTTTTAGCCACTATAAATATAGAATTGAGAATACATACGACTCACCTGAGGTGATTCTTTTTCCTTAATTATTTGTTATCTGGCCTTTAATTCATTTATTCGATTAGTTGCATCGATATCCTCCTCCATAGTCTCCACTTTCATAGTCTTTACATGCGTTAGAAGATTATTCTTAATTATGCTTAGAAGTGAACCATTAAACCTTTGCAATAGCTCTTTTGTAATCTTTCCAACTTGATGCTCTAGATTTCTAATTGAAGCTTGCTAGTTCTACAAAATAGAGTCTATGTAATTCATGTACTCTTATATGGACTTTGTTAAGTCGCCAATAATGTCCTCTAATGATGATTTGTTTTCTAGCCATGGAGGGGTTTGGACTTGCTGCTGGAATTGTGATTAAAATTTATGAGGTAATGTTTGTGAATTATGATTCTTTTAGGAGAAGCTGGTATGATTTTTCCATCCTAGATTATACATATTCGAGTAGAGAATCTTTTGTAGTCTTCCTTGGTTATTCACATAATTCACTTGCTCAAAGTCTACTGATCTCCTACTCATATTGCCAACTTGACACTCACGTATAAGATGAGGCCCCACACGTCATAAACTTGCATCACAGCTACAGAAGAAAAGCACGAGGTTTCGCATTAATATTGTTAATCTGCTTAGACATCAACTGCACCTTCATAACAAGTGTAGTCAATGCATCTTCATAATGCATTGCAATTATTCTTCTTGTTGTGGATCTTTCAAATAGCAATTGATAAATATTTGAGACCATCTTCTCGATGCAATCCCAAAATTCCTTCGGTACCTTGTTTACCAATGTTCCTACAAATGTTGCATCTAACACTGTCCACAGTTGCCCATTAATACCACTATAGAATGTTTGAACCTGCATTAACAGGGGTATACAAGCTATGGAAATTTCCTCAACAATTTTTTAAATCGATCCTATACCTCTAGGAGTGTTTCAAAGTCCATTTGTTTGAATGTCCCTATTTTCAATTGAAGCTCTACTATTTAGGCAAGCAAAATATACTTTGTCGGAAACTTGTTTATCATATCTTGCCATATAACAAGGCTATCCTATGACAAATCATATAGACATTGCTTTACTCGATCTCAAAGAGAGAAGGAAAATAACCTCAATTTTACCACATCATTTGATACACCATTAAATTTCATTGTATTGTACAACTACAGAAAACTTGCCATGTGTAAATTTGCATTCTCATGCAGTGCTCCTACAATTTGGTTCAATTGAACTATATTGATTAGGGCGGACTTCAACTCAAAATTATTTGCATGCACTAATGGCCAAATGACTCATGTCATGTTTTGATTTATTATTGGCCAAATATGATCTTGAATATCTCTTTGATTAGGTAGTGGATGTTGTGGTGGTGGTGAGTTATCTCCCATCTTCATCTTCTCCTGCTGTCTTCTCTGTTGAATTTATCTCTGATAAAGTATTCTCTCAATCTCTAGATAAAACTCCTTCCAATTCCAACTCTTGTTCCGACGCATACAAGAACCCCACAAAACTCCATGAAAACAAACAAAACTAAATTTATTAAACTAAAAACTTATAAGAATAAAGAAAAAAGACGAAAAGAAAAAATGATGACCTAATCTAGAAATACAAAGAATATTTAATAGCACTCACCACCCTTCCCTAGCAATGGCGCAAAAAACTTAATGCGTGCCATCCCACACCAAAGTAATAAAGAATGTAAAGATAGTTCTTCGTAAGCACAAATATTGTATCCACAAGAAAGAAGGTTATATCTATTGATATAACTATATATTTATTAGTTAGACCGATACAAAAGATAGGAATGCTAAGAGAAGTGACATAAGATTTGAATAGTAAAATGAATAACAATCATTCAAGAAGCACACAAACAATAGAAATAATTACCAATTAAAAAGAACTCTAGTCTCTTGTGATGTGATTTGGCACAAATGATAAATATCTTGTGTTGATTATCAGTTTAATTATTTTGTTATGAATTGTTAATCTTATAGTCTTTAGAATATTCTCTCAAATTCTCCTAAAGTTTCAACTCAATATCTCAATGGGTTCTCTTAGGCCTAATCAAGTCATCATAAGAATTATGTGATTAGCAATATTTGTCCATATTAATCTCATGGTTTCACATCCACTATTCCCATATAATTCATATTTATAATTGAAGGTTTAACAATCATGTTTCACCCCCGTTATTCCTTTGCACAATCACAAATTAATTAAAAGATTGATCAAGTCCTTTAATAGCAATTCATTGTATCAATTGTAAATAACAAAAATAAAGACAATTAATTAAAAGAAAATTCATTCATTTATAGCATACCACAATCACAAGGTCTTAGAAATAAATTTAAGAATCTACATAAATAGTAATAATCATCAATGTAGAATCCATCATCCCCAACATAAATTCAAAAACAAAAGAAAAGTAAAGAATTGGAAGTCTAAGTGATGAAGAGAATGATGCGATTCAACCATTATGCATTCATCTCCTTGAATTGATGTTCTGCTCTAAAGTTGCACGTGTCTCCCATTCAATATTCAATTTTCATCCCAAAAAGGCATGTCTTAATCAAAATTTTAGTCCCTTTATACCTCCACACGACAAGGGTTGAGAGGTGAAAAAGATAAGATTGCCCATAAAAAAATTTAGTTAGCATGTTACTCGCGACCTAACTCAAGCTCAAGAACACATCTCCTGTGATTGCTGACCCCTCCATCACAATCATGACCATTGATTGTGGAGGACATGTAAATCTTGCTTCTAATAGCACAATCACGAAACTTCTCTTCGTGGTCGTGATCCTCAACTCATGGTCATGAACCTTCTCATGGTAGATTGCTACTATCTATTGCGTTTGTTCTCGCAAGTGGAACCATCACTTCGCAACTGTAGGCCTTCGATTCACATTTGTAGCCCTTTCATTTCCAATTGTGGATAGTGGTTGTAGAAACTTTCTTTGTGGTGTCACCTTGCACCTGCAGATGAGCTCTGCATGATCGCAGATTTGTCCTTTGTGATCATGACTTGGTAATGACCAAAAAATGTTTTAAGTTGTATGCAATACTCTAAGTTCAATTATTTTGATCAAAAAATATTTAGAATGCAAGAAATGATATTTTCCCACAAATGCCATCAATTTATCCACAATCAACATAGATTGGGTCTCCTACAAATGTAATGTACTAGCACAAAAGAAGGTGTGGAATTAAAAGTTAATTTATTCAATTACTTTTCAATATAATATATGCTCATATTCAAAGCAATAAAGGATTGATATCTTTATTCAAAGTGTATCTAGTAGAGTTATAATTTTTAAAGGACCAATTTTAACGATGTGAAGCTACGATGACTCAAAATAGTAAATAAAAATATAATGCACAAAGTGAAAAATGATAGAATTAAAATGCACACAAGATGCATGAATAAATCCTTGAAGGGCAAAAGAGTGCGGATAGGACACAATAAAGATCTATAGAGCAAGATAAAAATAAGAGAAACAAATAATTATATACAAAATTCTTAATTTAAGATCCAAAAAAAAATCTATTTGATATCACCATTATTCCCTAGCAACAACGCCAAAAACATGGTCTATTAGATGTGAACAATGTTGCTCAAGTAATAAAGAGTAAGTAGAATATCTTTCCCACAAGAAATAAGTGAGTATTAATACGACTTGATTCAAAACTTATTTAACATAACTAATTAAACAAGGAATGAAATACATATTAAAATTAAAGGATAAAGCACGACAAGAACTATTGACTAGGAATGTTTTGGATTGATTTAGGTGACTTGGATTATGGGAATCTTGTACTTTTTAGAGAATTAGCCTTTGGATTCTTTTATTAATAATAAGTTTACTTGTCTTTTATTTTATCTATTAGTTTTAACTTTAATAAGGCTTCATAATTAAATAATTTATACAATTGTGAGTAATATGTAATTATCTAAAGTGAGAATACAAGTTCATTGAATAATATATGGCTCACATACAATTAGGATTTTACTTTTGTTATTCTCCTAACTTATGTGCTCTTAATTGTTTGTTCTAATTTAGAAATTTCGTCTTCACTATTTTATCCAAATCAGCAAATTAATTTAAATTTGATCAAAACTTGGAAAGCATTAAATGCACAAGTAAAAAAATAGAGACAAAAACTATTAATCAATATTCTAAACAATAAAATTTAATGATGCAATTAGAGGTCCCAAAAAGAATTAAATTATCCACTGAAGATATTCAAAATAAGCAAGACATACTTTCATTCCTCATGAATAGAGAATTCAGGAGCAACAAAATTAAGGAAATAAGAAATCTTATTCTAAATTGTCCATCTAGAATTCTTGTTGACTTGACAATCCAAATCTTATTCCAAATTGTGTATCTTAAATTCCAAATAGTAACCTTTCAATTCCAAACCTGGCAATTCTGGAAAAAAGGAAGAGACAGAACTAAAAACCAAGAAAACAAAAGACAACTAATGATGCTTTCGAGGAAGCCTTAATTGCCTATTTAAACCAGTGGAAGAATCCTGAAAAATTCTTTCATTTTCTAGGCTTTTCTGCATCCTATCAACTCTGCTGGTCCCCGCGGAAACAAAATGGTCTGTGTCCATTGTCACCTTCACCAGTCGCCACAATGACAAACTGTAGCTACAGCCATCCACTGCTCTGGCATGTTGTCTTCTTTTGAGCATAAGTTTCTTATTTAATATCTAATTGACCTAAATTTTATACCATTGGAAAGGGGACTCCTTCTTCATTCTACAAACAAAATTTCAACCAAATTGAATATTTTTCCTAAAATTGGTGGTCCATCAAAACTGCTGCTAAATTCATCATCTTCAGCTGCTAGCTTTTTGATTTGTTCCACTTTTTCTATTTCAAAGTCATTTCAAAGTCATTCCAAAATTTCCCATGCTACATTATCAACATAAAATCTTATTGAAAAATCATAATCATGTATAATTTCTACAGATCATTCTTAATTATTCGAATAAACACAATTTACACAATTAATGTCCCCAACTGTCTAAAAACGTGAGGATCTTATCTTCAATCACAAAAATACACAGGATAAATGCTTCATTTGTTGGAGTCATCAAATGCCATATACTTAACAATAATATATACTTTAATTAAGTTGAGTTTTATTTGGGTTGTGCCTTTCCAACTGCAAACTCAGCTTATAATTTTATTAGGCTCGATTTGAAAGTTCAATGCAAAATCAGTCTTGCTAATATTTGGTGAATCTCGGCTCACACATAATTAGATTGGACAGTTGGGCTTTAAGCAGGCCCAACTCAATTTATGGCCCTAACTACACAAAAAGTTCGACAAATTTTAGTACTAAATTTTCGATTCAATTTGATTTGATTTTAAGGATAACTACCCTACTTCCATTTCCATTGTACTTTGGTATAAATATCACATCCCACTAATTTTCTTGTATTGTATCATATTCGGTAAGTCAATTTATCTCCCACATATCGTTTTTTTTTTAAGCATACGTATCTTTCAAATCTGATGGTTTCTAATCTGTTTTCAATGCTTATGTTTGGAATAAATAGGGGATAGATTTTAAATGGGGAAGCTCTATAGTTGGATGAGAGATTTTTGCATGGCACATATTTTGTCATTGAGCTACTGATACAAGGCCTAACGCACTTTCTGAAGTTACAAATCATCAAGTCGTAAGGACTCAATAGGAGCAGAAATTTGGACAAAGTAAGAGCCAGAATTGTAAGGAGTCACCTAGCTGGCCTTGTGTCCCAGTGTGACAGGCTTCGTATGGTTCTTCCTTTCAGTATAAATCTCAAGCTCAGAATGTGATTTCTCAGAGTCCCACGTACTCTTCCTTCTCGTGTGATGCCTTGGTGTCTCCAGTCAAATCTCCGATCTCTCGACACCCATGTCGCACGTAAAAACATCCAAATAGACTTGACTAAATTCATACAGATTGAGACCAGTGTAAATAATAATCACCTTGTAACTGCATGGTGGCAATATGAATTGGATTGAATTGGGCTTCGGTGTTTTCTTGTGGGTTAAAGATTTGGAAAGAGACAGAGGATGTGGATGAAACTCCAAGCATAATAAACAACATAAAGTTAAAAGTCTCCGATTGTATGTGAAAAAGATACAATACTTTTTTTGTCGAATCAGATGTATATATACAGAAGTATTAATACATGTAGGCATATTCTACAACTTGTGAATTTAGACATATAAACGTATAAAATGTTAATCTTTGATAATCTTGGAAATTGTATACTTCCATGAAAACTACACTTCCCACAGGATGACTGAATTCAAAAATTTAAACAATTTGGAGTCTACCATAAATAAGATGTTAACGTCGTCAACGGCCGTGCAGAATCTCTTTGAAAATGGCTTTACCAGAGTGTCATCGCCCTTTCTAAATCTTTCCATACCATTTGGAACCAATCAACCAAAAATGATTTCCTAAAATTGTCATGATGTCTAACCACATTTTCACACACACAATGCACTTAGTAGTACTGTATTCGTCCAATTGTAAATAATCAATGCCAATGAGAACCAGGAAAGACTATGAACTTCAGCAGAGTCACAGAGCTACCTTATGAACACACATGGGCTGTTCATGACATTCAGTGATGATCTAACAAGTGATAAATTCCACCATTCCTCTATAAAGTACATGACATTTAGCACGACGAGAGAAGGATAAATTCAACATTTTCGCTGCAAGCTTCTATCAGTAGCATGGGCTGTTATTACCTCCTTATTATGCTTAGCCTGAGGCCTTACTAGTTCAACAAGTCACGGAGAACAGATGGTAAAATTGCAAATGGCATCCCTTTTGGACCAGCTAATTTCCAGGCACACAGGTTACAGAGTGCAGAACCGGCAACTCTCCATGCAAAACTGCATTTTTCAACACCATGATTCGTTGCGTAGTCATAAGTTACATGGTATATTGCTAGTGCTTCCTCATAGATCAATTCGGAATTTTTTGCACTCTCTTCCATTTCAGGAGCTTCGTACAACAACTGCATTTGTTTAAGGTTGTCAACAAGACAGCTCACTTTCGAGAAGGCCTATTCTTTTCCCTTGTAACAAAATTCTTTACCTGCTTGTACTTTTTGATCGTATCATTTGCAGCATCATTCCTTGACTCATCACTAGATTTAAGGGCATCACTCATTTCCTTGCGGTAGTTCTCATACCTATTTTTCCAGGTGACGTACATCTCGGGTGTTGGAACTTCAAAACATGGCAATTTCCAGATTTCTGCACAATATGAAAAGCAATCTAGTTATCCCTTCAATTGAATTTATCCACTTAAAATTCTGCACCACTATCAAATGATTTGTAAGAATCCTGTTCCCAAACCACAAGCGACACATTTCAAGAACGAAGAGATCTTCAATTAATCCATACACCAAATAAATCATAGTCAATCCTGATGAAATTAGTCATTTTGATAATCAGAAATCACAGTTCACATACTTATCATCAGTTCAATATATGTGATTGAAGAAGCATTCACCTTTTTTTGGCACAGCCTCATCTTTAAATTCCTGCACTCTGTCATATATTTGACCCAGCACAGAGGTGGAGTAATAGCTAATTTCAGGTGCCTTTCCCATGTAATGTGGATACATCTCTGCTCTCAGTTCGTTGGGAACTTTGACCTGGTTTATAAGAATAGGAATGGCACATGAGGTGCATTGCTGACTAGAACAGCACCCCCCTCCCCCCCAACAAAATATGACTGACTGTGATTTATCATTTCAGTACAAGCCATACGACATGACCTACAGATAAGTAGCTAAATGGTTGTATTCAACTAAAGCTAATTTTATATGTAACATGTTCACAGAAGTCAGCCGACTGATAACATCAATGAAATTGTAACCTATCATAAATACCCAGGCTTCAGCTGATAAGCCAATCAACATAGTTCCAATACGTTCAGCAAGCTCAAAAGACCTAAGCATTGACGTTTACCAGTTGGACTTTCCTAGGCTATGCAAAAGCCATCACACTTTTCCAACTAGCTGATAGCAATGTTACAGTTTCTAACTGATAATTTACATAAGGCTTGGGAAAAGCCCTTCTTGTTTTCAGGGAAACCAATCTGATGGAACAATAACCCAACAAACGTACTAATACAATTAAACAATGTATGAGGTACTGCAATATCATACATTAAAACAAAACAGCAAGTTGCAGAAAATGGCAGAAGGACCCATTAGTCAAAAATGATATCTCAAACAAAATAACCAACAAGATATAAAATTAACCTTTTTCCCACTTTTAGGTGCATCCAGTGCATCGTAGTAGATGTCAATCAATTTAATCATCTTTCTCTTCAAAGAATCTTTTTCAATACCACAATTGTCACCTAACGTCAACAGCCGATCCATATACGTGAGCCAACTTTCTGATGCCATTGACATGGTGAAGCTGGTGAAAATGCCACCAAAATAACTTCTATTAGAACAAGTTCAGAAAATAAAAAGGCCATTAGGTATGCTATGTACCTGTGCTGAAAAAGTCAAAATAGATTCACCCAATAAAGGGAAAATGAGCAAGCTAGGGCACTTAAATTATTTTTCTATTTAGTTATAAAAAATATAATGTCAAACCCAAATTCCATCTACTCATACACACACAGTCATAGAGAAAACAGACTCGCGTACGTCTTCAGACATAAACGAGTGCTTTCAAACACAAGTACACAAGCATAAATATACAGACACTCATAAATTGGATTTTTTGATGGGTGACTCACTTCGACCAGATATTTGAAATATTAGAGTGATTAAACATAAATCAGGGGTGAAAAAGACTAAGATTTCACTGCATGAAATCCGATAATTCCAAGCAATGCTTGGATCTTTGCTGAAAAAGCTCCAATAAAACCTATCAAGCCTATGTTCAAATGATCAATGATGGAAAAGTTTTCACAGCCTATTAATGCAAGGTTTGACTTGGGTTTGGCTACAGTAATGGACATGACTATGATATAAGGTACTTGCCATAGACACAAGAACATAATCTCATTACACATTTGGCAAATATAAATACTCAATATTTTGTAACCTTGAGCCGTCGCTTAGTCTTAACAATATTTCAGTCCATGACAAACTATTTGGCCCTTGTCTATGAAGTTCATAGCCAAATAGGGATAGCAGAATAATAAAAAAAAAATGGCATAAAGTGTTAAAACCAAAATTTAGAAGGAATTTTTTATATATTTAGAGTAGAACAATTGAAAGTGAATTTTACTTGAGTACTCAAGGAAATGAAAGAGGCTAAATACACCTGGACTGGGAAGAACATAATATCATTTAACATTTTGTAGACATGAATCCTCAATATTTTGTACCCTTACACTATCACTTAGTCCTTGTCGGGAATCAAATATTAGTATACCATATTATAAGATCACAATAAAATATCCATTTTCCTTATAGTAAAATCGGTTTAGTGTCATTGCACCACTATGTCTAAATTAGATATCAATAAAATGCATTGATATGATGTGATTTCATGTTTTTTATTCTTTATCTATTACATGTACTCACCAAACCACGTTATGTATTTGTGCTCCACTATCCCTCTTCGCCTATGATTTAATTCTTCAAATCTTCAATATGTTATCAAAGTAGGTTCGATTCTGCATCTGTTTAAATTTTGGCTGTCTTTACTTTTGGCTGGCTATCACCTAAAATATGTAACTTTTGTCAATTTTCTACTGTCATGGATAACTGTAATTTCTCGTAGTCTATGTGGCTTTCATGTATAACACATGATTTTTATTAACTATCTACTATCATTGATAGCTGTTTGACTATAATTTTGGCTATCTACAGGTTGACTGCTAAATGGCTCACAATTTAAGCCATATTTTGCTAATTCAAGTTAAGCTTTCCAATCAAGATTACCGTGTTCAATTTTTGGAAGAGTGTTTAAAGTCGAATATTAGTTTACCATAATTACAAAATCACCATAATAAAATATCTATTTTCCTTGTATTAATTAGTTCATATTCGTTATACACAGATGTTTAGATTAAACATCAATTAGGTTCATTGTTTTAATATGATTTTATATGAAATTATTTTTTATTTATTACATGTATTCATCTATATAAATAGATGATCATTGTATTATTAAATCAAGAGATCATATAAAATTCAACCCTTTGGGCATCTGTAACTGTGTTATACTTTTGTACATCATTGTCTATCTTCACCTACAGTTTTATTATTTTAATATCAAGTAGTCTTTATAATATTTATGTCCATAACAAACAATTTGGCCCCCTTTCTATGAAGTTTATTACCAAAATAAGCCTAATAAAACTAAGAAAAAACAGGACAAACAGTGTGAACATTAAAAAGCAAAAGAATAAATATTGACAATTAAAACACATAAGAATATATTACATAGTAGAACAAATAAAGATGGAGTTCACTTCTGCTCAAGGCATAAGGATGAGGCTAAACACAAAATATGGTAACTCAACACCACTCAAATTTAGAAAGTAAAAGGCAGATTGTATTTTCAAAATGCAACACATGATATGAACTCCAACCAGAACAATCTCCATCCTCATAGAAATACAAAATTTTCACGAGAATTCACACCAAGAAACTTTATTATAGAATTTATTACCAACATGTGTCACCAAATACTTCAGTTTATGACAAAAACTGAATACCTTGGTTTTCTTGCTTCTAGAAATAGTTGAAAAAGTTCATATTCTAATTCCAAATCTAAAAACTCCCGTGGACTTCTCCGCTTGGAAACTGGTGTTCTGTAGATACGGTTCCATGGTTCACTTGCTTCAAAATATTTCAATAGCTGAGATGTATGGAAGAAATGATTAAAGTTCAAATAAGAATAAAACCAGAATTGAAGAACATGGAATTCTAGAGCAATTTTCTCTCAGTAGAATTGAGTTTAGTTGAAAAAATTCCTTTTGTTAAGTTCTTAAACATCAAAGATTCACCAATTTATTAGCGACAGTGGAATTGTAAGTCAAGCCAGAAATGATCTATACCCTTCATGCACTATACACAATTGCAAACAAGATCAACAAACACAAATTTTCACATTCTTCCTTTTCCGTGCTTGATGTTCTTCATTATTGGATTTTATTTATTTTGTATTTGCATCAGATGAGTCCCATTGGACCCAAATTATTTCATATTTAACTTGGACAATGTTTAAACTGTGCACCACATTGCGTTGTCTTCTCAATATATGGGACAGAGTGTCATTTCACACCTGTTAGTCTAGACATATTTGATTCATTTGTAACTCAGAATTTCTCATGTTAACTCATAATGCATATCATTATTGGAATAATCTGGATTATCATGTTTTGCTATTGCTGGAGTGGCATATTTCTCTAGCGTTCTTGAAGACTTCATGTTCAAGCTATTCAAGATGATTATTTAGTTAGATCATTGACTGAGGTTTCAGAACTAAAAATCAATTGCCCTGATTTCATTTAAACATGATTCTCAACTTCTTACTTTATAAATTATTCAGTAGTATGTATCAAACTCGTTAAAAGAATTTAAATTCGTATTATATTCATGAAACTTTTACTTCAATTTGTAATATGAGATTGGGTAACAATTACAATAGTTACTAAAATATACATACAAATTAATATAATATAATTCCTACACAAAAGGTAACAAAAAATATTATTCTCATTAAAAGGTAACAAAAAATATTATTCTCATTAAAAGGAAACACAATATATCTAGAACACAAACTAAGTAACAATACACAATAGCAATTAACATATTTTCTTCAACACTATCTCTCAAATTGGACATGGTAAAACTTTTTGCAATGTTCAACTTGAACTATTCTAGACTATTGACTTCCAATAGACACCAACAAAAAAGTGACACTCCGTGTAATACTTGGTGGGAAAAATCGAACATGAACCATGATACAAAGCATAAACACGGCAACAAATTTCATACATCAAGATAGTAGATAGAAAGCCATCTTTAGTTGATCATGCTGCACCGCTTGTTTTCTTCGCTTGCAAAATTACAAGGCATAGGCTTAACATACACCAACAACGTCAATAGTGATGGTAGGCACTTGACTTTTAGAAAACCTATTTCACTATACCTACATAGGAATTACATGTTTGGAAAGACAGAGATCCTATTACACCTATATAAGTAAAAGAATAGTAGTAGCATGGATAACACAACTAATATCCATAACAAGATACAACCCCAAAAATCAGTAAACTAAGCAACAATGCTCAGTTAAAGAGACATACTGTGTCAATTATTGCAACTCAATAGTACTCGAGTTTTAAACACATAAAATATGGACCTAAATAAAATAATTTGGAACCTCACTCGTGTTTGTATTAACCAAATACGAAGAGAATTAGCCCATAAAATCCCACCCATAATAGTAAACCCTAAACATAACTAAGTCCAAAGAAATCACAGGCCAAATTAAACTAGAAAAAAACCTTAAGCTACGTTTGTTTTGCAATTTTGGATTCTAAAAACATGCATTGAATCATTAAACTTTTAAATTTTATCTTTTTTTCTCTTACTTTTACACAATTCTCGAGAAAAAAACATTTAAAAACACACCCTTAAATTTAAAAACAAGCATGGCCCTAGAGTATAGGGTGATTACAACTTAGTAATAAACAGCTTAATTATTTCAACCTAAATTTTAACAACCTAACGAATTAATTAAGCTCAATAAAATCAGGCCCGAAATATTGTACTTTGAAAACACTAGTCAAACAAAACTAGCCTAAAACATAATCAAACAAACTAGAGTTTTTCTTTTTCTTCAGCCACATGTGGCAGCTATGCCACAAGAAAAAGGAGGATGACAGTGTCTCATGGAGCAATGCATAGGCAGAAAATAGTTGCATGTTGCAAAGACCTATGGTTGTGCATGGATATAAGGTTTCTTAATCACTAAGGCTTGGCACAAGAGACAAAAATGGGTGATCTAATGGTGTGGCACAACAGCATAATGAGGGCAGGATAGGATTGGGCTTTAGTTGGCATAGCTCTACTTCACAAAGGTGACAGTATCGGAACACAAATCAGAACAGGCAAGCTTTTTGATTGCACAAAGAATAAGGTAATAATATACTATTTTTATAAAATAAGAAGCACAATATACCTAAAACACAAACTAAACAATAATATATACACAACATCAAATATAATTTTTTCTTCAACAAAACCATCCAACTATAAACAAAGATAATATTGCAAGTATAAAAAAGGCAGTGAATCGACTATAGGTATTAAACTAATAATATTTATGTTGGTCAAATCGTAGAACCACCTTATATCTTTTGTGTATTTATCCTATCTTCAATTTCATTTGCGGAAATATTTACGTAACTGCCATTTTCACGACAGCACTTGGTTAAAACATTTTATATCTATCTTATATGTGTACCTTCATCCCTTCTCTACCTTATGCTACCTTGCTTCAACTCTATCCACTTTGTGCCACCTTATCTTCTAATCATTTTGTCTATGCGCCATCCAAAAGCCCTAAATTCTCTCTATCATACAACCAATCTCTACTACTAGTGGTGCCGAAAGTAATTCACTATGCCCAAAAAACCAACACGACCTCCTCCCACATCTTGACATGCCACATTGGTACACAAATTAAGTTGTCTCATTCATTTGAGCCCGACACCCAACTTTTACCTTTGCATGCCGTTACTTCATTGTATGAGATTGTTAGTATCCTCCAGTAGCCTAGTATCTCTAGTTTTGTTTCTGCTTAAAGTTAGGCTAAGGTTTATCTTGGGACAACACATGAGCTAGGAATAAGTTAATAGGTTATAGAATATTTTTGATCAATTTATTTTAGGCCATTATTTGGGTTAGGTTATTTATAGTTTCTTTGTTTGGGGTTGCAATTTTTCCTTCTTTTTTTAACTTTGATTGAACTTTCTTGAGCTTTATTACATAATACGTTGACTCTTATTTGGCTACGGAGTAATTAAGGTTATGTTTGTTTTACAATTATCCACTCGTAAAAAATACATACTAAATTATTACCTTTCTTTTTTATCTCTTTCTCTCTCTTACTTTTACACAATTTCTAAAAATATACCTAAAAACCAACACCAAAATTTAAAAACAAAGCCCAATTATTTTAGTTGTCACAAAGTGCCATCATCTAATATTGCTATTGTCTCTTGCTTTTAAGCATGACTTCTGCTACCACTACTATATGAGCAACCTTTATCTGTCACAGAATTTTTGATATAATCTACCATATAGGCACAATTTTGGGTATAGCCTACCATATAAGCATGATTTTTGCTATTGTCGCCAATACAAGCATGATTATTGATGTTGTCTACTAACTAGTTGTCTTTCCTAGTATTGTCTATCAAGTGAGTTTTCGGGTATTGCCTATCTAGAGTTTGTTTCTCTGATGTTGCCTATCTCTACTATCCACTGAAAGATACTCTGACGACCATGTGTGATGCAATCTCTGACTATTGCAATTGTTTGTCTCAATTTTGTCTTATAAGTAGACATTTTAACTTAGGCACATCGACAGTTCCAATTCTAGTAAAATGACGAATTAGAACCGGACCTTTTACAATAGTTTTAGTTCTAATTTTAGAACCAACAGTTTCGATTCCGCCTCTATTCTAGTTCTTCAACGGTTCCAATTCCAATTATGAAACCTATGGTTTCCAGTTCTTTATGGTCTTATGCAATTATATTTAATTAATTTTTCTTACAAATTTCAATAATAAAGTAATGTAGCAATACATTTAATAATTTTATCAAAAAGTAAAATGCCAAAAACTAAAGGAAAAAAAATCATATTTTGATTTATTATTATTCCATGAAATAAAAAATAAGTGATACAAATTTTATCAAAATACATCACATTATCAATTGATAAAACACTTTGAGTAGTAAAAATTATGTATGATATCTTTTTTATATAAATGCGTCATATTATTTCAGTTTTTTCAATTTTATTATATATTATATCCATTATACTATATATATTATCCTTTACCTTTTGGTAGTTCTGGAACAAGAACCAAACCAATTGTTCTGATTCTACTTTTATTGTTTGAGAACTAGAATTGGCCATACCTTACTACCTATATTCAACTTGAAGGGACAATTAATAAATATTAATGAATATTTATTTTAATATTTACAAATTTTATTTCCATATTATTAAGACTAAAATATTTTGATTCCTAATATTTAAGATTTGATTTATATTAATTTATTTTCTATTTTTAGTATGACTAGACTCATTTTATACAATAAATTGAGACTTCTCTTTAGTTTGACTCTTCCAATCTTTCCAATACATTTGTTACAGCCATTCCTAATTTTGCGAATTCTGATGATAAATAGTTACCAGAAGAGTGAAACTACTAGAAATATTATTGCTTGGAATGGCTGAGAGCAGGGAAATAGTCCTTCTACTCTTCCCAAACCAAAAGAAAAAAGCAATGATGATGTGGCCGATTAAAAGATGACCATTGGCACCGGGAAAAGAGGCATTTTGCATATGAAGGAAACTAAGGAAACTATGAATGATTGTGAAGGCCATAAGGTTTGAGATTCAGGATTTTCAGCTCTACAGTAAAGGAAGACTAGTGCTAATGCTATAAAAAAGGCACTGAGAACCAATTAACCAAGTGTTGTTAGTGTTGAAGGGCACACTAAAGCAGAGGTACTTCATGGAAGAAACATGGGAAATGTAAATCAATTTGCCCAAACATCACCTCAACAGCCAAAGTTGATTTTTGCCAAATCTAACTCAAGATGTTTGTCAGGAAATGGAAAGAACCAGACGTAACAAGACATGTCATATTACTAGATTGTTAAAGGCTATAAACAGAGAAAACATAATTAAATGGCTAAACACTGGACACTTAGAGACCATTCAGAGAAATCAAAGCAACAGTAAGCTTATGGATTAGATCGAAATAAAATTGATGGTTCTTCCATTGTTGGAAGTACACTACTAGTCTCTCCATAGATTTAGAAATTTTATGGATAGATCCCAAATCATCCCACTCATACAATGAACCAAGTTTTGTTTATTTCTTTTAACTAAAAACACAGCCTCTAAACAGTGGAGATTTACTACCTATGGAAGATCTTGGAAGACAAGGTACAACTAGTATGTCACCCTGAATTTCTATAGAAGGAATTTTAGGGATGAGAACTATGCCTTACGAACAAATACGAGCAGAAAAACACTTACACAAACACTGCTTAGCATGTAAATAGACAGTTTCTGCAAATAATCTGCTTTATTCATCAATGATAAATAACACCACAGACGCTAACCTCAGGATTTCTTGAAACCCAATACAAATCTCCATCAAAATCACCAGTGGCCATTTCATAAGCTGCTGACCTACAGCCTTTAGTCGAAAAGAAAATACCATATTTGGCATTGCCTACAAATTCTTCCAATTCCTTTACATATACAGCCTCCATAATGTGAATGTCCCCAAAATGCAGTCCTGGATTCCGGTACACTAATACCTTCCCAGAAATTTGACCGTTATCACTGCACACCCAATTTAAATCATCAGCAAGAAACAAATTTCTTATTTTGAAGACAGGGATTCATCAAATCTTGTTGATGAGAGTGCACAGGGAAAAGGGAAATCATGAAGCAGAAAGGAAGTTTCAAAGTCTTTACAGTGGAAAGAGAAACACACAAAATGATTCTTGTACATCATGCAGGAACTTATTTTATTAGGTGCACCATTTGATACCAGCTGAAAAAACAGAAGCATTTTTACCCTCTAAACTTCTTATTTTTCTTAAAAGTGAAAAACAAAATTCTTTGATCAGTAGTGGTTACCAAGCCTGCTAGTTTTTCCAGAGCACTGTTATTTTTTATTCCTACAAAGAACATGAAATGGTAAAATTCCGCACTATTGAATTGTAACCACAGAGCTTAGATAGATAAATTTAATATGCAATGCCACATCCCATGGTAAATGTAGCACCCCCAAATCAATTGACAAGCAAGTGGAATTAGATTAGAAGTTTTACATACAGGATGACACAGACTTCATCACTTTTTAATACACCAGTAGGATCGGCTGTCCCCATCAAATAAAAGCTTTCACTGATAGGAATCTTCCCTTGTTTAAGTTTAGTTTTCTCACCACGTTCCAGTTTCAACAAACAAAGTTGGAGATAGGGTTCATTAAGAGGTATCCCACAACAAATCATTCTTTGTGCCACAAAACCATATGATAAGGAATCATTGTTGGAAGCAACTGCAAGAAGAAATACTGTGTTAAGAACAAATAAAGTTCATGCTAATGAAAGAATCAAGTGGCAGTTGACAAGGTGTCAACGAGTTTGATCTATCAAGGTCTTGGTGGAGCTAAAACTGGGTATGTTTCAATATTGCTATAATTTCTAGGACTAGGTTAAGAAAACATTGACTTTATCTTTCTGTTTCCTTTTGGACGGCCAGAAAACAACAAAGTTGTTTGTGAAAATACCTCTCAGAGCAGCACGCCTATTGCAGTACACATTTTGAGTCTCTTCGAAAGCATACATCAGCAATTTCAGAAAGAATTCTTGAGGAACCCCCCCATAGCTCAGAAGAGAAATCAGATTCTTAGATAGAGAATTTCTTCCTGGTCTATGACTGAAAGATGAAGTCAAGAATTAGCAAAAGCTGGAGAGGAACTCCAGCTTGATTGACAGGGCATACTTAATTATATCATCAAATGGAATTCTAGTCTCCAAGTTTCAATTTTTGTTAAGCACTGGCATTACTAAGAGATATTGATAGCCTTATTGGAGATGTTAACTGAATCATATCACTAGAAATCAGTGATGAACTATATGAAACAGAGAGTAGCATCTTACTCAAAATATCAAAGTGCATCCAAGATGATTGCTGACTAGATTAAATTGCAATACGAACTTAAATGGTCTAAAGTGCAAAACATGATTGGATTATCTTCCTGACGCCAGATATGGATTTCCTAGATATTTCTAGGACATGCCAATGCACTCCCCTGCACCTTTGGAAGTTTGTATTATGTTAATGTAAAAGCATTTACCTTTCCTATCCATATGGCCAAATTCAAAAAGGTGGCAAAGCAGCAATAGCACTGCCACAATTCTGCTCCACGTCACTCTTGAAACTCTTCACTGAGTTCATCTTTTATAAGTTGGGTGGGCATGTACACAGAGTTTGTTGTAAAAGGACATGGATTTCGTAAGGAGGACAACATGCTTTCGTAACCAGTAACCGAAAAATTAATAGTACCCAAACTACGCCAGTAGCATTGAAAATGCAAGTTATTTAATAAATCAGATAACCTTGATGACAAGACATCATGCTATAATTTAGTGTTCATGGCAAACATACAAGTAATTTAAATCTATATTCGTCTGATAAAATGGCTGATGATCAATCTACAATGACAAATTTGTCTCTACAAAGTCCAGTTTGGCTTCACAGCAAATATCTAATGGGTTTAGTATTGGCGACTGTACGTAACCAAACACCCACCAAAACAGCAATAAAGGAAATGGAAAGCATTCACCTATGTGTGGAAAATTTGATATGTTCATAACCCTGGAAATTTGATACTTCTCCTCATTAAGCCAATTCTTTGTTTTTCTTTCTTTCTCTCTGTTTTCCTTCTGATACTATTCTTTCATAAAGTACATATGATTTCATCAAGCTGATCCCTCGCTGGACTCAAAATTTTCGTAGTTCCTTTTAAATGCTAGCAGCATATGTGTCGAAATGACAGTGAGCATATCCAGTATGGATATGAGAAATACGGTAAAAAGCTATGATGCATGGATATGCATACAGAGGGCTATTGATTTGGTACCATACCAGTGTGCTATAAAAGGATGTTCTTCAAACATTTAGGATAAGATACAGGCATGCAAAATAAACACTGCCAATGTCTTGAACAAGAGTTTCTAATTGATCTATCATATTTTACTTTCTAATCTTCATATTTTTCAAGAATAATAAATTCATATGATCTCACAAATACCAATGTATGCATGAATGCATTCATATATACATGACAAAAAATTTCACACATTAGAACATCAGTGATGTGAATATTGTATATGGTCTGGCATTCGACATATTGGATTAATCATTAATCTCATAATTTTATCTTATCTTTATATGTTCAACTCATATTTTATTGAAAATGAGAGATTAAACACATTAGAAAGACAGAGTTAAAAAAAAATTGAAGAGTTAAAAAAAAATTGAAGACTTAAAAATATAACTCTGCCCATCAATTGTTTTTCAATACTCATATTCGTGATCTTGTATCCGATATCATATCCAATTTTGCACTCCTTTTTAACACTCCAAGACTTTGCATCCACATTTAGAAGTCATTTATACTCAGGGAGTATCTGATGCAGCGCAGGACTAATTTTAGCAATATACATAAGCAACTGACGTAAAGTTAGTGGCAACTGGTTTCCAAAGATCCAAGTGTGACAACACATGCAACCTCCTGGCAACATGATCACTAGATAGTTTTTAGCATGGATAAAACAAAAGGGCAAATATGAAACTTGTAGAGGGTACGTGAACAGCACTGAAATTTAAATATCATTATTAGCAAACTCATATTGCAATGAGTCGGTCACACATATCTAATGATCTTGATGATATCTCAGCAAAGTACAAAATTGCCTTACATTTTGAATGTTTTGCCACAAGAAGACAAGATTGTTTAAGAGAAAAATGATGCACACTATAAAATGCATGCATTGGCAGGTAGCAATAAAAGACTGCAGCATCCTGCCAAATCAATGTAATATAAAATATGATTGCACCTGAAGCTTGCATTTAAAGCAGCATCTATAAATAGCAAGGAAAAAGAAGAAACTCAGAGAACGATGAATTCTCAAGCAAGATACCTAATGTTGACAATCTCCAGTGAGTTAAAAGTTTCTTCCATTGGCAATGTCTTGTCCCTTTCAACCTTAATCATGGAATGTCTAATCTGAATTGTCCCCGGTTCAAGCTACAGTAACCAAGTATTAAGAAAGTAACCAATTATAAGGCAAGAAACAAAAACTAATGCACTCAACACCAAAGACTCATCCTTCTACTCAAGAAAATGGAAGAGCATTCTAGAGTTTGTAGTACTTAAATAACTCTCATGTTAAACAAAGAGACAGAAGGAGAAACTAACAAAATATAGACTAATACGTAAATAATCTGGTACTCTAAATACTAGCTAATAAATTATTCTTTGTAATTAAAAAATTATTTTTCTGGCTCATATAATTGAACCAAGAATATGATATCTACACATATGTTGATATAAATGTTATTTATACATTGTTGAGAATCAAAGATTGATTGCATACATAATTGTAAGGTAACCACAAACTATTTATTTTTCTTGCACGAATATTTGTCGAGATTAATTGTTTTTAAATGTTTAAATTCATTCTATTCACTTATAAAACTAGGTGACCTTTGTAATATCAAAGAGAATCCAGAAAGAATAATAAATTATTGAGTTCTTTGGACATTTTTAGGCTTAATGGTCAAATCACATTCTTGTGCTTCATTGTATTTTTAACCTTTTAAATTTTGTTATGGTATTAGTGTAAGAAAATTCAGCTTCATTGTGTTGTCAGCATGGCTATGCCTTTTGTCTCTTCATCTCCTTGTGTTGATACCATCACTCGCAGATTTGCAGACAAGGATGATTAGTGGCAGGCATAATCTACTTACTATTGCCTTTCTTCATACCTTACCTATCAACCAATGATGCATGATTTTTGTTGGTCCATCAACTTATGTCTGCATGCGTAGCTCTTTTTTGGAAATCAAGGACTACAGTGATTTCTTCATGTCCTCCTTGTCAATGCACGTATGTTGATCTCTCAACTGCAATTCATTATTATTTTAGGTCTTCCAATGACTATATGATATGTGATTTTTGTTGATCTTCCAAGTACCTGTCTGTATCTACCATTTGCTAAGTCTCATCAATCTAAGTTAAACATTCCAATGGAGATTACCATGTTCAACTTCAAATGAGTATTGATCATCAAATATTGATTGCTTACCACAATTAAAAGATTAATTGTAATAAATATAAATTTCCTTTATACTAATATTTGTCCAAGTTCAATATTCTTAAATGTCTAAGTTTACTTTATTCACCCATATTAATAAGTGACCTTTATGATATCAAATTAAGAGACAATCAAACAAATATAATGAATGATTTAGCTCTTTGAGCATCAGTAAGACTAACGGTCAAAACTCATTCTATACATGTGCTTCATTGCCTATCTTGACTCATTTTAATTCTGATAAGCCTATGACAATAATTATTGGACATTATATCTACACTATTTATTATGGCTAAGGGAGATAGAGTAACTATCTTTGATTAGTTAATAGATTTCCTAAAATGCACTCTTTAATAAATTCAATTATAATAACTCTCACACCACATTTTTCAAAATAGAAAGACAAAATAGATAATTTATTGGTATAAATATTCCCCCCCTTTCATTAAAAAATAGTTGTTGACTAGAAACTAATATTTAACTGTTTATGTTATTTCCTTTCTAATGTATTTTTTCTTCTTTTTCTTTCGTTTATTCTCTAACTTCTATATAGCCTCTCTTTATCTCTTCTTTTTTAAAATTTTGTTATATGATTTAAATTTTAAATAATTTTATTTATATTGTTATTAAACTTGTTTGTATAGGTAACTAATTATCATTTTGTTTTCTCCAATTTGATGTTAAGTTTTAACAACAATGTAAATAGAATTAATATAACATATATTTAAATCATATAAACAATTTTTTAATTTCACACACAACAACTGTGTAAAAATAAGAGTTAAGAAAATGCTTGTAAGATACATACAACTATCCATTTCTTGAGAAAATAATTCATAATACACAATAACAAAACTAAACAAGAGGAAGGAGAAAAAAAACATATCTCACCTGTAAGTATTATCCCATACTCTAATGAGATTGAAATGTCATTAGACTTGTTCCTTTGGTTAGAAGAATAATAGTTTATATGTATATATATATAAATTTGTATATATATATATATGTATGTATGTATATAAGTGAGAAGAATTAAGAACTAACAGCTAATTTGATGAGTGAATTGCATCTAAAATCACTGAGAGCAACCTAAAAGTGGGCAATGAAAAACTTTTCCCAAAAACATAACGAATAGATGCACATGGATTTTTTTGAACTATATCTCATAACGTGTTCACATTTTTCAGTTGTTAGTGCTTGTGAAAAAGGAATCTTTGATGAACCTCTAGTGCTTTTATTGTTCTATGGCAAAATAATTCCTGTATTATTTTACATGCTTGGTTAAAAACTAGGTTACTATTGATGTTCTCAAGATATCAAGATACATATCAATAAAAAGCCATTAAAAATATGATCAAATGGCAAAAGGAAAATCTCTTTTCAAATATTGTTTTATTATGAGCTTCAATATTGTTCATACCATGAAATGTTTAGAACTCAAGTTAAATCTAATAAGATCTCACTTGATGTAAAAAAAATCAAATAATATCTATAAAAAAATTGATTAAAATTGATATAATACGATTATATTGACTTTTTCCATTCTTAAACGCCATATTTCATATATAAATAAAGTCTTCATGATCTTAGATTAAGAAATAATTAAATGTTATGAGCATAATGGCAATTGATAAAATTATTGGAAGAAGTGGGACTTGTAGCCCAAAAGATTACAGCATGTGGTTTGAATCCCTCCTTAGCCACAACCGGCCCCAAAGGGAAGTACCTTACCCTTTGAAAATAGGAAAATCATGATCTACATAGCGAACCAAAAGCTATGGAACTTGGTTGTGAGTCTTTGAAATGGATTTTTCTTTTTATTTATTAATTATCGTGAATGATGGAATCATTACACATAGTATGCCCCAAGCATATCTATTGATATATCTTGACTTGAAATGGGAGCAGGTTTGAAAAAGGGTCTTTAAGAGTATCTGAGGTTGGGCCATGGGCCATATGATCTTAAGGCGTTCTTTTTTCTTCTCATTAGAGTTCTTTCAAAATGGTTAAGGAAAAAGGGGGAAAACTCATTTGAGAGATGTTTTGGCTTATATTCTTGCTAATGTAATTTCCATTACTGATGAATGAATCTTTTTATCTTCCAATCTATTCAACGCTGGAATCAAACCTGCTACTAATGTGGGTGTCTTCATGTCCACAGTGGGGTCTACAACTCAAAATTAAAGCCATGAAACAAGTACTTAGTATATTAAAATTGGAACTAGCACAATTTGCAAAATTAGATGCCTTTGCTAACATAGTTTGTTATTGGAGAATTACCCCTTTATAATGTAGGACTAATACAAAAATTCTAAGAATATCCCACAAATTAGGAAATAAAATATTTTAAACTTATAACTTAGGTAAGAAATATATAAAATCAAATCAAATATTCTTAAATATTCTAAAATATTCTCTAGCACTTCTCCTTAAATTGAATATGAAATTATGTTAAAATTGTCAAATTGGAACAAGTACATATTAGATAATTAGTAAAGTAGGCAACACACCAAAATGATAGGAAGGTAGGCAACAATAGAATCACAATTGTCTATGCCAAATAATAAATAAAAAAAATACATTATATGTGACAATCAGCCAAAAGTAGAGGCCATGCTTGGACAACAACAAATAGATAGTACTAGAGCCAGGCTTAAACACTTGAAAGGTAGACAAAAGACAGCAGCAAATTTCATGCTTAATGTCAACTGACAGTAGTAGGATAAATCATAATGATTTGTGATAGAATATAATGGTGCTTGCACTAATAACTAAGGGGTAAAATTGATTAAAATGGATTTTTTTATTAATTGAGGCGTTGACACCACACACTGTGTTGTTTTGGCAGTGGCGTGCACAAACAGCAGAGGAATTGAAGAATGATTTTGACCAAATTATAAGGCTTTTGAGGGGAAAAAAAAAAAAGAAAAGAAAAGCCTGCTCTAATGCCTTATTAGATTGATTGAAAAATTGTTAAATAGTTTATTATTAGAAAATTGTCCCAAATTATAGTACATGACTAAAAAAAATACCAAAAATAGGAAAAAACTTGACATAAAACTAATTTTATCAGATACGAATAAAATATTCTAAACATATAATTTATCATATAATAAAGGTAACAAAATATATAAAATATTAAATCAATAATTATAACATTCGCTCACTACATTTATGCGTGGGTATAAGCTAAATATTCAAAATATATAGGTAATATTTGTTTCTGTTTTTGGCCCTCCAAAAACACACACTACGATTATTATATCTTTTAAAAAAAGATTTCTCTCTTTCTTACTTTTACATAATTTTTAAAAAACACATCTAAAAATAAAACAAACTTAGTTATAATTTTTATGATTATTATAGTTCTCCACTTTATTCTCCAAAATTCAAAATGATATTGAGCTATAAAGCTTTGAATAACTCAAAAAAACAATTTTATGGGCTAGCATTGCTAAAAATTTGTGATTCCAACCAACTTTTGTTGCTGGTATGTTTCTTAGTCAATAGGTTTGAAATGCCTACAAATGTTTTATAAACGTAGACATGTTGAAGATGTCAAAAGTTGCAGAGATGACTATAACATAATAAGAGGATGTCGTTCAGCTTTAACAGTCTACTGAAATGAAACATATCCTTCCCTAGGTACTTTTTGATGGTGTACCCCAAGGCAAGGCTTCAAGAGGATTATTGGTAAGGTTGGAAAACAAAACCACCTCTACAACCTTGAAATATAATAATCCTATGGAATAGAGTTATTCATACCTAATTTGACAACAGATTTACATTAGAACTTAAGAAAGTTTTAAATAAATTCATAGTTTTTGCATGTCTCAAAGGTTGAGATATTGTAGGTGTGATTGGCATGTTCTTGGAGTATTGTTTTTAGTTTGTGAGTATTTTACGCTTTAAAGGTTTAGACATATAACTATTTGATATAAGCAATAAATAGTTAAAGAGGGTTAAAATGAAGGCTTGCAAAGTTTGATGAATGTAAGAATGGGTAATGAATTGCATATCTTAATACCTAAGATTTTAAATAAACATTAAAAGCAAAATTCTTAAAAGTATTTATATGCAGTTTTATAGGAACACAAAGCATTAAGTTGGCTTCCTAATGCCACAAACAGTAGTCAATCGAAGCTAACACAAGAAAGTGATGAAGTAGCAGGCAAAGTGTAGATTGTTAATGACATCATTGATCCCTCGATTAAAACCAAGTTGTTTTCCGTATAGCAAAGATGGGAGTTGGACACAACCATTGCCATCATTAAGGGGTGGTCAAGTTGTTAACTAATGACTCTACGGATGCTGTAGAAGAGATAAATAGAAGTTTTGAGGGGTCAACAAAGCCATCAATGGAAGAGTACCGTTGCTTTAGGATCCTACTTTAACTTAAACATGGCTTCTTGCATCTCTACCTATTTAAAGCATCCCACATTCTACGGGTACAACTTTTAGCACATCTTTTGAATATTTTAACAAACAACTATCTCAAGGATTCAATTAAAGCAAGAAGATTAAGGCAAACAAATAACAAACTCAAGCAAACATGGAGAATTCTCTGAGTTTGAAGTTTTTCTAGAAATCAATATGTTTTTCTATCTTTTTCTTGTGTATTTCTCAATAGGAACTAGATTAAGGTTTGATATATTTCATGCATAGGATAAATTATAACTTTTAGTAACTAAATTCATCATTCTAAGGCCTTGCAATGGATTGATTTATTAATAAATCCAATATATTTATTTTTAATTGTCTTCACAAAGTTATTTTTTTATGATTTCTTAATGCATTTACTAGGCCTTAACTTGAATTATATGTCAATCTATTAGGGGATAATGGAATAAAAACTCATATAAGAACTTAATTAAACAAGAACATGCAGCTTGAAAAAATAAAAAATAAAAATAAACTTCAAATTGTGTACATATTCCATTATGCTTTATAGACTTCATGCTTAATCTTATTTATGTATGTTATCTAGGATACACGCATCAGTTATTACTTAAAGTTAATTATAGTTAGGGATAACATAGTGGGAGTTTAGAGTAACAACAGCAATATAGGTGATTAATTTAATAATTAATGAATTTATTGTATAATGTGATAAATTAAGAAGCCTAGTATCCCTGAAGCCTTTCCTATTTGATTAATTCCCTATTCATTACTTTCATTACGATTTTTGCGTGAATTTTTTGTAAATAGTTTTAAAATTTTTTAGCTTGTGACTGGTGACAAATTTCAAACTTGATGGCTTGAATAATATTCGAACTTTTCGCACTCATTTCCTTCCTTCTAGGAACAATACTCCATTTTTTTGTACAATCAAAATATAAATTTAGTTGAGCATTAACAAGGCCAGATTCCCCTATTCTCTCATATCTCAACAATCTCTATATAATAAATACAACATGTAGCTTCCCCATCGCCTCATCATAGAGTAATTCAATCATTTTCTAATAATTACTCTAAACAACTGGTTGTTGAGCAAACTAAAGAAAAGTTTGATTTATATTATTCAACTTGATAATTTCAATCAAAATTATCATGTTCAACTTCAGGAAATGTTTGAAATAAAATTAAATATGATAGGTCATGATTTAATAGACGAATTCAAATTATATCCATAGGAATAAGAATATTTAATATGGTATGATCATATCAATTTTCCTATTATTATAACATTTGTCTTTTATTTATGAACTTGTGGCCTTTATTCACATATTTATTGGTTTTACTCTTTGCTTTATTCTCAAAATTCAAAATGAAATACAAATACAAAAAAAAAGGAATAGATCCTAATTTCAACAATAGGTACATTTCAAATACTCATAAATGGAAATTTGAAATGCCAACTAAGGCATGACTAATGGCTAATTTGCTAAAAGAAAAATTTATACAACCTAAGAACCTTAACTCAAAAGCTATCTAGTGAAGTGTAGAAGTCTTAAGGTTATACAAAACCCACAATAATACACTACAATACTGATGTGGGATCTAAGTCTCATGTCTTGAAAGTAAAATCCGAACATCGACTACGATAGGTTCTATCTTAGGTCAAACATTGTAACACCAACATTAGCTTCCATTGCGGACCAATTCGTACTTGTGAACCTAATCCTGGTCAAATATTACTACTCCAACGTATAGCAATTGCAACTAGTAGTAAAAGGATGACCTTGAGAAAACCTCAAATCAAATGACAACTATTAAAGTGGAAGAGTGTAAGATTATATAATGCCTATGTGATTTATATGTAAGAATAAATTGGAAATAGAATGGTTAATCTCACACTCATTTATGTTCCTATAAATGGTATAACTGATGATAAAGAATTCACATCCTTTGGGGATTCTATTTTCAAAAATAAGGATTAGCCATTCCACTCCCACTATAGTAATTCCAAATTGATGAGGAAAAAGCTATTTATAGAATATTAGAATAATATCATTATACTTCGCATCTATAAATTTGTTCTAACAAACATAAACACATGCACACATACATACCTAACCAACAATTATAATTTAACATAATTAGATATATATCATATATAAATATTAAATCAATTTCTAATAGTAATATAACCATCAAACATAGTATATATTAGTAGACTTAACAAACAGATATAAAATAATAAATATGCAAGTATACTTTATAATACATGTTTAGCACATTATTTTAAAGACAAATAGTGTGATTACATCAATTTGTACATATGCATAAGTATACTTTTGCATGTAATGAATTCAATATAAATTTTTTTAAAAAAAAAACATATAAGTTATATAGCAAAAAATTTAAATAATTCAAATATCTTATATTGTCTAATATTAATTCATTATATATTTGATAAAAAAATACTTATCTATAAATATAAAATAGTATATGTGGTCACATATACAAATATATTATATTCAATGATATCAATTTTATATATTGCACAAGTATTTATTATATATTATATTCATATAACTTTTGCACAAAATAAAAATACCGTTATATAATACTTATATTAATAAAAAAATTATTTACACATCAAAATATATATCTAAATTTAAACAAAAATTATTATAATTACTTCAATATTTTGTAAATAATATTCTTCTTTAGATTGAAAGAATTATTTACTTTTTTTGTTCACACTATTACTATTACTTATTAAACATTTGAATTCAATTACTTGTAACTATTGATTCAATTTCTTTCTTTTTCCTTTATCATGCCAATGATAAGAAATGTTTATTATTATCACCTTTTTTCAATTTTTATTTTGATCCTGAATTTATCTCCTCCCACCCCGCCCCCCCGCCCCCCAAAAAAAAAAAAAAAAATTCATACATACCAATCACCTTGTAATATCATTTACTACTTTAAATATATCATTAGATGTAATCTAACCCTGGTCAATGTAATATAATTATGAATTTATACATTAAATTAATAAATTTGGCATAACAAAAACTGGTGGTGGACGATGACTATACCTTTTTATTAAGTAAAAGAGTTCCTTTGACAGCATTACCAATGTAGAACAAACGGCACTGCATCAGTAAAGGCTGAAATGGTAAAGGTAAGTTGATAAGAAGTCTAAAATTTGTCAAGATGGTCAAACAAAGTAAGAACACTAAATGAGAATAACTTAAACAATTACTGGCTTCTCATTTCGGGCATGTGGTTCTCTTTGTTGACAGGTTCTGTCCTCAAATTCAACAGACGCATCATATTTCTAAAGATGAAAAAAAAATTAATCATAACAAAAGAACCTTCTGAGATATCTAACAAAAAATCAGCAAAAACTGCATTTTAATATGAAGCAAGCTTCCATTATGGGCCAAAGCTCGAATCTGTATGCACCTCTAATGAAATGCTTTACTGTATTGTTACAACTTTTAGTTTATCTAGTAGGAACAATGCCTTAATTCAAAAAGAGTTTCTTCATTATTCAATATGATACAAAACAAATGTATCCAATTATCAACTATATATTTTTCAGTCCAAATGATCCAAGGCCAATAAGCATACTGTTAAGGTTTGTGGCTATTTATACACCAAGAGCCGTCCATTTCACCCAACAAGAATAAGTTAAAGATTGTGACCAATCGCTGCAAGAGTAGGTGCCTCCAAACATAACCAATCAGGTACAGGGGTAGGTGCTTCCAAACTTTGCCAATCAAGTGCAGGGATAGGTGACTCCATTCTTGGCCAATCAAGTACAAGAATAAGTGCCTCCAAATGTGGCCAATCAAGTGCAATAGAAGAGGTTTTGGCAAGCTTCTACATCAGTTCAAGTTCAAGAATTGAATATGTGAATGTGTGTGTAAAGAGTATTTCTTGTGAGGTTATTTTTGAAGAGTTTAAGTTCATTTCTTACCTTTATTGTTTGTTTTCTTTCTTTTGTGTATTATACACACTCAAATATAAAGTGCCACATTTTTAAAAGTTCCTTTCTATTTTTAGAGTCCATTTTTGCCAACAAGTAATATCAAAACTGATGGTTCAACTTAGAACGAGTATGAAGATGGTGCTCGGTGATCGTGAGAAGTTCATATCCCATGGAAGACCCACGAAACTGATGGACATGCAAATGTGCTCGGAGATCACATGAGAAGCCCATGCCCCATGGAAGGAAGGCCCACGAAATTGACAGGTATGGATGAGCAACTTGGTGAGACTGTGAGATACTCAATAAGTTTCTGATTGACAGAGAGCAAGTGAAAAAAAGTTTCTAATTGAAGGGGAGCAAGTGAAAGAAAACTTATATTTGAGGGGGAGATTGTCAGGAAGCAAATATGAGTTAGAGAAAGTAAAATCCTACATTGAAAGAAGAAAGAAAAATGACTTGTGTATAAGTGGATACTTAACCCATAACTTGTAACCTTACGGTTTTGACGTAATATATGATATCAAATCCATTTATATACATGCACACATATAGGCCCATGAACAGTTCTCCCCAATTTCATTAGGTTCTGCTCAAGGCCCAACAGACGTTCACGAGTGATGTTCCCGATTTAGTTAAACGTCTTCTCCTAGCCTCAAAAAGTCCAATCAAAGTTTGTAGTTGGACCCACTACACATACCCAATACATATTTCATAATCTAAGAGCTAAGGATAAAAACCTACATACATATTACAAACCCTTTGTATTCTTCAGATTCAGCCATAAAACTTGAAAATTAAATAATATTAAGTAAAAAAGAAAAAAAAATGCCTCAAGCTCTAAGATGTAGTTCAGAATAAAAGCCAATTATCTCATGTTTCTAGGATCATTAGTATGCCAGTGATCTTTTTCCAGTCAAAGAAAGCACAGTCTCATGAAAGCACAGTCTCATGAATCATCATGGTGCTCCTTGTTCATGTATCACCAATATTAAAATATTTATGCGTCTTTTCCTGTTCTACTCCTTTATAATTTTCCATAAATAAGGCCATATCTACAACACTCCGACCCTAATCTATCTCTATGTATTTAGTGAGATAGTCAATATTATTATTTGTAATCTTTCTCCTTTTCCACAATCAGACAGACTAGTCTAAAGCTTATTTGAATTGTCAACATGGTATATTCTTTTGACACAGCAATGTCAAATGTTGAAGCATTTGCAGGGCCAGCAATCTAGCCCAGTGTGTGGATTAAAACAATTGAGAATCAAGAGTTCATTGTTTACTATACTTATAAGATCATAATAACATAGTCAGTTATTTTGATATCCTCAATTTAACAAGATTTTATATCATGCTTTCTGTATGTAACATGTGTTCAACTCCATAAACAGGTGGTTTTTGTAGTACCAAATTAAAAGAGAATGATATAATTTAACCCTTCAGCAATCTATCATGGATGTAAGTTGGATGGCCTAACTTAATATATCTTTTTCATTCATCCTGCCTCTTTTCACTATTACAATTCAAAATTGGCCCAAATTCAAAATTTCCCAAGTTGCTTGCAGCACGTCAAGGTCTGTAACATGTTCAATGCTTAAAGGCTATCCACCTACAGGCTCAAAGGCATATACGTGGAAGCTAGCAAATGCTCTCCAACCACATCCCTCATTCACATTAATTAAAACTCACCAAATAAACTTCAATAAGAAAAAAAATGCATATGGAATTATGACAGCATCTTACCAGGAAATCTATGCTCTCCAACCACATTCCTCATTCACATTAATTAAGACTCACCAAATAAACTTCAATAAGAAAAAAAATGCATGTGGAACTATGACAGCATCTTACCAGGAAATCAAAATAACAAACCATTTACTCGGCTGTGATGCTCACAACTTTTAACTCATCTCATCACGGCATGTTCTTGTGAAAAAATTTTATTTAATAAACTGACATCCAAATACCAATAGCCAAGCAAGCTTCAAAGAAACTGAAACTTCCTAGCATTTCCAAGAACATGCAACACAAGTAGGTTCTCTCATTCACTATCTACTCAGTCCCTCTACTCATGCACAAAATGCCTCTTTTGTTCATTGTTTAGTTATTGGTCCTTAGCAAACAAAATGGTGAAACCCTAACATGTCATAACCTGACTATCAAACTCCATGACCATATTTCTTAGATGGCCAAAAATACTTTCTTTTCTCAAGATTGTATACCACCTATTTATAGTAAAGCCAAATCAAAGGTCTTCAGTTTGGATCTCACTGCTACTCATTTACAAAAAACTATTTCAAATGTTAAGCTTCACAAGAAGTATTCTGTTTACACATGACATGATGTGCTAAAGTAATTAAATATTAAATAGTTTTCCTTTCTATTAGCTTCAACAATTCAAATACCTTGCTTTTCACCTCATAATAAAATCTTGGCAAATATAATAGAAAAGAAGTGGAATGGTGTTTTTGCTCAAAAGAAATACCAAAATCCCTTTTTCCTTTTCTTTTTTCTCAATATAAGCACTAAAACCTTTTAGCTTATCTCTTAAGAAACAATACATTTATATGTTTTGTACTTTTACTTGCATATTTCTAAGTATTGCTCACTCATTGTACATGTGATTCATATAACTTTGTGATGTAATGTTAAAAAGGCTCTTATATAGAGCAGAAATGCATTTGAGACAAACTAGTATGGTACGATCAAGAAAAGTACCTTTGAGTTAACAAGTACATCTTACCTAACATATAAATGAATCATTAGATAATTACTACGAATTTTAATCATAGTCCTTTCAGTGTGGTTCATCGTCAAATATCCATCCCAATCTAACAGTATGTACAAAAAATCATTTAGAGTTCATTTTGATAGGAGTCAGGCAATTCCATCAGATTTGGCAAGAATGAAAATATAGATATGTTTATATATATATATATATATATATATAAACATATATAGAAACTAACCAATTCTAACTCTAGCTTTCCAAGGAGTCATCATAAAAAGCTATGAGAGAGACATCATGTAAACTAATGCATAAAACATAAAAAAAATCAAGGCACAACATGATAAAAGCACTGAAAACAAATCAAAAGGAGATGAAAACAAAAGGTTGAGGATAAATTTTCCACTTCAACTAAAATTCTTCACCATGTACTATTAGGAAAAAAGGGGGGCAAGACTTGTATACCAAACTTTTAAAAAAATTTGGACATGAAAGGATAAAATATTGTCATGTTTCACAGAAATAGTTCCTCATATATCTTATTTTTGAAGCAGAGGAAAGTGGAAAACTTGCAACGTATTGATTTCCATAAGCATGAAAATCAGATGATGGACTTCAAATTATGGATAAACCAGAAGGAAAGGGGTATAGAAAAGTGGCTTTCAGAATTAATGTTTTGCCTTCAACTTTCAGGTTTCTATCACTGATTTGCAACGAAAGTTCCACTCATAACACTTAAAAGGATAGAGAAAATGTTAAACATAGCTGCTTCATTCTTCCTTAAATATGACAGAGGTTATTACGAGGTTCTCTTATTAAAGGCAAAATCAAATTTCTGACCTCAAAACTGTTATCTGTGATATACTTTGCTGCAGAAAAATCTTTTAGGCACTTCACTGCCAAGTCTTCGGAGATATATCCTGTGCCGTCCGTATGTAAAATAGGCTTCCCATCTTCATCGTGGATAATAGAACCATACCCATCCTAAAATTATGGAACAAGAAATAAAAAATTACTGTAGTGCATCCCCCGAGTATAAGAAGAAAATTCACTGACAATAAGAAAATTGAAATTAAAGGCAATGCCATACTTGGAAAGGGATATCCTCGATTTTTTTAATTGTAATAGCAGCAAAATCAACTTCAATATTTGTTGTCTTTGAAAGGATCAGAGAAAATCTGAGTGACATTAAAATCAAGCTTTCAAAAAGGGATATCAAATATTAACATTAATGAGGAAACCTGTAATGATATCAACCTGGCCATGTATTTCTCTATGGAGGATAGAGTGTGTATATGCATAAATAGGCACCTTGCTTCACTAACAGTTTTTGGGGACAAAATGTAATGTTCGTCATAAATACAAGTGGAAACAGAGTTGATACAGACAAAGTAGCACCGAACAGCAGAGTAAGTAGCCTTTTTCCCCTCCGTTTGATTTTTCTTCTCCGTTTGATTTTTCTTCACCTTTTTGCGCTCATCTTTGAATACTGAATAACAGTCAAAACGGAGATTCTGTTCACCAAATTTGCTTAACAATTAAAGAATCAACTTATAATCAATCACCCATTTCCTGATAATGGAGAACTTCCTAAAGATAACAGATATTAGAGCCACCCCGCATAAATCCTTAATACATTTTGAAAACTATCAATCAAAACCCAAAAGAATTAATTACAAACATAAGATGTAAATTTAAAAGATAATATAATTTCCATCATGTCAAAGGATTTAAATGAGATTGGACACGGCTGGGTAGAAAAAAGACATTCTATATTCTTCCAATTATTATGAATTGGACAAGAAAACAAAATCATCAATGGCAGCGAAAGACATTAATTACCAAAAATCAACAGTTTCTTTGGATGTAGATACAACAACAATTATTATTGCCAAAATTAAAATATATTGAAGAGAGGCAAGGAACAACATAAAATTACATGGTTAGGCAATAGGCCTATATCCACAGACAAATGGTCAAAGGATAAAATCAAATATTATTCTCCCTTATAAATGCATTACAATATCTACCTACTTAAAAGTGAGACATAAAGTACAATAATGAACACAAATCAATAAAATTACATACCTTACGAGTATAATATAAGTTAACCTAATCTAATTTTATCTAACTAAATCAATTCCTATTATTACTGATTTGATTTCCAATAAGTCCCAAGGTTATGAAGCCTCTACAACTAAATGCCAAAAACATTGGAATTTGATAAATTTAGGCTGTTGTTATTTTTGAGATTACCGAGCAATTCAAAAGAAGGTCAACTCTTTTGAACTAGTTAAAATTAAAAAATCTGTATATCTGTTCTACTCACGATTAATCCACCAATGCATGCAAAATCTAAAATGATACTCAAAAGTTGTCAAGTATTGGACATAGGAGCATTGAAATAATCAGAAGTCAATACGTAACTGCATGCTTTGAAAGATTGAACAAATAAATTCGCAATTGGTACGACTGATGCTACAAAAAATAAATGGACAAGAGTTGAAAATATATATTTAAGTGATAGATATGGTCTATTGCTTAAGAAATTAGATCACTTTTTACAAGAACAATTCATAGATCAATTACAAGGAATATGACTCCCCTTTTCCACTAATTAAATTTTGAAGCATGCATCTGCATACCAAATCTTTAGGATATATTCAAATCAAATTTTAACTTTCTACTTGGATTTGGAATTTGACGTGCAATGAAGATGTTATATCAATGAATGCTGCCTGATTTCTCTAATTAAGGGTGCAGCAGACGTCACCTTTACATTGATACTAATATTGAAAGATGGCATCAGTTTGTGACTGCCTGCTAAAGGACCTTCCCAGAAGTTCAGTAAAGCCGATACATAAATTTTCCAGACACATATTGCTTGTATACATTTCATTAGAATCCCACTGATTTAGGGTGTGATATTTAGTACCACTGCAGGTTAATAAGGAAACCATGAGAACCAAGACCATTCTAGTGAAAAAGTTATGCTTCAGCATCAGTGCCAACTATTGCATGGAAATTCTTAATGTTAAAAAAGTTGCTTGTATCTGTAAACATTGCTATAAACCAGGAGATCAAAATGGTGGCTTCGACATTCACTTAACAAAGTAAATAAGATGCTTAGTGTGGAAAGAATTACTGATGATTTACGAAAAGCAATATGTTGCACAAAGTAGGAGTAAAGCCCTTGTAGATCATTAGAAATACATGGAAACAAAGCAATAGTGGAAGAAAATAAATAGAATAATTACCAAAAAATCGATAGCGCCTCAGACCAACAAGGATTCCTTCATCAGAAATATTGCCTGTGTCATATGCACCATCATCTGAAAATTTCACAATCAACACGTTATCATCACCTAATGATCTCTGTAGGTGAGTTCTTGTGCTGTCTAGATAAGGACCCTGTATCATCCAAAAAAAATATTTTGCAGTAATAAGGACAATGAGGATAATATACCGAATTAACAGGAAAAAAAAAACTAACCTCAAACACAGGATAATTCATAACAGGTGCAAATCAATGTTCTCTGAAATTCTCTAAAAATACATAAGTGGAATCCTACTATCATTAATAACCACTGAAAAATTACACCTTGCCATTTGGGAATTGAGATTGATAAAATTGTGATTGTGAAAAATTAGTCTCACTTTTCCAAGTGATAATAAGGAAATGATAGAAAGCCAATAAACAAAATACATGAAGGTTGGAACTGACCTTGAAATAATAACTTGTGTCTGGGCAAACATGGCAGTAGTAGAGATGAGTTTTGCCAGAATCCCAATCAAGAAACTGCAAAAAGAGAGCATAAAAGGTCATAAAAACGGGAACCAAGACACTAAAGAAACTTACGCAAGCACAGGCTCATCAATAAGTCATCACTCAGTTGACATGTTTATATCATTGCAATTATTTCAGAAATTAATCTTTAAAAAATTTGAAAAGGAAAACTGATGATTGAAAAGTGCGGATATGGAGAAGCTAAAACATAAAATTATGGTCCACTATTATTTTTCTTGTTAAAATATTCTTTATACTCATTCTTCCAATAGATTTTTATATTTTATATTTCGTATTTTTCCTATAGGTAAATCATGTAAATCTTACTTACCAAATGTTTTGCCCAATCACATACTATAAATATGAGGTCATGATTATTCAATAACACATACAATTTTATTCTACCATTCAATAACACAACTAATCAGCCAAACATGCTTTACTATTTTTTTTTCTACTTCTTATCTTGCATTTAATTTATTTAAAAAACAAAACAAAACAGAACCCCGTGCTTTCACTGTTACACTACCACCACCACTTAAAGCCCTAATCTAATGTGTACCTACCCATTGCATGTGAAAGAAAAAGCCACATCCTGCTCATCCCCACAAGAAAGTAAATGCAACCACCACAAATATCAGCCTATCATGTGAAAAAAAGCGAGCCACCACGCTGACCAATTGCTTTAGAAAGAGCTCTTAAGCTGTTGCAATTCAAAACTGCAGTTCTGGCTGCTGGTTTGCTTTCTAACAAGGACAACAATTGGTCGCAAACATGAACTACTTTTGTGTTCTTGGTATTTATGGTCCAAGTTAAACATCCAATCCAGATCCCCATCTTCTACAGTTCAATTTGAGGGGTGTGCTGGCATATTCCGCATATTAAATCTTTCCTCATATATTTAGCTTTCCTATTTCATATTTTGCCTATTTTATAGAAAGATGTCTTAGGCATATTAATGCCAATCCTACCATATTTTTTCCTAATCTCATATTATAAATGAAGATTAGATCTGCAATTTTATTCTTCCATTCAACACAGTATCGGAGCCATGATGTGCCAACTCTTATCTTTTTCTATTTATTATCTTATTCCTAATTATCTATTTGAAAAAGAAAAGCAAAAACCTTAGCTTTTGCAACTGTTTACTATCTGCACCTCTGTCTAAGCTTTAATTTGATATGTGCCTGCACATTGTGCATGAGAGTGAAAGCTGCCTAGCCTACCCATTGTTGAAAGAGAAAACTGATACCTGCAGCCACCACAAACGTTTGCCTATCACAAGCAAAATATAAAGTCACTATGGCCATACATCACTTGCTAAAGATAACTGCAGGCGCAGCCCTTCAAAACTATAATTTTGGACTACTGATCTACTTTCTAGCTAGGAACCTAATTGGTGGCGGCCATGATCTACTTTTGTGCAAGTAGTCGCAATGGTCTAAATTGAACATTTCAATGAAGATACCTACGTTCAACTTAAGAATATTGTAGGAGCATTCAATATATTCAAACTTCTCTTACATTCTTATCTCTCTTACTTCATAGTTTTCTCATTTATAGGTAGGTAAATCAAATAACTCTTACCATATATTTCCCTAATATCATACTCTTAACATTAAGTTTGGGTTATTCATCAATACATACGACTTAGTTTTTCCATTTAACATTTCCAATTTAAGAATAAATCTGCTCCTTCAATTCCCAAAAAAAATTGAAAAAAGAAACAAAAAGTAGCCACTCCCCTATATGCAGTAGATCATTTTTCTTACACATTAATCCTTTGGCAAAATTAATGATTGACTATTTCATTATGAAGGCAAAATGTAACAAATGCAAACGATAATTATCTTTCAATTCTCTACTGAAACTCCCATGCCAATTCAAAGGTCAAAAATTCACATGAGGACATAAAGATTTTATCACATGGGAGCTCAACAACATAAAATGCTTGTAACATTCTATAATGCCAAGTGAATTTATAAAGATTTATAAACACAGACCTGGGAACGATCCGATTCATCACAGAAATTCTGACCATATTTTTTCCAAATTTCGCTCTCAAAATCTTTCATCAGAAGATCTTTCAGTTTAAATATATTTTTAGCATCACCTAGGGTTACCACTGCTTCCAACTTTTGCCTATAAATTGAATGTTGAATTCAATCACAATACTTTCAATTAAACAACATAATAGAACCACTAATAAAAACTAACCTCCCAATGTAGCTTAGGACCAAAAACAATTTTCTGTATTGAATTTTGCTCAGGATCATCAACTGCTGACTGATTGTTGTAGGCTCTGTCATCTCCCTAAATTCACTTGTACGTGATGATTGATGTCTGACATTAAAGCTCCTCTTTTGTTGAGTTTCATCTTCAAAAAATAGATGAAAATTGATATTTTGAGGGCCTGTCCCATGAAAACTTGATGAGGTAGAGTTCACTGAAACACTTGATAGGGGAGACTGCAAAATTTCACCATCTGGCCATGATAGAAAATACCACATAAAAAATGTAATAACATTTTCTAGAAGAAAAGCAAGTAACAGGAAACAGAAAAGAAAGAAAGCATAGCAAGTTATGACAGTAAGAAGAAAAACACAAAGCGTGTAACATAATTAAATGTATTAGGCCAACCCACAGACAGAAACTTTAGTTCATAGAGAAAAAAAGACTTCCATATGGTACCCACAGGTGAACAATAACGTTATTTCTCCTCTATCCAAAAGGTACAGGAAATGATTATTCATCCTTCGAGCATTTATTCAAATATAAAAACAGCATTGAGAAGAATAACTTGCACATACAAGATAAAGCTGGATCTGTGCTGCTTAACAATTTCTTTTTCACTAGGCCTTTTTTCAATACTTCAAATATAACTCAGTTTCTCTTCTTTCATTTTGAACTAAATGCATTAACATCTCATCTGGAAGGATGGATACATCTCCTCGGAGCATCAGAATATCTAACAATTCTCAGGACCAACACACTTCATTTTTTTCGTTCTTTCAAGTATGCTAGAGATTTGAGTATGGGTATGAGGTGTTGGTATGTGTCTCTATGGCATAGCTACATACTGAATTTTAACTTCAGTGGATTGAAAGACAGTCATACAATAGATAAAAATTGCAGAGAAACAATGTTAAATATTTTTCCCCTTTCGCATAAGGGGAGATAAGTATTATTTTATGTGATTTCATAAAGAAATCAGGTATCATATATTAAATGTTTTGTGTCATAGATACTAATATTCTCAAACATCCATAACCTGGGATCAGCTTGGTTCATCATGCCATACATAAATGATAAATTCAACAATTCATAATAAACTTTCTATTTTATCAATATGAAGCACTTAAACTGTAATTTAGTTTCTTTGAAAAGCCTTTGGTTACTATTACATAAAAGGCTATGCTTATTTTGCAATTATGCACCCCCAAAAACACACCTTCAATTATTACACTTATTTTTTTATCTCTTTCTCTCTCTTACTTTTACACAATTTCCAAGATAAAAGCACCTAAAACTATACACCAAAATTTAAAAACAAACAAAGCCAAAATATTTCATTTTATTTCATATGCACGAAAGGTCAAAATTTCTTAATAATTTTAGCTTCATATTTACTTAAAAATTTTGTATTGAATAAATGAAAAGGGTAAAAATATATCAGCCTGATGATGGAGACGCCATAAAAAGGATACAGATTGAGGTTATTCTTTCAATATGCCACAAGCTTGCACCCTTCACTTCGAGTTCTCTGTCTGCCCAGCCACTTATCAATGCCACTGAAAGGGCTAGCCATGACCCAGATATGCATTTACATCAAGTAATTCAACAATTTATGTATCTAACACGACAAAAATAGAGAACAAGATTGGTTAAGTGGGGAAACACCAATATGTTACCCAACTTTCCATCTTGGGTTCAAATCCATTTGAGTGCTAATGTATGAGTGGGATTTAAGAAAGAAAGAGAAATAATAAGATAGTGCAACATAATTGAGACCACAAAATTACACTAAGAATGCAAATTCAGCAAACCATACGAAAAGAGTATCGTGGTCACGTATAGAATATGAGTTATGATTTCACACTAAACCATTGTCTTGCATTGTAACTGAGCGCCATATCAGTAGGAAGAGTACAAGGGAGACGTGACAATTTGCTCACCAAGTGGTTCTTCATAACCAACTAAATACTGAAATTTCTTGTCTGTGCATCACAAAATCAAATTACGGGGAAAAAAGGACATGCAACTTTTTCCCCCAAAACATCCAAACCAAAATTGCAATTATACCACATCAAAATAGAAAAATTAACAACATCAGCCATAAAACAGCACATTTCTCCTTGGAAAGACTTTAGAATTTTAACTAACTTCTAGACACTAAGTTCAGATGAGTGTAACTTGTGCCTTAAACCAACTGACGAGTTAACAGCCAGTTGTGAATTAGTATCACTTACATCCAAGAACCAACGACTTCCACTCTAATATGCTACCCACTATATCCACGCGACAACTGTTTTATCTAAAAGTTAGAAGGAGAGATAAATACATTAATTAGGCGTGCCCTCTCACATGCAGCTGGTGGTGTTTTTTTTTATTTTTTCCCAAAGCTTAATATGTGGAATACTTTTTTCATACATGGATGGAAATTGAGATTTGAATTTAGCTTCTTTATTACTCGGAATGACACAATGTTTAATGACAACTCACTATTGTGATGTATCAGTTAGGCTATGTTTGTAATGTTTTTATCTCCAAAAATACACATAATAAATTTCATTTTTTTCTCTTACTTTTACCAAAAAAAATCACGTCCAACAACCAAAACAAACATAACTTGAGAAGACAGCAGCAGAGGTTGAAAAACGAAAGAAAAGAAGAAAGTTTATAACTTTTACTTACTCAGTTTGTGGGGAGAAGTGGAGGAAGATGACCACATCTCCCCAGTCTGAAGGCAAGCCTGAGGCGATTCATATCCACATGCTCTAAGCACAGTGGCAGCCTGAACTGGGTACTTTTTCTTGACCAAATGAGAGACGAACCCGCTGAAGCTCTGGATTCTTACGGCGGATAAAATCGTCGTAAGCAACTCCACGGAAGCCTGCTCCCCGATTTCCGCCAACATCTTTCTCGCATACGGCTTGAGGGGTGGCTGGTTTTTTTCCTGGCGAATTCTTCGAATGGCCGTTTCCACTGATTCTGGCAGACGAACTTCTTCCCGAGGAGAAGTATCCATCTTCCTGTTTTTGCTTTTCTCTTCACTTGGTCTTATTGATTGTTGGTTGGGAACATTTTTCCTTACAGAAGGAGGGAGACAGAGTTAAGAGTTAGGGGATGGGCGAAAGGACACGGCACGAATAGGCTCATGTAGAAGTGAAATCATGGGGACATATGGGAATTCCCGCTTTTGTTTGAAATCCAACGTGGAGAAATGGAAGGTGACGTGTCCGGCCAATGTTTACAACATGAGATTGGTGAGGGAGCCGAAAGTTTAACCGTGCTTTTGATTCCACTTGGAGGACTATTTTAGAAAACTTAATTATTTTAAATATATATGATATTATATGCATGTGCAGACATTCATTTACATATAAAATAGTGTAATTTTTTCTATTAATTGATATATTACATGATAAAAGAATTAAGTAAAAATTAACAATATCAAAATTGGAAAAATCAATATAATAGAATTAAAAAAAATAAAGTAATATAAAAAATAACAACTTTGAAATGCAACATTTGAAATGTGTATATTTATATAATTCAACTAGAATAATAGGTGAGTCCAAAAAAAATTAATCAACATAAAAATAATATTACATATATTTTTCAATATTTATAAAGCAAAATAATATTAAAAATCATGTATTAGAGAAAATATAATTTTTTTATAGTTTTTGTCGAAAATAATTTAATTCAAAACTAGTTCGTCACTTTGTCAATTTTGGCCTATTTGTATCAGTTTGTATTGTGTTCTTGACATGCTTGATTTATATTATAATTCAATTAAATAGATGACAAACTCTCAATTTAACTGATGGATTTAATTCAATTTTCAACATTAGGAGTGCATTACGAACTCTGGGTTCATAATAACTCTACTTCAACATTAGAAGTGCTTTAAGAATAGTCAAAAGTTTGGACTTTCATCTATGCATTTCTTTTATTTGAAGGATGTGAAAGGAGGCTGTTCCCACATGGATAAGACTAAACAAAAGTTTCCTAGTAAATCATCAATGTGTCTATTGTAAAGCAGAACTTGAAAATTTCAAACATATATTTGTTAAATGTGATTTTGCTTAACAATCTTGAGCATTCGCCAATCTTCCATTGAACATAATATTTGGATGGATTTCAAAATGAGATGATTGGATAAGATTTTTGGTGCAAACAAAATCGGAAATGCAAGGAACAACGAATTTTGAACTCACGCACAAGAGTATAATTAAAAATCTGGAGACCATGCAACACAGAATTTACATGGTTCGACTAATATAGCCTACATCTACGATCACATAGAGCTAAAATGTATTTTATTCCACACACACTTGGTCCCGTTTGGATACAAAATTCCTTTTTTTATACAATTTTTTTAAAACCATCTATCTCTACTTCCTGTTCGTGGTTTTGCAAGACAATGACCTTCTATAATTATCCCTGTTGTGAGATGAACATCGCTTGACTTGAATTGCCTCTGCCTCTGACCCCAAGACAAGATGTCTTATCTTTCCCACGACTCGTACTTCATCCTGGGTTCTCCAACTCAACCGCCAATTACGTGCTCTCGATAAGAACAAGTACCTTTTCTACCCTTCCATCCTGACTCAACTTCCCTGCCTAGCTTAGTGAGCTTATCCTCTTATTTGGATATCTTGGATTCTCTTGCCATACCACTTCTCCCCCCTTCGATTAAGGATATCTCCTCAATTTGGATGGAGTCTTTTTGTTTCTCCACAAGAATGTACGAGTTGTTAATTATGCATTCTTTCTGCATGTGTTCCTTCCCAATACAACCCATGTTTGCCTATAAATACCTCTTGCTAAAGATTCTCACCACTCCCATTTTTATTTTTCTTCCAAAATTCTTAACTACAAAATGTCTAGTTCTAGTAGCAACCTCTCAGGTTCCACTTACTCCAAACTTGCCAAATCTTAGATCGGCCTCACTTAGGAGTTGAAGGTAGTTATGGACCACATTGAAATACTAGATATCGAAAACATTAAGCTTACAATTGAAAATATCAAACTAAAGTGGGATGCATTAAAGGATTGTCTAGAGGTGCAGGAAGAAGAGCTGTAGTGGGCCTACAAGCAAGTCGACGAGTATCATCAGTTAAAAGCAAAGATGGAAGAGAAGTAGTACCAATTGGAGCAGGAACATCTGGCCCTTTTAACTCACTTAAAGGAATATAGGGAAAGCAGCAGCAACCACTATTGTCCTAAAGAGCTCAATATCCAGAGGTTGTTTGAAACAAAAGAAAGGTTCCACGCTTTAGAGTCATTCTTCCAAGCACGCCTCCACAAGTACTTTAAGTTGGATGCTGGCTAAATCGAATAGATTGACAATGCCAAGTTCACTTTGCACTAGGGATTCTCTAAGTGTCTTGAGGCTTTGCTAAAAATGGATGCTATCCCTTAGCATATTGATCTCTTTGAGGTGTATTAGAGGGCTGTTTGGGAGAGGTGTCCCCTTGATGCCTGGCTAGTGATGGACCTGTCTTGCCAAGATGACTGACTTGTTGCCCTAATTACTGGATGCTTTTTACTGCCTTTGTCTTATTGTTTCCCTCTCTTTTCCTTTGTCGGATTGTTTCTCTCTTTTTTTCAACCATCAATCATCTCTTGCAATAAAATTTTAGTGATAAATGGAAGTACTCTTTACCTTTACTTGATTCCCAATCTCTTATTTTTCATTTGTTAAAAACCTATCATGCCCAAAACAATCACCAAGCATACATAATAAGTAGAAAATACACACAAAAATAGTAAAACTCAGTCACCCTATTTTAAATAATCTAAAGAAATCCAATTTTGGTGACTTATGTTATCTTTAAAGACATTTGTTACTTCTGGGTAAGCCTTGAGTTATTAGGCTTCCCAAAAGTCGTTCACCTTTCACTCATTTAAATACCTAATGACCGAAACTTTGCATTTCTACAAGGGTGAAGCCTATCATTCTACTGAACATCCTATAAGATTTATTCGTGATTAATCACTAGGTCATAGGGGTGCTTAAGTTACCAAGACATAAATTCTACCGTATGTACTCTCTCGATGCATGACCAATTGATTGTTATCTTACAACATTTCTAATGCTTGGTTTCTCGACCCCTCTAGTATCCAAAACATTTGTGCCTTGATAGTGTAAACTCCTCCCACCATTTGCCTAATTGTATCCAATCTTGCACATTTTCTTCTCGGCCACTCTAGTTGTTTAGGTGGCCAAGTCCCTCAATATTTGGTAACTTGAGCTCTCCTAATCATTTGAATGATTGAGCATTATCTGGTCACATTTTTAGTACTCAACCACTCTAACTATTTGAGTAGCTGAGACCTTCACTTTTTAATAGCATGAACTCTCCCAATTATTAGTCCAATTAGGCATTATCTTGTAACATTTTTAGTACTTGGCTACTTTGGCAGTCTGGATGGCCTAGACCCTTATTTTTTAATAGCATGAGCTCTTGCAATCATTTGGCCAATTGAGCATTATCTTGTAGCATTTTTTGTACTTAACCCCTCTGACTATCAAGTGTTCAAGACCCTAACTTTTTGGTAGCGTGAGCTATCCTAGTCAATTGATCGACTAGGTATTATCATGTAACATTTTTGGTGCTTGGCCACTTTGGCTGTCCAAGTGGCCAAGACCCTTACTTTTTCATAGCATGAGCTCTCACAATCATTTGACCAATTGGGTATTATCTTGTGAAATTTTTGATACTCAACCATTCTTACTGTTCTAGTGGTTGAGACCCTCATTTTTTAGTAGTATAAGCTCTCCCAGTCACTTGACCGACTAAGCATTATCTTGTAACATTTGTTAGTACTCAACCACTCAGGTTATCCAGGTTGTCGAGTCCCTCAAGTTTCCTATGATTCCGCCTCTTCAGATGCCCCTAACCCCTTTGACGAAGCTTTAATACCTCACGGCCTATCTTGAGCAGGCACTTGCCCCCACGCCAAGGAGGGTGCGTATTGCTCATTCTTTCTTCATTTTACCACTTGAAATTTCTCTATCCCAATATTCTTTGGTGGAGAACTACTCCCTTACTCGCAAGAAACATCAAAGGACTCCTTCTTTAGGTAAATGGCATCCTTATCTACTAGGGATACTAAGCTCTCGTTTTATTTTCCTATCAAGAATAAGCTAAAATTAAATGTGGAAGAGATTCATGATAGATATTCTATTCTTGAGGACCATGAAATCATTACCACCAGTGAAGATGATCCTTCCAACTGCTCACTAGAGGGTTGCATTACAATCTTTACCCGACAATTCCATCATGACTATTCTTCTCTTTTCATTCCTTCATTTCTTCTATCTTAGAACAGTATGGAATGAACATATCCTAATTTTCTCCAAATTCCTTCAAGATTCTAAGCTACTTTTTAATCCCTAGTATCGAGTTAGGATTTAGCCCCCACAAGGACTTGTTTTGTTACTCTTTTTAATATGTTCCCTCGACTTAATTGTGTTCTATTTCACTATGAAGTTAGGGTTTTATTTCATTCAGTCTCTTCCCTCTTCCAATAAATGATGGAAGGAGGACTCATTTTTCTTGCATTACTCTAGTAGTTAGTACTAGTTCCCTATTACCTGGATAGATAAATTCTCAGTTGAAACTAGGACCTCAAGGAACTTGTCCCTTCCACTATAAAATGAACCCTCTCTCACCTTTATGGGTTAAGTTGTAGGAGGGAAGAGTTAAAAAAAAGTATAGGTATTTTACCTTCTAAGATCCTTTTTCTCCATCCAACTTATTTAATATAGCTCATGTTTGTCAAAATTCTACAGATAAGCTAGTCATGTCTCACTTAGTTGGGGATCATGTTGCAGCTTTCCTCGCGAGAAAGAAACAGAAGCCTTGGGGATCATGTTGCAGCTTTCCTCACGAGAAAGAAACAGAAGGCTCCTAAGGCTTCTAAACCATCCCCAACCACTCAAGTTTCTCCATCTTCTAGTGCTGACAACCCTACCTTAGCCCTATGTGGCCAAAGTGTAACTTGTTTTAGTGTTAGGATCTTCTCTGCTTGAGTTGGGTCATTTTCATCCTTGGGGGCCCCTAAGGTGGCACACCAAGTGCAGTCCCTCTGAGCCCCAAAGGTTGATTCAAGAATATTCCCTACACTCTGATGTTCCTCCTACCCCCTATATTCCCATGCTCAATTCTTTTCTTATGGCAGGAAGCTCTATCAGCTACAACCTCTTCTAGCTTGCGATTTCCTTCTCAACTTCATCACTCTATGTGACCACAAGTTAGTTGCTAAGATGCCATGTGATGGTGTTTACAATAGGCTCTTAGGCTTTGTGGTTAATGTACATTCAAACTCTAATCTCTTAATCCTCCTCCTTATCTCATTAATCTCACTTTGATGTTTTCACGCAGGCTTTAACCTTGGTGAAGAACCACGTACTTACTAGAGCGGAGACCACAAAGGGTCTCTAGGAGGCTATGCTTTAGGATAGAAGATGAGAGAAAAAGTGTGTCGACACATTAGCAAACGAGAATGAAATCATCATGAGCCACTTTTGCAACCTGACTTGGGAGCTATATTTAAGGAAGGGACAATTAAGGGACCTTCATAGTTCACTTCCCTACATGCTTGATGAGATACTGCAATGGGCTCTCCAAAACCCTAAAAACTTAACTTCCAAAACTTCCCTTCCATTGTGGAAGGAAAAACCCTCCTGGAGAAGTTGTTGATTACATACCACCAATCCCTTGCGTTTGAGACTCTTTTAGCAAACAAGCCTACCATCACCTCTGTGGGAGAGTTCAAATACTATCAAGACAAGGTAGAGAGGCTAGGGTTCTTGAAGGATGGGTTTGACTTTGATTTCATTGATCTGGTTGAGGTGACAAAATGATTACAATCTGATAAAATATTTAAGTCCTCTTATCAAACTCAGGTGCTAAAAATCCAGGACTCTAAATCGACACTTGTGAAGGCTGCCTCTACCATTCATCCCCCTGTAGCGAAAGAAATAAGGGATCTAGAAGAAATGTTAGAGCAAACGCATAGAGATCAACTGGCTCCCTACCCAAAGAAGAACCCTAACAGACCCCTTTCCCTATTTCCCCATTTCCTGATATCTTTCTACTTTGTAACTCCATTTCTACTTTTTGTATGGACTACTATTTTTCCAAGAAATGAAATGTTTCATTTATTTACAATATCAAGCACTGATATTACAAAAAGTTACACATAAAATCTTTTTAATAACTAAACATTAAATGACTCAACTAGCATGCGCCCCTCCGAGCCTTTGAGTCAGTAGGCCCCCTATAGTAGCTTTTTTGACAATGATATACGATCCATGCTAGGTGGGGTCCATCTTCCCGATGCTCTTGAATAAGTCTACTCTCCTAAGCACTTAATCGCCAACTTTGAAGCTTCTAGGTGCAACCTTTCTATTGAAAGCAATACCAACCCTTTATTGATTCTTCAACATCCTTAACTGAGCTACTTCCTTGCCCTTCTTCACCAAATCTAGGTGTTCTCACACACCTTCTTCATTTGACTCCATAGAATAAAAGTGTAAGCGAGAGTAACCCTTCCTCAACTTTAAGGGAAAGGACTGTGTTGACACAATGAACCATGCCAAATTGGCTCTCTCTTAAGGCTAAGTGTGGGGTTGTTCTATAGGCCCACGACACCTTTAGGAGCTTTTTAACCTAGGCCTCTTTGTGCTTATCCAACTTCACCTTGATGCTCCTAACAATGGTCTAGTTGGTGACTTTAACTTGACCATTAGTTTAAGGATAGGCTACTAATGTAAACAATTGTTTTATCCCCCAGCTTTAGCACTAATTAATGATTTTCCTTCCCTAGAACTATCTTCCATTATCCAAAATTTTTTCTCTAGGAAGTCCAAATTAGCATATTATATTTTGCGAAATAAACTTTATCACCACTACTTCTGTAATTTTTGCCAATGACTTGGTCTTCACCCACTTGCTAAAATAATCTATAGCCATAATTAGAAATTTCCTTTGTCCTGAGACCTGTGGGAAGGGTCCCACCAAGTCTATTCCCCACTGTGTGAAAGGCTATGTAGGGATAGGGATAGGTTGTTTAGCCTCAGCAAAAGATGGAAAATGTTAGCATGTCTTTAACAAACATTGTATTTCCTTAGCATATTTCAACACATCTTCCGTTATGGTGGGTCAGTAGTATTTGGCTTTTAGGATCTTCCTAGTGAGAGGCCATCCTCCTGAGTGATTTTCACACAACCCTCCATGCACTTTGTTCCATCACTTATTATGTTTCGTTGGGTCTCAAGCATTTCTGCAACAGCTATGAAAATCCTCAATGGTATAACACATCTCTAATCATCATAAATTTAGAAGCTTGGATACACTACTTCTACTAATTTGCTTTATCCTTTAAAGATTCAATTATCGAGCTTTGCCAATTGTCTTTCCCTACCATCAACACCTGCTCATTTGGGGCAAACTTAGGGACTACTCGTATTGTGATCGGGTTTGTGGTTGATGGGGTCAGAGCTTTAACTGCTTTAGCCAACTTATTCACCCACATATTGTCATTCCTACTAATTCACCTTAGCTTGAATCCCTCGAATTTTGTTACTGCTTCTTGTATCACCTCTAGATACTTGTTCATCTATTCACCCCTTGCCATGTACCCTCCTTAGAATTGTTGGTAAACAAGATGTGAACTTGTATGAGCCAAAACCACCATTGGGTTGAGTTGGTGAGCTACTTATAACACCCAAAGGAGGACCTCATACTCAGCCCGTTGTTGGACACATTCATTTCTACTTTAAACCCATACTTTAGAGTGTTCCCCTCAGGGCTCATTAACATAATCCCTACTCCACCAGATCCTTGGTAGAAGATTCGTCAATATATAACTTCAATGGCTTGAGCACTACATTCATAGTCATCTTTGCCATAAAATCTATTACCGCTTGTGCCTTGATAGTTGTTTGGGGTTGGTACTTGATATCAAACTCCCTCAATTCCAAGGTCCACTTTAAAATCCTAGTCAAGGTCCAATCACTGCCCAGGATTCTTTTTATGAGATAGTTAGTTAAAACAACAATGGGTGGGTTAGGAAGTAATGACACAACCATCTAGAAGCAACTGCCAAATACAGTATTAACTTTTTAATTTCAAAGTATCATGCCTTTAGTCCCTGTAACATGTTTTTAGTGTAATACACTAGAAACTATTGCTTATCAGACTCTTGAACAAAAGCAACACCAATGGCTACCTCTGAGACAACTAAGTATAAGAATAGCCTTTCCCTTGGATTTGGCTTGCATAACATAGGTAAGTTAGACAAACACTCCTTTAACTCTTTGAAAGCCCATTGGCACTTCTCGTCCCACTTAAACTCTTTTGTCTCTTTTAAAACAATGAAAAAAGACATGATCTCATTAGAAACCTAGATATAAAGTAGGACAATGTGTCTATTCTCCTGATTAGTTTTTAGACTTGACGTGCATTAGCTAGAGGAGGCATCTCTAGAATAGCTTCGATTTTTTTTTTATTCGCCTCTATGCCCCCTCTAAGTCAACATGAAACCTAAGAACTTTCCACCTCTCATACCAAAAATGTATTTTGAAGAGTTCAACTTCATATTGTATTTCACCATGGGGGTGACGGTCTCACATAAGTCTTCAATGATCTCCCCACTCTTTTTTGACTTTACCAACATATCATCGACGTGAACCTCTATGTTCCTCCTAATCTAGGACTCAAACATTTTGTCTACCATTCTTTGATAGGTAGCTCCTACATTCTTTAAGCTAAATAACCTAATGTTATAAGAAAAATACTAAACGGGGTTATGAAATTATACCTTCTTCCTATCCTCAACCGCTAAAGGAATCTGGTGATATTCTTAGAAGGCGTATATTATGGTCAACACCTCCATTTCTGTTGTTTTATCCACCAATTGGTCTGTGCAGGCAATGGGTAATAATCCCTAGGGTATACTTTATTCAAGTCCTTAAAGTTTACACACATATGTCACTTCCCTCCAGCCTTCAAGACTATCACCACATTCGCCACCCCACTTCGGGAACTGTATCTCTTACACTTGTCTAACCTTTAATAACTTTTCGATCACCGTCTTCATTATTTCTATCTTCTGGGCATTGAAGGAGCTTAGCTTCATCTTCACTGGCCTCCTTACTAGGTCTACACTAAGCCGATGTTCAGTAACTTCTAAACTAAGATCTGTCAAATTTGCAGTTGAGAAAACGAAGACATGGGCTTAGGAAATGAATGAGATTATCTCTAAAGTGATTAGGCCTAAGACCCTATCCAAGTGATGCTTTCAAGCTCCTCTGGCTTCAACTCAATATTTAAGAGTTCTTCTGAAGGCTCAATACTCCCTCTCCCTTTATCTCTGGGTTCTCACTTCAAGAGGGGTAAAGTGCTTAACTGAGCCTATGTAGCATCGCTAGGACGCTCACTGATTACCTCAGACTACCTTGACACTTCCCTTTTATGTGGGAAACTTTACTGCTATGTGCACTGGGTCATCCTAGTTTGAGTAGATCTTTTCTCTCTTTATATCACAAATGGAGAGATTTTTCCCTTAGGCGAAATTGATTCACTTGAAAACATAACTCCCCCCTTAATGAGGAACCTAGCTACTTCATAATTAGCTATAGTAGAAGTGATTACTAGTGCATCTTGATGGGGGATCAAGACCTCCATTAGATCTTCCTCTCCAACAGTGATCATTGTTGCTTTTAGGATTGCATCAACTACTTGAGCCTTTTCTCAACATGCGCTATGTTGCGAACGAACTGTTTTCTAGCTCTGTTCGATAACCCCCAACGACTCCTTTGAGAATCATATTAATATACCCCCTTTGAGGCTGATCATTGGGACGTGGTTGGTTGCCTCTCTCCAACTTTGAACCAAGACCCTGCTTTTGGTCTTATAAAAATTCTCATAATTGTCCCTTCTTGATTAGTGCCTCTATCTGACTTTTCAAATTACCACACCCTATAGTAGTATGACCAAATTTGTTGTGAAGCTAACAAAACTTGCCTCCCGAGGGATTTTATAGAGGCTCTATAGACAACTTAGGTCACCTGAAAATATCAGTGTATCATAAAGTATTCATAATATGTTCTTGACTAACCTTTAACGGCATTTCTTTAGATGGCGATCCTTGCTCCGGCTTCCATCGTTGGCCTCAAGTCACACGTCCACTAATAGTTGACTTTGTTGAGCCTTCTTGATGACCTTTACACTTCTTTCTCCCCTCTCTCTTTTGGCCTCTTCTATGTTGATATACTTCTCTACTCGAGGTAATATTTCGTCAAAATCCTAAGGAAGCTTTTTGGGAAGTGAGCAAAAGAATTCTTCATCCTTTACCCCCTAGAAAAAAGCACTTGCTAACACCTCCTGCGTTGCCGTGAGTGTGTCCAAGGCATTGTGAGTGATGCATCTCACATACTCTCTCAAGAGGTCATTAGAACCTTACTTTAGATTGAATAAAAAGAGGCGTGTTTTCTATATTGCTTACTATTATCAAACTAATGTAAAAATAAGGAAGAAAAATCTTCAAAATAGTGAGTAACACTAGTAGTGAGGAACACTCGGCACTTGACTCCATCAAAATACTAATGACGCAAAGGTTGGTGTCTAAACCTAGTTAAGTGCTCAAATAGGTCAAAAACTCCATTGTAATTAGCCATCGATATTACTAAAGTTGTGGAGAACTGGCTGTTTAAAACTTCTTCTTTAAAAAGGGTATTCTCCATTGGTTACCGGGGTCCCTTCCCTTTTGGGATGGTGGCCTCCTTGTTCTTCCAATCCAAATCTCTTTCCTTTGAACTCCTTTCCAAACAGTTTACATTGTCTAACGTATTTCTCTATTCTTCGAGCAACACAGTGTCAGGCCTCATTTACAATTGATTAAAACTACTCTTTTGTCAAGCTAAATGGCAATGAATTTGTTCTAGTCTCTCCTCCTTATGTGGCCTTCAGTATGAACAATGTGGGTGGGTTCTCACATATGGCACCAATGTGGTGTGAACAAAATTAGAAATGCAAGGAACAATGAATTTTAAACAAAATTATAAATGCAAGGAACAATGAATTTTAAACACATGCACAAGAGTATGAGTAAAAATTTGGAGACTGTGTAACATAGAATTTACGTGGTTTGAGTGATATATAGCCTACTTCCACGATCTCAAAGAGATAATGTGAATTTTATTTCACACACACTTGGTCCCGTTTAGGTACAAAATTCCTCTTTTTCTATAATTATTTTAAAACCACTCTCTCCACTTTCTAGTCACAGTTTTGCATGACTGTGCCTATTGTTGACTAGTTGTAGTGACCTTCTATAATTATCGCTACAGTGAAATGAACATCGTTTGACTCGAATCGATTCTGCCTTTGGCCTTGAGACGAGATGGCTTATCCTTCCCACGGCTCATACTTCATCCTAGGTGCTCCAACTCAACTGCCAGTTGCATGCTCTCGATAGGGATAGGTACCTTTTCTACCTCTCCATTCTGACTCGGCTTCCTTTCTTGGCTTGGTAAGCTTATCCTTTTATCTTGATACCTTAGATTCTCTTGCCCTACCAATTTCAAAAGTTCATCTGGACAAGGATCAATTCAGACTTAGCATTATTATTTATTGGGCATTATGAAAGTACCACTTGAAGGGAGCCAGGTGAACATTGGCAACCACCCCTATTAAATGTAATAAAAATTAACTTTGATGGAGCAATCATCATATGGGTAAAGGAATAGGAGTGGGGATTATAGCAAGAAACCATAAAGGGGATACCATTGAAAAAATTCCCCTTTTTCTTTTCCATTTTTTGTTAGATATTCTTCGTGCTGAGTGCTTAGCTACAAAGGTGGTTGTGTCTCATGTAGAAAAATGTGGTTGGAATGTTTCATCGAAGGAGATTGTATTCAAGTGATTAAAAACTTGCTAGGAAAAGAGGATATGTCTAAGTTTAGTCCCCATTTTGAATATTGATCATTTCCCTCCACTTTAAATGGGGTGGGGATAGGGGAACCCAAGGATATGGGAACCAACCCACCCCACCCAACTCTCCGCATTAGTTAAGTAAATATATATATATGTGTGTGTGTGTGTGTGTGTGTGTGTGTGTGTGTGTGTGTGTGTATGCATGTATGTATGTATGTATGTGTGTGTGTATTATTCTAATTTATATTGTATTTTTAAGCAAATAAGTTATACAATATAAATTATATAATTGTCCTAATTTCAAATTATTTTATTTTTTAATCTTTTCTTTTCCTTTTCTTTTAATTTACTCTTATTTATATTTTATCTCTAAACTTTTCACTTTACAAATTCTTTTAATAATTTTTAGTTTTATACTTAAATATTTTCATACTCTCAATATTAAATAATGTTATTTTTATTTTATAAAATACAATACCATTATAATTTGGAAATAACTTTACAAATATAGAAAGTGTATAAAATCTATTTATTAGAACCAATTACAAACTAGCATTTAATTATGTACAATGTTTAGTAACTAATTTTGTATAATATTTCATACATAATTAATTTGAAAATTAGTTAATTTAAACTATTGTTTGATCATTATAATATGAAAATTGTTTACTCTTATATTTTAAGGTGTGTTATATCGATCATAAAAAAAGTTTTGATTTTTATATATTTTTGTGAAATTTGCTAGTATATCTTAATTTTAATAATAAAAATACGTAGGATCAAAATTTTATCTTTTTGAAAATCAATTTTTAAAACAAAATTAGATAGGACCCCAATGGGGAACCCACAGGGAGCAAGGCACAGGCTAGGGAGCAATATTGGGAGATTAGTTGAGGATAGGTGAAAATATTTGGTGACGAGGTGGGAGATGAGGAAGCGATCCCCCACCACATTGATATTCCTAACTATTATGGTGATACATTGTGTGAGCTAGAAATGATACAAACCACAGGAGAACTCCAATGAAAGCAATTTAGATCATATATAAAATTCAAGTGCATTTTCTTTCATTGAATCATTGTAATATTTGGAAATCAATACACTAGGAAGGAAACAAAGTGGTGGCATAACAATTGGGGATTAAAGTTTAGGGATTAATAAACACATGCCAATGATTGTCTAGAAGGAAAAAACCTCTTAAAGATTGGTTTAAGCTAAATATAGAAGGTATGACTTGAGGGAATCCTAATTTAGTTGAAGTAGGGAGTATATTAAAAGAGCACTTGGAAGAGGTCATTTTTGCATTTCAAGAGCCAACTGTGAAGCACCACCAACACACTTGTAGAGCTATCAACACTTTTTGACGAATTGGAGCTTTGTGTTGAGAGAGGAATCAAAAAACTTAAGATTGACCTTGATGCCCTTTACACCCCCCCCCCTCCCCTCCCCCTTAAAGGTTTCAACTTATCTTGCACAAGATAAGATCTTTATTGAAAGATCTTGCACATGTATAGGTAGGGGAACCAAGCTGCCGATTTTGTAGCAAAATGAAGCTTGCAACATCCAAAACCAAAGAATTATGTCTAAAGAGCAGCACACAGGGAAAATGCATGGTATAATTCGAATGGATTCTCTTAATCTTCCAAACTTGAGATTTTAAAATTTTGTAAGGAAGTAGTATTCCTTATTTATATTTTCATTTTAATGAGCAACTGGATAATTGTTTGAATAGAAGTATGTACTTCTTCTTTCTTTTTTTTTTTTTTTTTTGGTTTATGATTTCCCATTGGTTGGATAGCTTTTTGTAAGAGAATAAATACTCCTTATTAATACTTTCATAATATACTAGTACATCTTTTATACACTTTTGAAATTTTAATATAGAAGTGATGAGGACTCCGAATAGTGCCCACAACCAAAGGGCATAATTCATTTATATATTACAATAGTTAAGATATTTTTTAATTTCTATGCATTTCATAATATTTTGAAATAACTATCTTAAATATATATTTTTTATATATGTATATTAAATTATTTTATATTTTTAAATATATATTATAATATACAGTAAGAATAGATCTATATTTTCAAAACTTGTAGTTAGTTGATATATTCTTTTAAATATTTGAATTATCTCATGCATGTTTTTAGTAGCTGAATGTACATTTTATCCTTAGTGAAAATTATGAACATGGTTTAATTTTATTTAATCATCATTGTATATACTTTTCGTAAATTTTTATAATGATGAAATAAATGCAACTATTATCTAAAATATTTAAAAGAAAATTCAAATTTTAAAATTTTTAAAATTTTATCAAATGTTATATAATTTCTCTAAGTAATAAGAGAAAATATACTATTTGAAGTAAATATAACTTAAAATATATTAAAAAGCTGAAATGAATTAAATTGCTGTATATTCAAAAATATATTGAAAATAAAATGCTTATTTAAAATATATGAAAAGTATAAAATAAATAAAAATATTAATACATGTCACAAATTACAATATATTCAAAAATAAATTTGAAATATTTTTAAAAACCATTGGTTTTTATTTATGTTTTTTAATTTTTACTATATTTCATTTAAAAAATTTGAGAATAAAAATTTTTCTAAATGAAAAGACAATTGAAATTATTATCTACACTATTTTAGGTACATGCATGTTTTAAAGGTTAGCTCAATTTTTTAAAATTTTTTTATTTTATATCCAAATTATTTAAATCATATTTTAGTTTTTATAATGTATATTGTAATTTTAAAATTGTGATTTCTTTAAATTATAGAAATATTTTTTAATACGTAATAAATTTTGTCTTACTTTTATTTCAATTTTTTGAATAAATATTTTTAAACACTTCATTTATTATTTGTTTTGATAAATATTTTATATTATAAGGATTTTTGCCTTTTCTTAGCTTTTTCTTATAAAATTTCCCAGTAGGTTTATGACCAAGGGTTGTGTATAGGATCTCAAAATTAAAGCAAATAAACAAAAAAGCACAAAAACACAAGGATTTAATGAGGTTTGGCAACAAAGGCTTACGTCCTCATAGTGGCGGCAATTGCAAAAATTTTATTTAAAAATGTTATGTTTGCATGTTACAAAATATATTATTTATATATGGGAACAAAACCCTCAAACCCTACGTCCCCATTCGCACTTACTGAGACATCTATCACAGTTGCGGACAATTACATAAAGTTTGGGCCCGGGTTCATGATTCTGATCTCCTATCTTGCAGTCACGAACTCCCATCCTGCAGTCATACGTCTCAACCGCAGAACATTCTATTTTTCCTGTGTTTCTTTCTTGTGCTCACAACTCACCTCCTCGCAATCGGGGACATTCTCCTTGCGATGGTGATAGACAAGCCTCGAAAAATCCTTCAACTACATTTCGACTTGTGACTGCATTTTTTCCTTTCATGATTGTGATCACTGCATGCTAATTTTCACAAGTCATTCTCAACAATCTCCACCTTCATAAATGATCCTTCCTTGGGCTGGGTATTCATGCTTTTCAGTATCTTGAGACATTTAACAAGTTCAAGCAATGCTTGAACTTGTCTACAGTAACTAGCTTGGTTAACATATCTACTACATTCTCTGAAGTTTGCACCTTTTTTAGCAACACTTCATCTAAATTAATCAACTCTCAAATTTTATGATAATTTATTGCTATGTGCTTAGTCCGAGCATGATATGCTTCATTCTTTGCCAGTTAAATGGCAGTCTAGCTATCTGAAAGCACATGAACTCCACCTTGTTCCACACATAATTTTCTCACTAAGGCAGCAACCTATAGAGCTTCCTTAGCATCTTTAGTAATGGCCATATATTCCACTTCAATTGTAGAAAGGGCAATAATTGATTGAATCGTAGACTTCCACCAAATAAGCCCACTTGTAAGAGTAAACACATACCCAGTAGTAAATCTCCTATCATCTAAGTCACTTGCATAGTCGGAATTTACAAAACCCACAACTGACAGTTTTTGATCTTGACTACTAAACATGATCCTAAGGTCTGAAGTGCCTCTCAAATATCAAAAGATCCACTCCATAGCTTCCTAATGCTATCTTCTCGGCTTAGCCATGTACATGCTAACCTAACTGATAATATGTGCTATATTTGGCTAAGTGCAAATTGTAGCATACATTAAGCAACCCACGGCATTAGCATAAGGAATATGCATTATAACTTAAATCTCTTCTTCCATCCATGGACAAAAATCTCACGAGATTTTGAAATGATTCGCTGAAGGAGTGCTAACAGGCTTTGCATCTTTCCTCTCAAACCTATCCAATACCTTCTAAACAGAATCCTACAGAGATAGCCACACCCTTCTAGATCTCCTATCCCAATGAATCTCTAATCTTAGTATCTTCTTTGTAGAACCCAAGTCCTTTATCAAATTCCATCTCAAGTAGTGTTTCAGTTCATTTACATCATGCAAGTTTTTCTTAGCAATGAGCATATTGTCAACATACAATGACAAGTAGATGAAGAAACCATCATCAAGATTCTTAACATATACGCAACAATCAAACTCACACCTTCTATACCCAATTTGTAAAATGTAAGAGTCAAACCTCTTGTATCACTGCAGTGGAGACTATTTCAGATTATAAGGCTACTTTTTATGGATCTAAATTAATTGTTCCTATTTAGTTTGTTTGAACCCCTCTTGGCTACTCCATGTAAATTTCTTATTTTAAATTGCCATACAAAAAACCAATCTTCACATCCATCTGCTCTAAAAACATAACAAAATGGGCTATCAAGGCTAGCACTGCCCTGATGGAAGTGTGCCTTACCATAGGAGAAAACAATTCATCATAATCCACTCGTTTTTTCTGTGAGTAACCCTTCGATACTAACTGAGCCTTAAACTTTTCTTCTTATTTCTCTAACACTGTTGGCTTTTTCTTGTACATACATTTACATTCTATAGACCTTTTTCCTTTGGTTAGTTCAACTAACTCACAAGTCCTATGCTTATATAATGGATTAATCTCCTCTTGCATTACCTCTTTCCAACTATCTCTTTCATGACTATTCATATCTTCTTGGAAGGTAATCAGATCCCCACTGCTCGCAAAAAGTGCAAAGGCCACCATATCTTTGTAACTGTACCTAACTAGTAGCTTAATGATGCATCTTAGACTATCTATGGCTATAGAATGGTGCACATCGTCATCAAAATTGGACTCATTAGTCCTCCTCTCACTTTGCACTCGATTCTCCACCTTAAACTGGACCTCTTTGGAATCTTAGCTTGAATCCTCTTTGACTACATTTTTCATTATGAGATCCAACACTATCTTATAATCAAACATTGCATCTTTACTTATCACAACCTTCGTCGCCGCAAGATTCCAAAACTTGTACCCTTTCATACTTTTTATATATCTAATGAAGATATAAGGCTTTAACTTGGGGTCGAGTTTTGACGTTCAATCATTGGGAATATGCACAAGTTATGAACCAAAAATTCTCAAATTAGATAGATTAACAAAGTTACGTGTCCAAACTTGTTCAAAATCTTCCCATCCAATGCAGATCGTGGTGATTAGTTAATAAGGTACCATGCTTTACTCACAACTTCTACCCAAAACAACTTGGGAAGGCTCACATTCAACCTTAAAAACCTAACCCTTTCGGTGATAGTCCTGTTCATCATCTCTAAAACTCCATTCTGCTGAGGTTTCTTTTGCATTGTATAGTTCCTTTGAATGTTATTGTCTACACAGTATTTCTGAAACTACTAGTTTATGTACTCAGTCCTATTATCTATCCTCATATACTTAATTTTTTTCATAGTTTAATTTTCAAACTTTGCCTTCAACTGCTTGAATTTCTCGAACACCTCTAATTTTGGTCTTAAGAAGTGAACGCATACCTTCTTGGAGAAATCATCAATAAAGCTAACAAAACAGTGCAATCCTCCCAATGAAACTTCCTTTGTAAGCCTCCGCATTGTGGCAACTTACCTTTTGTTCAGCTACTCCACCTACAATTGTACTCTCTACGAGCTTGTAGTTATTCCTTTCAATCATGCTAACTTTCATTATTGTCAACACACCCTTACATATTCATAAGAAATCTCTCTCTGTTTTATAACTGAAACCATTCTTATACCAAGTACCTAATGATATCAGATTCTTTCCGGTTCTAGCAAATGTCTGACATTTGACAAGGTCCTAACTTCATCATCATACATCCTAATCTTAATTTGTCTTATTTCAATAAGCTTACACAATTTTTCATCTTCTAATAAAACATGTCCAAGATTTATTGACCTATATGATTGAGCCACTTCGTGTTTGAGTGGTACGAGCACCTCATGCCTAGATTCCAAGAATCTAACAATCGTGTGGATGAGACCCCTAGCATATCACCATGGCTACTCTCTAAGTCCACTTCCTCCACCACACTCGCAAACTTTGATGACTCTTCACATTTCCTGTCATCACTTAACTTTCTAATGTCTAAAGGGTCCCTCTTTACATGCCCAAGTTGTTGGCTCTTGAAGTACTAAATATTCTTCCTATTCTTAGACTTTGACTGTGAATTCCTCTTTATAGACCTATCTCTATGGTGCTTGCGCCCATGCTCTTAGCTACCTCTCATATACAGGCTATTATTATGAGAACTTTTGTCTATAGTCAATCTCCTTTGGTTATGACAAATTATGATTGAAGTTATTTCCTCATACACTACTGTCTCCATTCCCCATTTAGAATAGTCACCAGGTGTTCATATGAGGCAGGCAAAGAACCTAGTAAAATCATGGCATTATCCTTAACCTCAATTTTCACATCAACGTTAAACAAGTCTGTAACAAATGGATTGAAAATATTGAAGTTTTGAACTAAATCTTCACCTTCTGGCATTTGTAAGCCATATAGCTTCTACTTTAGGTACAATTTGTTCATGAGAGACTTCGACATATAGCGATTTTCTAATATCTATCACACCTCTTACGGAGATTCAATATCAATCATGTGGAATATCACTTTATCTACCAGACAAAGCATGATTGTCACAATTATTCTCGCCTATAGTTCTTCCCAATCAAGCGCATCCATGTCCTCTGGGTTCTTCTCCCACAGCGCCTTCAACAATCCTTAGTGCGCCAACAAATCCTTCACCCTTCATTGCCACCATCCAAAATTTCCTAAGCTATCAAATTTGGTCATATCAAATTTCACAATAGAACTAGATGCCATCATGATTTGTTACTTGCCTGTGTTGTCCCTTTAATTGCCAATTGGCTTTAATGCCAAATGTTGTATATAGGATTGCAAAATTAAAGCGAACAAACAAGAACACAACGATTTAATGAGGTTCAACAATAAAGGCTTACATCCTTAGAGTGGCCGCGGCTACAAAAATTTTATTCAAAAGTGATATACTTTCATGTTACAAAAGATAATATTTATATGAGCAAACAAAACCCTCAAACCTAACCCAAAAGCCAGATCATTGTGCACTTTGCATCCTCATTCGCACCTGTAGAGATGTCTCTTGTAGTCTTGGAGTCCATTGCCATGACCACGACGAGCCCAGGAGTGCAATGATCACATAAAGTTTGGTGCCCGAGTTTGCAATCATGAACTTCAATCTCACGATAGTGAACTCTCATCCTGCAATTGCATGTCTCAACTACAAAACATTCCGTTTTTCCCACATTTCTTCCTCATACTCGTGGCTCACCTCCTCGCAATCGTGGACCTTCTCCTCGCAACCGTGATCGATCAACCACAAAAATCCTCCTGACCGCATTCCGACTCATGACCGTGTTTTTCACTTCCAAAATTGTGACCAGCCTCCTTGCGATTACGCTAATTTTCATGAGCCATTCTCAACACCTAGTATGCCACGATGTTTGCCACATCAAAATATTTTCTTTTAGCAAGCCAACTTAATATTATTTAACTAGCACTCGATAATTATACGTGATGCCCATCTCAATCCTTATGATTGATGGGAATTTGGAGGGAATGTGACAAATTTGTTGAAAATTAAGACTAAATTAGTCAACCCTTTAAAATGTGGGACTAAAAACAAATTAGGTGGTTCTAGCGTGACCAAAAGTGCAAATTTTCCACAAGTTTCCATTATTTTAATAGATGCAAGGCCTTGATGATCCTTTTAAGTAATAACTATTATATATAATATTGTAATAATATAATATGGATTAATGGCAATAATTTGAATTGAAGGCACATTTAGTAAAAGAGTGAAAATATATGGGGATGATCCTTAAATATATGATGTATATATATTAATATATAATAGATATACTAATGCATGTAAATAATAGTAGTTATGTTATGTGCACATTGATAAAAACATAAGGAATTTCATGGGGACAATTCTTGTTTTTCGTTTTTCTAAATGAAATATTTAATTTGCAAAGTGGTAGGATGAACCAAAAGTAACTTTACCATGAAAGTTCTATATACATTTGTACCAAGTCTTCGACTTAGTTCAACTTTTAGGTACATTTTCCAAATATCAGCTACTTTGCTTTTAGCTACTTTACTTTTAACTTTTTTCTACTAACTTTTTCAAAAGCTAATCTTTTTCTGACAAGATAAAACTAGCATGCAATTGTAGTCATTAAATCGATCAACTATGTCGTGAGTTCATATATGAAAATATCAAAGTCTAATTAATTATGTCAATATATTAACACCGGAACCACAGATAAACACAAAATAAAAAATAGAATAAACTACAAGTTGTTGGCAGCAAACGAGTTTAATCACAAGCTCTAATTCAACCTAATAGTTCATATACGGAAAACACAATTGAACCATATGGCAACTTCAATGAATAATACCTTGAAAATTGCAATACTACTCAAATGGACCCCAAAATTCACTATGTTATTTGTGTAAATGCACTTCAATTTTTTTATCTTTCTTTTTCAACTCTGGCTTGAAACTCTAAAGATCTTAAACACTTGACCATCGATCCAACTTCCTGTATTTCCATTTCTCTTCTTGCTTTCAGAACTTAGGTTTATTGATTGTTGGTTGGGAACTTTTGTCTTCTTGGAGTTTTAGTTTTAGAGAACAATGAAGGAAGGAAGGAGACGAGGCAATCAGATGAAAGACTAAGAGGGAGAGTTACAGAATAGGCGAAAGGACATAATAGGCTTCTATGGAAGTGAAATCATGTGGGACATATAGAAATTCCCACTTTTTTGTTTGTAATCCAATGTTGAGAAAATGGAGGATGACTTATCGGACCAATGTTTTAAAGATGAGACGAGTGAGGGAGTCGAAATTTAATCGTGCTTTTGATTCCACTTGTTGGACCATTTTAAAAAACTTAATTATTATATATATATATGATATTAAATGTTTTAGCAAAAAATTATTTTTTTAGATTATGTCAAAAGAATTGATTCAAAACTAGTTTATTACTTTATCAATTTTCACCTGTGTTTTTGGTACATATTGCATTCTTGACATGCTTGGTTTTAGAATTAGACCAAATAGATGACGAACTCTCAGTTGATTTAGTTCATTTTTCAAATAGCTTGGCCAATAGTAAAAGGGTAGCCCTTGAACTTCAAAAATATATATGAATATTTCTGTTCTCTATATCTCTTATATTATGATTTCTTATAATTTTCCAATGTTTGAAAGAAAGTATACTTGATGTTGTAAGAGTTAGAGCGCATCCATAAATCAAATAAATAGATGAAAATAGAGAGAAATGAGGAAGAAGATGGAGAGAAAACATAATGGTTTAGGTTTAAACAATTGAAGAGATCACAAATGATTTTCACTAAAAAGCCAAAAAAATATTATAAAAATAGTACAATACATAGTATAGTCAAAAGATGAGATAATTGCAAGTTAATCAGTTCAATTTTGATCTTTGATTCTAAGACATTATCACCTTGACATATCTAGGTAGAATAACTCTACTTCCATATTAGAAGGCAAGTGCAATATGAACAGTCGGTTTGGACTTTTGTCTAGAAATGTGCCCAAAAATGTACATATTGTTATTTTGAGGACGTGAAAGGAGGTGCTCCCTACGTAGACAAGACTTAAAGAAAAGGTTGTCCAATAAATCATCAATGACAAATTGCAGAGCAAAAGTTGAGAATTTCAAACGTATATTTGTTAAATGTGATTTCGATAAAAAAATCTTGACAACTTGCCGATCTTCCATTGAGCATAATATCCAGATGGATTTCAAAACCAGATGAGTGGATTAGATTTTAAAAGATAATTTGGAGGAGGATCAATTCAAAGTTAGCATTGTTATTTATTGGGCATTATGAGAGAACTACTTGAAAGGAGCTAGGTGAACATTGGCAAGCACCTCCGCAAAATGTAATAAAAATTAACTTTGATGGAGCCGTCATCATATGGATAAATGAATAGGTGTGGGGATTATAACAAGAAACCATATTGGGGACACCGTTGAAAGAAATTCCCCTTTTCCCCCTTTTTTGTTAGATTGCATTCAAATGATTAACAAACATGTCAAGAGAAAAAGGGATTTGTCAACGTTTAATCTCATTGTTTTGTATATTCATCATTTCCCCCACTTTAAATGGAGTGGGGGACACTGGAACTTCCCCTTATCTCAACTCCCCGCATTAGTTAAGTATGTGTGTGTGTGTATATATTATTCTAATCTATATTGTATTTTTTATGGAAATAAGTTATACAATATAAATTATATAATGGTCCTAATTTTAAATTCTTTTATTTTTTAATCTTTTCTTTTTCCGTTTCTTTTAATTTAATCTTATTTATATCTTATCTTAAATTTTCTATCTTTATAAAAAATTTTAATCCTTTTTAGTTTTATACTGAAATATTTTCATACTTTCAATATTAAATAATGCTATTTTACCATCTAAAATACAAAAACGTTATAAATTGTAAATAACTTTGCACATACCAAAAGTGTATAAATTTATTAGTTAAAACAAATTACAAACTAGCATTTAGTTACGTACAATGTTTAATGACTAATTTTGTATATTATTTTATATGTGATTAATTTTAAAATTAGTTAATTTAAATTATTATTTGATCATTATAATATGAAATATTGTTTGCTCTTATATTTTAATGGTTTTTTATATCAATCATGAAAAAGTTTTTGTGTTTATATTTTTTTTTATGAAATTTGCTAGCATATCTTAGTTTTCATAGTAAAAATAAGTAAGATCAAATTTTTATCTTTCTAAAAATTATTTTTAAAACAAAATTAGATGTATCCCTCACGGGGCACTCATAAGGGAGTGGGCAAGTTTGGGAGCACCGATAGCAGGGGATGAGGGAGAGGTAGGCAAAAATATTTGATTACAAGGCAAGGGACGGGTGAGCGATTCCCTACGCCCATTGCTCTCCCTAACTGGTATTGTGATATATTTAGTGTGCTAGAAATGATACAAAACATAGGGGAATCCCAATGAAAGCAATTTAAATCATCTATAAAGTTCCAATGTTGTGAATGTTGAATTTAGTAATGATTGCCTTACACTTTGTTCAAGAAACTTAGCTTAGGAAAGGTGAAGCCTACTAGGATGTCTATTTAGCTAGTAGATAAATCAACGAAGGTCCTTTTAGGATTAATCAAGGATGTCCTTATAAAAGTAGATAAGTTTATGTTCCCTATTAATTTTATTGTACTTGATATGGAAGAAGACAAAGAAGTACCGCATATTTTTTCCTAGCCGCTGGTAAGGTATTAATTAATGTGTACTAAGGTAAGTTAACACTAAGAATAGGTGGTAAAGAGGTGATCTTTAATGTATTTAATACATCTAAATACCCTTTTGATGTTGATACATATTTGAAAATTAAGCATTTTGATGATTGTGTGCTTGAATTGGTTAGAGGGGAACATGATCCTAGCGGGGAATTGGATAAGATTAAAAAAAGTGGAGAAAAGACAGAGGATGCAGTGGAACAACTTGTCTATCCCTCAGTTAATTCAAATAATCCACCAAAGACGTCATTAGAGGAGCCCTTGAGGTTAGAGCTGAAGTAACTTCCATCACATTTAAGGGTGTGCTTTCCTTGGTGAGATTTCTACATTGCCAGTGATTACTTTTGCCCATTTAAGTGAGAAAGAAGAAGCTAGGTTGCTAAGGGTTTTCAGAGAATACATAAAGGCGATAGGGTGGTCTATAGTTGATTTAAGAGGTATTAGCCCATCCTATTGTATGCATAAAATTTTCTTAAAGGAGGGATATAAACTTGCTAGGCAACCACTAACAAGACTTAACCGCATATGCAAGAGATAGTTAAAATAGTGGTTATGTAATTGTTTGATGTGGGCATAATTTACCTAATTTTTGACAGTGAGTGCATAAGCCTAATACAAGTAGTACCTAAAAGGGGAGGTATGACTGTGGTGAGAAATGAGCAAAATGAGTTAATCCCTACGAGAGTTGTAACCGATTCACATGTGTGTTGATACCATGTGAAATTATAGTATATTTGTATCTCTTGTGTACTTAAATTATACATCCATGTGAGTTAAAATAGAAAAAATATATTATCATAGGATTAATTATTAATTTTGGACATTTTCTACTTGAAATGTAATTTTGTGACTATAGGCTAATGTCGCAACTATGAAAGGAAGAGCTGAAGCCGCAAAAGGTGGAAACGCAACTGCTAGATGAAATTGTGACACTCTTTGGAATTTTTGCCTTTTTTGGTTGTGGTCATGGAAGTGAAGCTCGTGGGCATGAGAAGGCTTGTCGCGGCAATGGACTAGGGATATAAAACATTTGGTAAATTCCATAGGCGAGAGGCATGATTGTGGGTGTAGACGTGATCATGGAGAGTGGAGGTGCGGCCGCGGATCACAATTACCAGCTTCATGTAATTATTGTGCTAGGGTTCAACAGACGAGGAAGGATATGGCGCAACCACCGTTGAACACCTTGTGGTCGTGAGACTCAGCACGACAGCACTATGACCCCCGATTTTATACTATTTTTTGGGGTTGTTTCACCTTTCCCACTCATGCATGAGCCCTAAGCACTACAAAAGTATAAATATATGTTCTCTTTGTCTTGTAGAGGATTTTAAGCTTAGTTTGCACCATAGACACTTAGAATTCATAGAGGACCAAGATTCAAAGTGTGGAGAAGGGGGAAGCCCTAGCTAAGCATTGAAGCATTTCAATTGTCGACGCCACGTAGAGATATTAGAATAAGTTTTCATACTTTATTTTTATTATTGTAATGTTGGTTTGGATGTTGAACATAATAACAATGATTTTTATTAAAAATCTTATAGATTGTTAAATTTTTCTCTAATCTCTTGAGATTGTGTTAGTTGAGTTTGTGTGCTTAATGCAATAATTGAATGTCCTCGTCCTAGTTATTTGTAATTGTTGAATCGAATAGTAATTGTAGGACTTGATCAACCCTATAATTAATTTGTAACTATGTGAGGGCTAACGAAAGTGAAACTTGCATGTTAGATATACAATTACAAACATTAATGTTGTGGGAATAATAGGAGCAAAACCATAAGATTAGTACAAGTAACATATTATTAATCACAAAACTAAATTTCTTAACTTGATTTGGTTTAGGAATACCCATTAAAATTTAGAGTTAAATCTCTAGGAGAGTTCAGAAGAATATCCTAAAGAATTTAGAATTAGCAATCTATAACAAGGTGACAAAAGTGATAATTAATAAAAATTGACACATATTGCAAACCAATGCATTATAAGGGACTAGCTTCTTCAATATTTAGGATTTTACCTTTGATTTTGAGCTTTTGTCTTTCTAGGTGTGTATTTTATTTATTTCATTCTTATTTTTACTATAATTTAGAGACCTAACTAATAAGAATTTAATTAAATCAATAGACACTTTACCCCTTCTTGTGGGACAATACTTATACTTATCACAGTATTAATTTAATTATAAATTTACTTTTGGTGGGGTGACAACCCACATCAAATTTTGGCGCTGTTGCTGGAAAGGGCGAAGAGTGCTATTGAACACTCCAAATTGTAGGTGTGGTAATTAAGTCTGCCACTGTGGAAGGAACAGTGATGCACAGTCGAGGTTACATTATAAAGGTAGTTTTGTCTAAAATTTCAAAATTTTGGTAAAAACCTAGCCACTCTCAAATAAAGGGCACTTGATAAAAAGGGGATTTGGATTTTTTTAGAGACTTAGGAATTTTTATCAAGTTTTGCGAGAAAACAAACAACATGTAAGGAGAAAAAGAGAAGGAATTCACATCAACCATTGATGCATTCATTCTTTTACAATTCAAGACTCTAGACTAAGACTTCCTTAATCTTTTCTTATAGTTTTTGACATTGTTGGATGATTAATTTCAGCATGTTTTTGATGAATAATACTAGGCTTTGCTATATTTTGATTCTAGGACCTTGGGATTGTGTTTGGTGATTGATGAATGAATGACTTCAAGATCAATTTTCCTTTCTCTTTTTATTTGCAATTGGCGTGTTTATGCTTTTGACGGTCTGGCTACCCTTTAATTGATTTGTGGCCACATGAGGAATAATAAGAGTGAAATTCATAGATTAGAAAAATAATTGTGAATATTAATTTTGTGGGAATAATAAAATCAAAACCATAGAATTAAAGTGGGACATATTGTTAATCACAGAATTTCATCTCAAGTTGATTAGGTTATGGGAACACATCTAGATTGGAATTGAAGCTTTAAGAGAGTTCGGGAGGATATTTTAAAAGTAATAGGACTAGCAATCTATAACAAAGTGATTAAAGTGATTGTTGACATAAATCATCATTTGTTGAAAGTCAACACATTACAAGGGACCAAATATCTTCAATATTCTTACTTGTTTTCTTGGTTGTTGTTGCTTGTTTCCAAGGTAGTAGATTAATTAATTTTTTGGTTACTTCTTCAATTGTTACCTTTTGAAGTCCTAACAGCTAGAGACACAAGCACATCAATAGATATACATTTACGCTCTCTCTATAGATATGACACTTTACTCACCACTACACATCATCTATTTTTGTGTGCACCTATGACATGTATCACACCTATCATGTTTGCATTTTTGTACCCATTGAATATAGTCTAGCCATCACCAAATCGTAAACAAACTCTAGAAGTACCTTATAGGTAAACAAGTTCATTTCACTATTCCCAATGATTTTTGCTATGATTCAATTGATATTAACAATACTAATTGCAAAAGCAATATCAAACCTTGTGCTTTCTGTAGCATACATCAAATTGACAACTAAATAAGCATATTTATCTTCATCATCTCATCTTTATTTTTCACACATGTAGGACATTTCAATGTATTTTTTCTTAAGATAACCAAAGTCTCTTGCTTGCACTATCCCTAGTTATTTTCATTTCAAATTTACTTGGCCAATTCTAAGTCCTTCATAGCAAAAGAGTTGTTAAGCTCTCTCTTTAGTTGCTTAATCTTACTAGTATTAAGACCAAAAATCAACACATCATCTTCATATAGTTTTAGAATGATGAAGCTTCAAAGAATTTCTTATAGAATATAGAATGATAAGAGTTAATCCTAATGCACCCATGGTTTAACATAAAGAAGTCACTTTTTCTGTGTCACTGTCTAGGAACTTGCTTCAAGTCATGGAAGCTCTTTTTTAACTTATATAACAAGTTTTCTTTACTTTCAACTTTGAATCCTCAGCCTAATCCATGTAGATTTTTTATTCTAAGTTACTAGTAAGAAATGTAGCTTTCAATCTTCATGTTTAAATTGCTACAATATTGAAAACATCTTTGACCGAAATCATTTTATCTACTAGGTGAGAAAATCTCATTAAAATCAACACCTTTTATCTAACTACAACCTTTCAAAACCACACATGCTTTGGACCTTGGCCTTTGGGTATGCTTTAAGTTCTTCAAAATATCAACTTATTTGTTTTCTAATGCTATCTTGCCCTTATGTGGATTTATCAAGTCAGAGGTGCGATTGCCTTACAAGAATTTAAGCTCATCTTTTATGACCCCAAGCCTTTTTCCTTTCCAATTGCGTGACATAGCCTCTCTAAAATTCTCAAGATCTCCCTTGTTTGTAAGCATCACATATTCATGTCAACTATATTTGGTAGAATATTGACTCTTTAAGTGGAACTTTTAACCTTTGAATCTGTTAGTAGAATTGGAGTGTTGTCGTCTATTTTAATAAATGGAATACAGGTCATTAATCGGTTTGTCATCAACTATATGATGTTCCTTATCTTGCACACCTACCCTATGAATAGGAACTAAAGACAAATGAATGAATTCCTATTGACAAAACTTCCTAGAGTGAAATTTGGCGGCTTACTTTAAATCGTTTACTATCTGATCCCACAACATCCCTGCTTTACTTTTCCATCTACTGGACTCTCAGCCATACTTTTTATGCCCATATCCCAATAAGATACATGGTCTCCAATTGTTAGCAAATTTGAATCCTTCTTTTTTTAAAATGTGTGTATAATCCCTGTAACTAGACACTCTAAAGGACTTGTATAAGATGTCTTTCTCAGTCTAAGTTCTCTCTAAAAAGTCACCATCTAAAGGTGTTGATAAGAAATGTAGATCAAATTTAGCTACAATCCTCGTTACTTCACCCTCAATTTTTTTGGTTACTTTTCTACTTTCTCAAAACTCTCTCACTATTTTTTTGATCACCATAATAATGACATAATAAATTTTATTATGTCTTGACTTAGACTATACCTAAATTTGCTTTTACTATCCTTTGGGCCTTAGTTTTGACTTCTTCCTCTATCTTGAAATGTTTCTATCACAAAGGCCTTTAGGTTAGAGTTGAATTCTCAATTTACTCTTCTTTCTTCATTATTTAGCATACTAAATTTAACTAAATTCAAATTTAACTTTCCTCTATGAATCTAAATTGCAATGTGTCGCGGCATTTATCTCACAACTATCATGTAGTGAGCCAATGTGTAACAAAGCTAAAACCTCATTTGCAAGAGGTACTTCTAGAAAGATAGCGTGACTGATAAACTCTTGTGATGTATTAAGGTGCTCGACCATGCTATTTTCATCCTTGTATCTCAATTTCATTGTCTTTATATAGATAAAAAAAAAAAAAAGAAAAAAAAAAGAATCCAATATTCTCCAACTCTATGACAATCCATTCATTTGCTTTCACATTTTGTAATTTAACTAAAATGCTTTGCAATGCACTAGAAAATTCAAAATGCTGCATAGTAGCAAATCTCTTATGTTGGATTTCTATAGGGAATAATTTGACTGATTAAATTGATCATTTCTTTAAGAGTTCCTTCATATTCAATTCACATAACTCCTAACATGGCACTTGTACTACTTGTTGGGATTAATGACTCCATTTTATAGAGTCTTATTTACCTTATTTTAATAAGAATATTCTAGTTTTCCTAATTTTTTGTTTGAGTTTTGCTTTGATTTCATTATTTCATTGTCTCCATTCTTGTGTGCAATTTTTGTAGTTTTTAGTTAGGATTTTACTACTCTAAATAAGGGTTACTTTCAAGCACTTCAAAGGACAATTTCGATAGACACAAGAACTGTATTCCTAAGGGCATCTCGCTTGAAGATCATAAATGACAAACATGTCATTACTAAGAAGGGGTTTCCTCTCTTAGAGTCTGCTTAGATTCTTTCTAGCCTACATTATTATATACACTTATCCAACCACTTTTCATGGATAAACTTCTTATGACTATGACACTCTTACTCATCAAAAGTCTATAATTAATCTCGTACACTTATGGACTGTGAAGTTCTTTATTAAATTCCATTTCTCAAGATTTTCTAACATCTTTATCAAGGGTCATAGGGACAATAGGTGCTATAATAATTTAGACTTAGAAAATTATATTGAGTGCTAACTTTGTTTTCTTTTGTTGTGCTCTTTTGAGCCCTTGAGTTTTATGTATTAATTCCTCTTGGCCATTTTCAATCTTGAGTTTTGGGGCTTGAGTCTTGTTAGTGTCATCATTCCATGTCTTTTTCATATTTTCTTCATGTACTTTATTGATTGATCACTAAGCTTATTATCTTATTTTCTTGAATTTTACTTGAGCTACATGCTAAATTTTCACAGAAAAGAAGTGCTTCTTTTGGCATTGTGGTCTGAAATTGAGCTGCTAAATTTTTTAAAAAATAAAAATCTGTTGATATTTATGTGTATTGAAAATTGCTGTTTGTTTTCTATCTTGCCCATCTTTTTCATCTACTAACTAATTTAACTATAAAAGTGCTTTCACTAGCCACTAGGATAGGATTATGAGGCAAAGTATACATCATTTTAAAGATTATTAAGTCCAGTTTCTAATGCAAAATGCAATTCTTGAAAAAAAAAAAAAAAGGTCTAGAAACAAACTTTACTTGGTTTAATTTACAAAGTCAGTAAATCTCTTTTTCCTTAGAAACTCTAGTAGATAGTTTGCATATTAAACTGATGTTAATAGGTTCAAAGTAGGAGGCATTCTATAAATCTCTTGAAAGTGCTCTAAGTTTTGTTTTTAGTTCAAAAACTAGTTTTTGGAGAGAAGGTTCCAATAAAAAGTAATCTCAATTTTACTCAATGTGGTCAGTCGACTCAATTCAAAGATAGCTTTTAGTTCTTAGTAGTCTAGTGCACTTTCAAGGAGTTTTGACCTTAATCGAGACTTTGTAAATAATCTATGTTTATTTGAAGTGATTAGACTTAATTTTTAAGCAAAATATCTAAAAGTTTGCAGCAAATTTTTATTTTACAAGATGAATTGCAATTTATGTATTTGGTCTTCAGGCAAAATCATGCAAAAGGTAACTATTAGAGCTTTGATAGACATAAAAATAATTATAATGTGATATAATTTCGTTCCAAGACTGCGAAGACCATTGTTTCTACTTTGAATATGTTTATCAAGATTGGAACCATACGACATACTAGTTTGGAAACACAGCTCAAATTATAATTTGCATCATTCTTCAACTAATAAATATTCATCTTATATGCATGGAAGTGGTAACTACATGACCTTGCATGAGAGCATAACTTAGGAATGAATTATTTTCGAGCCTGTCTATCAGGATGAGTGTTCCCATCTTTTGGTGTGATTTTAGTTTTTAGGTTTGGTCTTCGGTGTATTTGTATGTATGTCCATAGATAAACAATATGTTGAATAAAACTTTATGGTTCTAACATTTCATGAATGATGAAAAATGTTTTAAGTCTACGATATCATTAAGAACTTTTTGAGGCTTGATAAATTTTTTTGAAAATGGAGCCATCAACCTTAGGATTGTAATTTGTAGTTTAGACAAAATATTGTATCTTTGAAAAAATATAAAAGATGACAATTACTAATGGAAGTTGTTTAGGCCCTTCCTCTAGTTAAGTAGTTAAATATTTGAGTTACTAGAGATGTGCATCATAAATGTTCACTTTTGCATTAAACGATGATTAAATTAGGAGTATACGTAGTAGCTTCAGAAATGTTGAAGAGCTTAGTAACCAAACTTGCTCATTACCAATGTCGTTTAGTCTTGTGCACAAAGGCACACAACAACTTAGAAAAGCTAATAAGAGCTCCAGAAAAGTCTAGGGAGAACAAGAAAAAGAAAGCCAAAGGCTCTTCAAAAGTCGTAATAATCCTCTTGTTGCTACTCAGTACAGTTTGAATAGACTTTCCTATATTTTTTGAGGATAGGTAGTTCATGTGATTAATTACTTCAAAACTGATCTTAAAATTGTTGAGCTTGCAACTTTGAATAAATTATGATAATCACATTTTGTCTTGAAAAAGCAACTCGACCAAGTAGTTGTGAATTTGAATTACTTAAGAACTTAGTGACAATCATGAGCTTTAATAGTATATGAGATGAAAATGCTTGACCAAGTGTTATTTTCATCTTTGTAATCTATTTCATGTTTACTTTTACAAAAAAAAAAAAAATTTCTTTCTTTATTTTTGCTAGGAACTAACAAACCAATTGTTATTTTCAACTATGTTATTTATTTCATGTTTATTTTTAGGAGTGTTTGTTTTCTTTCTTTATTTTTACTGGGTACTATCAAAAGTTTAAGCATGGAAGTGTGACAACTCCATTCTATACCTCTTTTTTACCTTATTTTAAGAGAAAATTTTCTAGTTTTTGCTAGTATTTTACCTGAATTCTACTTTGATTTCATTACATCTTTGTTTGGATTCTCTCATGTGAGTTTTGCAGCTTTTATAGTTAGGATTTTATTGTTTCAGATGAGTTTTGCTTTTTTGCACTTTAGAGAAAAATTTTGGAAAATTTAAATGAAAAGTGGTGCTTAGACTTGGTGAATGAAATATTAAAGCTGAAGCTAATCTTGAGAGGCAACGACATAACAGAAAATTTTGATACCTCTTAATTTCACTATTGGATCAGATTTAATTTTTTTTGAAGATATATAGGAAAGAGTTAACTTTCCAAATTTTTAAATGGTATAATTGGGTTGGATGTCATGAGCAAAGTAGTAGGACCCACTAGAAGCAGTTAGTTGTTTGTAATTTGACACTAGCAAATCTGCTATAATAGATTAGCAAAGAGTAAAAATGCAACAAAATCATAAATAGTAGATCTATAAAATCATATAAGATAGTGGATTTGCAATAGCAAAAGTTCTTGTTGTAGGGACGAAGAAATCATGAATAGCAAGCACATCAACACTAGATTTGTCATATTACTAACTCTACTATAGCATATTTCATGACAGATTGTGTAGAGGCCAAGATAGCCACTTCCACAAGTACTAGGCCCCTTTCCTCATTTTTTCAACCACCTTCAACTATTTCTCACCCATTTTAAAGTTAAATTTCAATTCCAAGTGAGGGCTTCCTTTGAATTCAGTACCAAGACTCTATTCCCAAAGGCATTCCACTCAAAAGTCATAAAAGGACTCTATTCCCAAAGGCATTTCACTCAAAAGTCATAAAAGACAGGTTTGTCATTACTAAGAAAGGATTTCCTTGGCACCCTAGGCAAAGAGTTCTAAATTATCATCTTTTGGACAACATGAGTTAGGGACCAAATTGTCTGAGGTCCAGTTGTAGAATTACCATTTCACTAATTGCGAGAAGTATCAATTTTTCTTGTTTTCCTCATGTACCTAGCAAGAAGATAACTGCATTCTTTAATTTTTGGTTTTTCTTGTTCTTCATGTACAGCATCACTTTAATTTAGTCTTTCAATGACTTTGGGATTCTTAAACTGATGAACTTTGCCAAAATTAAGGCATAAACTAAGAGTAAATCTAAAATCTTTATTTCCTTCTTAAGGTTGCTTAAATCCATCTCTATTTTTAATTCAACTTGACTAATTCTTTGAAGACTATACTTTTATGGACATTTATCCACCCACCTTTGATAGATACACTTATTGTGGATACAATACACTTATTCATTGATAGATTACAATCAATTCGATGCACTTATAGGAAGCAAAATTCTTTATTACATTTTGTTTGTTTGTAATTAGTTGAGCTTAATCATTAACTCTAATTCAACCCTGGGTCAAACATGAAAAGCGAAATTAAATTAGATTGCAACTGCCATGAGTAACGCATTAGGAAGAATTATCCTTGGGTTAAGTAAGCTAGTACGTTTTTGGACTTGGCACTACATCTCAACTCAAAACATAAAGGTATTAAGTTTGTGAGTAATTATCAATTATTACTTCTTCTTCTTTCTATGTTTTTTCGATGTGGGACAACTCTTATTTAATTTTTTCATAACACAAGCAACTACGAAAATGTTATTTAAAATGAAACAATAAATTTTAAATTGAGAATGTTCAAAGTACATGTCCATTTGTAACAAGAAACATAGATTTAAATTAGATTGGGGTGTGTCTGCATATATGTAACAAGAAATAATAAATAGTTGTTTGCGTTACATATTTATTTATTGATTTACAACAAGGATTAGCATTAAAATAGATAGTGGCTGCTATGCATTTTATACAGCTTCTATAGGAAACTTAGAGCATTATTATTAGTGATATGCTCTTTAAAGTTAATAGTTAATGAGGGATATTAGAGGACATCATGCTTGTATATGCATCTTTTCACATTAATTAATATAATATTGAGTTTGCATATCAATATTCTAACAAGTTTTTTCATGCATGCAAATCTTAATTGGCTTAAAGTAATGCATGTTTCCATGTGATTAAGTTAAGAATTCTTATTAATAAGGAGTTATGAATATGGACATAAGGCTATTTTAACACTTAATCACCAAAACCAATTTGCAAGTTACAAACATTCTAAACAACATTAGAGAGTTGGTATGATTTATACACGATGTATTTATATGATGAGTGTCATGCCGTTTGGTATGAAATATTGAGAATACATGTGTGTGAATGCTTCATTAGATAACGGGTATTTAGACAATGATGCACAGAACAATACAAATACATAGAGTTTACTCTTAGCAATCAATATCTTATTTTATGATCAAGTTAAGTGCACGTGAACCTCAGACCTAAAACAACATGGTTGTTTTGTGCAAATGATAGGAAATGTGTTATTAAGGCATTAAGGATTAATATCTATCTTGGTCTAGGATAGGGTTATGAGTTCAACATACCATTGCCCGAATGTGTATGGAAGCATGTGTGCATTTAATAAGGTATTGTCTTCATACAAGTAAGTTAAGGCATTTGTCTTATATAGCTGGTGTTGCATGAAATAAAAGTCCTTGTCCAAGGCAGTATGTGATTAGAAAGAAGTTTTCGATAGAAGCATCAGTCTTATGAGATAATATCGACTGATCATATGATAAAATTTGTGAGTTTAACTAAATACATGATTCTCACATGTTTGGAACAAACTAAAATAAAAGATCTATACTGCATGATACTCACAATCAAAAAAATTCAATATGATTTGTTTCTCTTCATTTTAAATGGGCTATTATATGGGTCATAGGCTAGGCGCTATCCACATCCTTTAAGCTATGTTTGTTGACAATTAAAAAATAAACTTAAAAATCCACACACAAAAGGTTGGTATGTATGATAAGGGTTAAATTGGTGGGTTTCATATGAGGCTTGAGAATACTCATGAAATAATTAATTTGATTGCAATTGGATTGAACTAAATAAATTGCTATAGTGTTTGTAAATGACGAGATCAAAAATTAAAAGTAAAATGGGGTCTTTAATTTGATTAATAGAATTAATTAAATTAAAAAGGGTTTGAAACAAGCAGTCCTTAATTTTTAATCAAGATTAATAATTGAAGAGAACATATAAGCTGTAAATTAGTAATGATATTAATAATTAATGGTCCATGAAATAAGAATTAATTAAAGGTCCATGCCGCAAGGTCCATGGAGCCAATGTCTTGAAACCCTAGTGTCATTAAGTATAAAAGCATGTATAAAAGAGTTCTAAACACACTTGTACTCCAAATTTGTCTCCAAAATTTGTGCACCCTTGAAGCAAGGAAAAAAACCTCTCTAGCCACCTTCTCTCACTCTTCTCTTGTCTCCAAAAACCATCTAGTCCAAAGTAGTTCGTATTAAAGTTTTGTAAAAGGATTTTTACAAAGTGTAGAAGGTGCTCGTCATCACACTAACTATGTGAGCAAACTATACTTCAAGTTTCAAGAGCCACATCTCTAGGATCGCAAGCGCACCTGTTGGAAAACTTTTCTAAGGTGGTACAATTCATGCTTTCTTATATTTTCTATATCTTGTGTGCATTTTAACAAAAGCAGATCAGGTTTGTTGTGTTATGTTCCATTGTGTATTTTACATGTCTTAAAGTTTTAAAGTTCAAATTTTTACCCGCTAAACCCAAGCAAAACCCAACAATTATTCCCCTAAGTTACAACTTGAACATGTGCAACACTTTTGTCTTTTTTCTTCCTTAGACTTTACTTCAATTTTGCAGAGAGAATAGTATTCTTTATGTTATTATCACATTATAATATTTTAGTGTAATTCTTCCCAAGCTGCTTAGGGATTGATGCCTCATCCTCACTCACATCAATGGACTTGTCTAAAGAATTTTTCTCAATTATGCTAAATGGCACATGACCAAAGTGTTTGGCTGCCATGTTGCTCCATATATCAAATGTTAATCAAAAGATTGTGTGTTCTAATTTTGGAATAATATATTTGATAAATATAGACAATATATAAGCCATTAAAATTTTAAGTTAGATTAGATGTTGTAGCATGCACATAGTACAAGAGTAAGAACAATATTGTAATAGGCACATGACAAGAGAGTAAGAATAGTAAAGGCACACACAACTCAAATTGTTTACATTGCTTGGAGCCAACCACATCTACATTTGTAGGGTTGCTTTTAAAGGAAGAATTTCATAAACACCAAAATGGTATTACAATTACAATTTAACATGCAAGTGCTTGCAACAATTCTTCCTAGACCAAACTCCCATTAACCTCATTTAGTTGATGCAACTTGATCACCAACCTCCTTAGGAATCTTGTCTTGACTAAAATCACTTTCACTTTAATTTATGTTGATGTAGATCTCTTTCACCAACTATCTAAGCAAGCTCCCCATGCTTTCTAATTCAAAGTGAGTTTAACAAAGATTCTAAGATTCAACTCTATGTATAAGGATGGCTTGTTCACAATTTTTGGAAACATCCCACATAAATAGCTAATGAATAAAGTCAAATTAATTTCAAGATACAAATTACACACTAATTCCCAAATGTATTATATTTGTAATTGTATGTTGGATCTTAAGTTACAATTTGAGATAGCTTTCCTTAATTTATTCGGTCTTCTCCAAATTTGGATCAATACATAATTTATATATGGCAATAAAAATTTTAGTTGAAATTTTTTGTACTACAAATCTTGCATGATATTTTCTTCTATCTAGTGCGGTATCCCCTAATAATATGACTTTTGTAATACTAGTAAATATGGATAAAATATAATTTAGAGATTTTGTGGCACATAATGCTAAATGGGGATACTAAAATCAACAATATGTCCATTTAACATTGTGTGGTACAACAATGATTATAATCAATTAACCAATAGACATCTGACAAAAATAAATAAAATGAACAAGAATCTAATGAGCTAAATAAGATTCTAATCTACAAATCAAACTAATAGTAGTTTAGATTAAAATAGACAAATAAAGAAATATTGCAGTAGCAACCCAAGCAAAATGACCCAAAACATAGTAGTTACATACTCTCCTTGTAGTAGCAAACTCCCTCTTAAATGTTGAGTTGTCTAAGTGGTAGAAGCATGCTGAAACATTTAAAAACAACATCATTCTCAAGACAACATACATACTCCAAAAAGACATAGGATATCGTGTGCTACTCCCTGTTTGTGACACAAAATGTCAAATAAGATTAAGAAAATAAGGAGGAATGTAGCAAAAGTCAGCAAGCTTAAGTAGCTCGAGGGCTAGCCTTGCTGCATTGTCATCATTATCAAGAAGAAGTGAAGCTAACATTGTGTGTGATGTAGCAATCTACAAACCAAGTTCTCTTTAATAGTCTTGTGATTGTATAATCATGACTTCTATGGTACAAGATAAATCCAAGAATTAGGTAATGAAGTCTTAGAGCTGGGCACAAATAGATGAAGGATTAGAATGGTCAACTTCTTCTAAAGTTACAACATATATGAGGTCATTAACCTTTTCCAGAAGGTAACTTTTATGTATTAAATCCCATAGATTCCATTACCACAATGAGCTTTGATCTTTTAAGAGAAAATCTTTTTTGAATCAATGACTTACACATAAAGTAGGGATGAAACTAGTTCAATGATGTAATTTTTTATTACACATGGCTTATGATGTTACAGAACAAAATACGACCAAAATTAACCTTTTGACTTCACAAGTTCTACAATAAGGTGCATATTAGCTTTGTCACCAACTTATAATTTGCAATAGGAATCTAGTTCAATAGTAAAAACTACTTCATAGTTAAAATAGAGGATTGAAATACGGGAGTATTAGGCCACTTATCTGGCTCAACTACATCTTAATATATTGAGTAGTTTTCCTAGAAACTTGTTAAGGATTTCTTAATAGTAATTTGCCATTTTACCCTTGACATAAAATTTAAATAACTAACTAAATTTGTAACTACCGATGTTCTTAAATATGTTGCAATAAAACTCAAACACTAAGGTAAGACAATAATCATGGAAATTAGTAGTAGATTCAAACAATCCAAGATAAAAATGAACAATCATAAATCTAATTTTTCTAGTATAATGAACATTAATCTTATGTTCCACTATTAATGAGGGAGCATGTACATATTTCCATAGTTTCTTTCATTTCTTTGTTAAATAGTTGATATTATTGGTTTCTTTAATTCAAATCACAAGACGCCATAAAATTGGAAGAAAAGAGGTTTCACGTTGTAGTTTCTTCCTTTTATTAGAGGGTTTTGCCTCTGTCATTGCTGGGATGTGTTGCCATCCTCTTGGATTGATAAAGAGAATTAACAAAGGTTGAAATTGATAGTTTTACAAGTTCCATCTTTTCCACTCCTATTATTGTATGTTCTTAGTGGCAAGTTTTGCCTCATTCTCGTCAAGTGCCCTAGAAATTGGAATGGGAAACCTAACATGAGTTGATGACATCTACCTCAAGATTGTTAAATTCAACCTTAGGTTCATCCCTTGGTTGTATGACCATAGAAAACTTAATTAGAGGGGGCCAAATCAATTTCAAATCTATGGGGCACAACCACCTAAGTGGATGAATAGTATGAATTAAGGATGGATGGAAAATTTTGCATGTCATAAATGAGTTTTGAGCTTGTAGTAGATTATTTCTTCATCTTTTGTTTTCATTGTGCTTAGCAAAAATATACTACCATTGTGGTTTATAGGGTTAATGCGTGTTGCAAAAAATGATTTTGGAAAAGTATCCCTTATAAAGCAATACATAAAACCAAAATTTTAGGAAACCCCTAGTAAGTAAAGAAAAAGGTAACTAGTCTAAATAATATTCAAAGCAAGAGGCAAAGTAAACTTTTCAAAGTTCAAGAAGTTCATTCGCTCTCTGAATGTGGCACTTGTTTCTTCTTAAATAGTTTTCCACAATTTGGGTTGACAATTAGAATAAGCATAAGCCTAATTCCCACCTCAATTTTAAATTTACCAAACTTAAGTTCTTTAGTGAAAAGATTTGCACATAGCTTTTCTATTGTGGCATAATCAACCACAATTGTTTTTTCTCAATTAATTCCCTTATAAAATGGTGTCTTATGCCAATATACTTTGTCCTTGAATGTTGCACTAGATTTTTGGAAATACTAATTCTACTTTGATTTCATGCGACACTTTTAGTTTGTTTCATTCAAAGAAGTTAAGAACAACAACTTATAACAATAATGTATTCAACTTAAACTATTAACAATGAGATGGAATATTGTTTCTTACTATATTAGGATAATATATTATTTTAAGCAAAGAAGCATCAGTCTTTTGTGCTCTTTTTATCACTAAAAGTTTTAACCTAGTTTGAATCATCGAACCTGACCAACCTTAAGTAATCATCATACTATATGCTAAGGTTTGTTGTATGATTTACATAACAAATGAATCTTTAATAGCACTCAAATGACATCTTGTTAGAGCTAAGTGATAACAGATGTACACTTCCGTGTTCTAATATATGTTAGGAGTACTGGTAATAAGATACATGTAGCTTCCAATCATGCTTCTTTATATGCTTCTATCAATTGCTTTACCTCTTTCATTCCTGGTTTGCTCTATGTGTTAACATTGGTGTTACAGTATATCTTGCATTGTCCAACCTAAAATTTTTTAACAAGATTCTGAGCATACTCAATTCAAGATATGAATATGCCATCAACATCTTACTTAATGTCCCATAAAATAATTTAGTTATTCAACCATAATCATTTCAAATTCCCTTATGCATGAGAACCACAAATTCATCTACCATCCATTATGATATGTGTTCAAATACTGTCATCTACATAAAATTATGCTATTGATAGATATTTTTTTGTGTCATTAAACTAACCAAATCTTATTTGCTAACCCTAACACATGGCCTTTCTTAAGGAGGAAGTCAGCAAGTTTCTCATACTAAGCCTAAGATGTTTGTTTCAACTCATATAGGGGCCTTCTACAGCTTGTACACATGTTGTGGATAATTTTGATCCTTAAATCTCTTAGATTCTTCCATATAACTTCTTCATTTAAGAATCCATTTAAAAATGCATTTTTACATCTATTTGAAATAGCTTTAGTCTTAAGTTCCAAGTCATAACCGTGCATAGTCTAATAGCTTTATGGCAAGCTACTAGTGCAAAGGTTTTATCAAAATCCACACCTTCAACTTGTATACACCCTTGTAATACATCCAAACCCATTTATTAAGTTTCTATATGTCTATGTGGTACCAATTATGCTCACATTTTTTTGCCATTGAGCTAATGTTAATATGTTATTTCCATTGAATTGACTAAGTTCCTCTTACATGGAAGTAACCCAATATTCATCAAGTCATGACTTTTTGACAATTTCAAGCTCAAATGATGAAGTGAAGCATGTACAACTAGACAGGTCGTGGTAGCTAATTCATTTAGTTTCTGTGGCTCTTCTTTGGTCATTTAGTTCTCTAATTATTGATTTCTTTAAGTGGTTTGTGCATGTCATACATGAATGTTCGTGAATTTAAGGATCCTAAGTATCACCATCATTAGATGTTTTATGAACTTTCAACATTTGATTAAACAACATATTTAATATTTCCATTCTTTGGATTTTTTTATGTTTCTCTTACTAGATCTTCCTAATATTCAGTTTTATAGTTATGCTCTGCTAATGCCTAGTTCTGTTGCTCAACGTCATTAATAATGACACTTATGAAATCCATCACTATTATTGTATGAGAATTGTAGAATCTATAAATAGTTGAGGAAAACTGCAAGACTATTCCTTTATCACTTTTAGTAGTAAACTTTTCTAATTGATCACAATCGTTTAGAATATAGTTTTGGCTCTCAAACACAAGAAACTATACAATGGTTGGCTTTCTTCCTCTTCATATCTAGTAGGGGTTCTTTTTGTATAATAAGCTTAGATACACTTAATATATGATATAATATGTAGCATTGACAACTTTGTCCCACCATTTTAGGCTTATTACTTCAGCATTCAACATGACTTTAGCCATCTCCTAAAGAGTTTTATTATCTCTCTTAGCAATGACTTTCTATTAAGGAGTCTTAATGGAAGAAAACTTATGAACCATTCTTTGTCATTCATACAAAACAACTAAGTAATTATTTTCAATTCCCTTACATGACCACTTCAAATCCCTGCAATCCTCCTATCTTAACTTTTTTAAGGTTAATGTCGAGCAAACTATTTCTTGAAAGTCATTAATGTGTCCGATTCTTCATTGAGAAAATCCACCCATATAAATTAGTCATCCACACTTATAAAATAAACTACGTACTCCTCCTACATGAGTAACATCTATATGGCCTATCAAATCTACATGCAACAATTAAAGTATTTTAAAGGCACTTACATGTTGTGACATCTTATGAGCCCAAATCTTTGATCTTGGTGTTGGATTTCACTAGGTTTAGAATGCAAAATTTAATTTTAAAATTCACAAAATAACTTAGATAATGTAATGGAAAATGAATTTCTTAACCCAATCTACTTTTCTTCGCACAACTTGCATAAATTAAAATAAAGTTAGTTGAATGGATAGTTACTTGCAATGAAATTTCTAGAAAAATCTGTCTGCGATCTGCAAGTTCTCTCTTGGTGCAAAGTGGGGTAGATGAACTGTATCGATTGATAAATAGTACCCACAGTGATGTGGGCATTAAATCCAAGTAGACTAGCTGAGGATTTCCAGAGGACCTATAATGTAAGTCAAAGCTAGAAGACTTAAAGAAATTATGATGATGTTGGTAAAGGAGTTTCAAGAAGCTTAGAGACATTTGGAAGGCTTTAGGGAGCAAGAAGAGCACATGTAAGTTCACTTAGTGTGAAATGATTATGAAATGAGCTTTGGAATAGCTACTTGATCAATCTAGACCATGCCTAATCGATCCAACATAGTAGTCGATCGATAGGATCAGGATTTAGAAGATTCTATAATTATGATCGCACCCTATATAATAAGATTGTGACTCAATTGATTAACATGACTGAAGTTGGACAACTTTCTATTTTTACAATTCAAAATGGGCAATCGACATTTGGATTGATCCTTCTAGATCAATCTGAAGTCCACTAGGAGCCCATGACTAGGATTCTTGCTCCTTTTTTCCTAGTGTTTTCCAAACTAGTTTTACATGTTTTTGGCTAATATTTGGGCACCCTAACACTATATTAGGGAACCCTTGGACATTATTCTACAACTTTTTCTTCCTTTGGTATTGAATACAATTACTTCTTCCTAGAATTTGGGTGTTTGTCTTAATTTCTTATGAAGTTCCAAATCACATTATTTTAAGTGTTCTTAGTATAATTCATGATATATCCACTAACATGGCATTCATAGTAGTTTAGCATAGATTGTTGCATTCAAGTTGTTGTCACATGGTTCGCATAATCAAATTTCTGTCGAGCTTTGACATACACCAATTCATATGTTCATATTTCCGTGCATGCGTCACGTGATGTGAAAATCTGCATGAACAGTAACAGTTCTACAGTACTCTTCTAAGGTTTTTTGAACGTTTTCAATTAATTTATTTTAAAGACATAATATTATATGCATGGTTGATTCCCATTTCCATGTATATCAAATTATAGCATATGGAACAGACTTCATGGGCCTTTACATAGACCTTAAAATTAATTTAAGCTAATTCTATCATTAATTATAAATCAAATTAATTATTAAAGGCCACCATAATTTTATCCATCAACTCAATTAATCTAATTAATTAAATTAAAAATCTATTATGTTCATAGTTAATCTCATTATGAATAAACATAATAAAATAAATAATTCTATTTGTGTTTTGTCTTTAATTTAATTAGTCACTATAATTAAATTAAAGGTTTATTATATTTCTAGTTAATAATATTATAATTAACAAATATAGTGAGAAATAGGAGGATTTTCTGCTACTCTTCCTCCTCTGCTTGATGGAACAAACGACCTTATTAGAAAGCACATAAAGGTGTTTGTAAGTTACTTGACAAGAAACCTTGGAGCTTCATCCCAAAAAGGATGGCATACACTCTCGATTTAAAATAATGAAGGCACAGAAGTTCCCAATAATAATAATAATAATAATAATGGACCAATGATGAAGAAAGCCATTTGAAACGAAAAGATAAGACATATTTAGTGGAGTGGATGAAGAGCAATTTAAACTTATCTTCACAAGTAAATCGGTCAAAAAATCTTGTGATATCCTTCAAAGTACACATGAATGAACCAACATGGTAAGAATGCCCAAATCTCCAATCCTGGTGTTAGGTTTCACTAGGTTTAGAATGCAAAATTTAAATTTAAATTTCACAAAATAACCAAGCTTATGCAATGGAAAATGAATTTCTTAACCCAATCCACTTTTCTTTGCATAACTTGCATAAATTAAAATAAAATCAATTAAATGGATAGTTACTTGAAATGAAATTTTTGGAAAAATCCATATGCGATCCACAAGTTCTCTCTTGGTGCAAAGTAGGGCAGGTGAACTATATTTGTTGATAAACAGTACCCACACTAGTGCGGGCATCAAATCAAAATTAGACTACCTAAAGATTTTCGGAGGAGCTATAATGCAAGCCAAAGCTAAAAGACGTAAATAAATTATGATGATGTTCTTAAAGGAGTTTCAAAAAGCTTAGGGATGCTTGGAAGGCTTTAGGGAGCAAGAAGAGTGCCTGTGAGTTCACTTAGTGTGAAATGAGTATGAAATGAGCTTTGGAGTAGCTTCTTGATCAATCTAGACCTAATCAATCCAACATAGTAGACGATCGATAGGATTAAGATTTGAGAGGTTCTGGAATTACGATCACATCCTGTATAATCGATTGTGACTCAATCAATCGACATAACTGAAGTTGGACAACTTTCAATTTGTACAATTAAAAATGGGCAATTGACATCCGAATTGATCCCAAAAGAGCTAGATTGATCTCATAAGCCTCTAGATTGATATGAAGTCCACTAAGAGCCCAAGACTTCTACTTAGACTAGGATTTCTTGCCTTTTTGTTCCTAGTGTTTTCCCGACTAGTTTTACATGTTTTTGGCTAATATTTGGGCACCCTAACACCATATAAGGGAACCCTTAAACATTATTCTACAACTTTTGCTTCCATTGATATTTAATGCAATTACTTCTTCCTAGAATTTGGGTGTTTGTCTTAATTTCTTGTGAAATTTCAAATTACATTATTCCAAGTGTTCTTAGTATAATTCATGATATATCAACTAACATGACATGTTAGTTGTGGCTGTCGTTTGTCCTAGTTTAGTATAAATTGTTGCGTTCAAGTTGTTGTCACATGGTTCGTGCAATCAAATTTCTATTGGACTCAGGCATACACCAATTCATATCTTCATGCTTTTGTGCATGAGTCACGGGCATGAATAGTAATAGTTCTACGGTACTCTTCTAAGTTTCTTTGAACTCCCTTGTTGGTTCATTCACGTGTATTTTGAAGGATACTACAAGATTTTTGGACAGAATTATTTGTGAAGATAAGTTTAAATTGTTCTTCGTCCACTCCACTAAATATGCCTTTATCTTTTTTGTTTCAAATGACTTTCGTAATCATGGTTCATTTTATTATTATTATTATTATTGAGAACTTCCTTGCCTTCATTATTTTAAATCAGGAGTGTATGCCATCCTTTTAGGATGAAACTCCAAGGTTTCTTGTCACATAACTCATGAACACCCTTGTATGAGCCTTCTAAGAAGGTCATTTGTTCCATCAAGCAGAGAAGGTACAGTGGCAGAAACTCTCCTTTTTCGCTCATCACCCAATTGTTTATTCAACCAACACTTATCCTACCTTGGAAAATCAAGTCAGTAATAGTGACGTGGCTCTAACCCAACTTTTAGGCTAGATATTGTAACATGCACACCGTATGAGAACAAGAATAATACAAGAACACACACATGAAATTGTTTACACGGTTCAGTTCCAATTCCATACATTCGTCTGCAGGGCTATGCTTAACGAAAGAATTCCACTAACATTAGAGCAACATTATATAATCGCAAATTTAACATCTAAATCCTCTTGCAAATATTCCACTTAGACTATGCACTATTTGGCTTTAGCTAGTTACACCACTTAATTTACAAGCTTCCCTTACCTCTGCCATGATCGAAATTTATTTGGCCTTAAACAACATTAATGCAAAACTCCTTCACCGAGAATTTAAGCATATGCTTCCCTTGTGTTTTTTTTTTTGGGTACAAATTGTGTCTGAGAAAGATTCCAAAGGTGTTGTGTACGTTAAATTGGCTGATGAATACAACTGAATTCTTTAATTTTAGGATGCATATCTTGTACCAAATCTCACCCGTATCATTTCCATAATTGGTTGTTGGATCTAAAGTTGCAACTCGGGAGAGCTTTCCCTAATCGAGATTTGGATTAATAGATAATGAAAATTGATATTTCAGTTGAGATTTCTTCTACCCTAAACTCCCATAATTTTTTTCCTCTCAACTGGTGCTATATATAATTTGGAGATCTGGTGCCACGTAATATGTATCAGACACACAGAAACCAACAAGAGCAATGAAAAGAAATAAAGAAAAGTATAATAAAATATTATCTAAACAATAAATTTACATAAGTAAAACTATGGGCTTGCGAACATAGGGAATTTGGTATATCTTATGGGAGATGTGCTGCGGAGGATAAGTAAAATGTGTTCAAATCCATACTATATATTAAATTATAAAAGTTTTATGGTTTTATAATGTAAAATTACATGATCGTGGTTATTTTAGACATTTTATTTTTTCTGTTATTTTCTTATTCTCTTCTCTTTTAATTGATCATTTTAATTTATATGTTTTCTCATATTTTCTCTTATTTTAAAATTTTTTATGTTCCTTTATTTTTTATTATTATTTTTAAAATTTTTAAATAATTTTATTTATGTTATTTAAAATATAACAATTTTATAATTCATAAACAAATTTGCACGTAAGAAGGGTGTGCTACTCTTACTAAATATATTAAATTTTAGATTAAGGTAGTAGGAAATGGTTTTTGCTGCACCAGAGACTAATGGCTACGTTTGTTTTCATTTTTTCGCTTCAAAAATATATAACTATTATTACACTTTTTAAATTTTATTTTTATTTTTATCATATTTTTATATATTTTTTAAGAAAAATACCCACCAAACACAGATAATTGAGGGGATTACGCTGGAAATTTCGTTCCTACAAGGAAAAAAATGACGACAGTTGCCAAACACGTAGTCAAACTAAAATGGTGGCCTCGTACAACCAAGAAAGCAGATATATCGACACAAGATCAATTATTAAGGCCATCATTTCATTTTAATTTTTTGATAATATATGTATATATGTATATTATATAAACAATAATATAGATACTACTTAGCGGGAAAGTCATATTACACATTTAATTAAAAGTAAAATGGATTAAAAACACTTTTAAAATATTGTGTTCATTGATAAATGGAGAACAATTGAAGAAGATAAAAGAAATATACTTTTCAGTTTGTTAAGGTCTTTTTAATTGATACCCACAATGTTGGGTTTTAAAGATGTGCTTAGATAACAAGTTAATTTAATTTAATTTTTTCAAAAAACATCATGTAATCCTACAAAAAGTTTTACAAAATTTTTTATTCCCGCAAAAAATACTACCTCACTTCATATGACAACCTTTCACATAGGTCCTTTTTGCCTTTTTTTTTTACTTTTTCATTACTTTCATTAGTGACAACAATAATAACAGCAACAATTCTAATAATAATAATAATGTTGGTGATGGTGATGATGAAGAAGACATTAATATTATTTTCAATTCATTAAATGCACATATATCTACTACCAATACTTTATTTTAATGGCATATTATGCCGCATTAGGATCTAAAAGTACATATAACAACTTCTCATATTATGTTACAACCATTATTTTGATCACATTCTTTGTAATGTTTTTTTTTTTTTTTAACAAAACTGTCTAATTACACCAAATACTGTAAAAATTTATTCCAAAAATTTTTATATTTAATTTTCTTAGAAAATCAATTATTCGAAACGAGCTTGTTATCCAATCTTACTCTAAATATCCAAACATCAACTTCTATTTCTATATATATAAAAAAAATTAACTTTGTAGTGTTCTTTTGGTGTAAAATAATGAAAATAAAGAAGCTTCACTTTGTGAGTCGGGGGAAGTGAAAATGGGGGATAAAAAAATGTCTAACCTTTGGAGAATAATAAATATTTCTTAATAATAGTTCCCAGTTCAACAAAATCAAATAGAATTTCTTGAAAAATATTAAATTTCAAGAACTATAGACTCGAAATAAAATGTACAATGTTCTTATATTTTTTTCTTCATCTAATGGCTCATATAAGAAATGCCAGGTCTATTATATCAATCGCCCATATGAGATATAATTTTGGTTTATAGTTGTATTCATTATTTCAAAATAAAAACACGTATTTTCGTTATTTTATTTTTAAATTTTTATTTGTTATTTTTTTACAATTTGGGAAAAACATATATAAAAGCAAAAAAAAATAAAAATAGACATGGCCTATGTCTTTTAAAACTTTTATGCATGACCTTAAATTTAAAAATGTAATGGTTTGACACTTATGATATCCCTTAGTTCTCTCAAAATGCTTAAATACTAAAATTCAAGTTTGAGACTGTGATTACTGAAAGTTCTGTTGCATAAGACTCGATTATATAATACTTCAATATAGGTTTTAGCATGACAGTAGAAAAAGTATTGAGGGTATAAAGATGTACAATGATTTGAATTATATTTTATTAATGATAATTTATTATGAACAAATACACATGTATACAATAAATACTTACAAAAAGAAATAGAAAAATGGACTGTGATTTGCAAGAAAACAAGGACTCAATTAAAATAGAATTCTCAAAGATTACTTTCAAAATCAACTTTTAAAAATCTCATTAAAAAATTCGAAGTATAATATTAAATTATTATTTATATTATTTCGAAACAAAAAAACAAATAAGCTGCCTAAGTAAAGAGCAGCAATAGGACAGGAATCTATCAACGGGGGGCAAATAAAATTATTGCGCCGACTGTAGTCAACTAGTGAATCAATCACCACAAAACTTTGTCCGAAGCGTCAATATCAATTGTCAGTGATTAGTCAAAAAGAGAAAAGCAAAGCAGGTTTTTATACATTTTAACCTTCTTCCTTTTTTAATTTGTGGGGTGTGTGATAGCCGTGCCTTACACCAAAGAGCAGAAAAATGTCTCTCATTTTGTAATATTAAGTGTGAAATGATACAGTGATTGTAATGATACTGGTGGGCCTCAAAAGCCAGAAATTGCAGCAGCCAGTCGACCACGGTTTGATGAATGATGATGAGTGAGGTGATTGGGGCAAATTAAATAGGAGTCATGGCTGATTATGGTAAGTCACGGGGAATGATGATTGATTGCTTGACGTTGGCGATGGTGATGAGCTCAACACAAAATACGAGACAAGTGGGCTAACTTGCCAACGAGTGAATTTTAGATCGATGAATTAAAATTAGTCTCAAATTTATATTTAATATCAATATTTTTTACTCAAATTCAAAACAACAAAACCCAATGAGTTTAAATCCTCAAAATTTTAATTTAAGTTTATTTTAAAAAATAAAAATACTTATCCTATTTCTGTATTTATTGATTTTTCAATTTTCAGTCTTGCATCAAATTCCTCTTATACCAAAATTTTAAAGGTAATTTATTATAAAGTATTATTTTTTAATAAAAAAAGAAAAAAATTGCTAGCGAGAATATAGACTTAGACCGCTATATTGGATCCGTGAGTTAGACCCAACATTTAGATTTATTGAATTTTAAATTTGAGTCTGGATTTGAGCATAATAATAAAATGATATGAGTTTATTTTGATTTTGGATCTAAATTCAAATAAAATCTACCAATTGACAAGTTTAAGATGGGGGTTGGATGGTGAGTTCATGAAGGGACTTGTGGTGGAGGATAAGATTGGCTAGTGAAACTATGCTTTTAGTTTTTAGTGTGGGAGAAATTGGTGCCGAAGAGTTAGTGGATTTAATGACAAATTGGAAGAGGCTTTAACAAGAAACATAGCCAAACACCCTCTTACTACGGTCACCCGTAGAGAGTCGTATGGATTTTATGTTATCAAACCGTGCATAAATGTGCATTTTAGTAATTTTATAAAACCTCGAAAAGTGTCGGAGATAGGACTTGAATAATAATAGATTTACTCCTTTAAACATGCTTTTAAACAAAGAAGTCATCAAGAAAATAAACATTAAAATAATATAAAAAGGTTTTAATTTTATTCATCTTAAATATTTCAAAAATTGCATAGCCATGTTTGTTTTGCAATATTGTCCCTTTCAAAAGCACTTATTCAATTATTATATTTTTTAAAATTTATCTTTTTCTCTCTTTTATTTTTAAACAAAGTCTGAGACAAAATATCTAAAAATAGCTACAAAAATTTTAAAACAAACATAACCTATTTTATTAATTTGCTCATGTATCACAAATAAGACATACGCCTGGGTAGGACGGAGACAACGCCGCCGTACGAACCGAAGCGCCATTGTTCTTGTACCAGGCGTGCCCCTTTGTCTCAAAGTTGATATTTCGTCTACCCCTTTATATATTATTTCTCCTGTAACGTTGGTCCGGAAACAGAAAGGAAATGGAGCCCAAAAACATGAAAAGAGGTCTGGGCTATATTATTACGCTCTGGGCCGTGCCTTATTCTTTGGGCTTTGCTTCTGCGTCCTGCTACGAAGTGGTTTCGGAATTCGGAGTCCTGCGTCGCCACCCAAGTGTTTCCGCACGGACAAGCTCCTCTTTCTTCTCTCATCGGCGGTCTCTTCTCCTCTTGGCAGGCGCGATGCCATATCTCTTCTCTGCGTAAGATTTTCTCTCTTCTTTGGGTGCAACGTTGTATTTCCTCTTTGTGCACGTTGCAAGCCCAACGCTGACTGGGTTCTGAGGCTCTTCTCCTGTTCTTTTTCGTTTATCGTTTGATTTTTGTTCTTTTCCATTCTCCGCTTTTGTTTGCTCTGCTTTCTCCTTTCTTGTTTCTTTCATAATTGGCTTGAGTACGATTCAAAATTTATAAATTTCTAGGAATTGAGAGGCCATGCGTGGTTGAAATTCTTAAAATATCACTGCTCATTACTAAAATTCAATATTTTTTGCAAATTGAGTCCCTTGACATGGTTAAAATCTTGGATTTTTAACAAATTCTTGCTTGGCTTCGTCGTCATTCTGAGAGTTTGACAAAGTGAACGGTCGTACATTGCTAAAATCCTGAAAAATTTACAAATTGAGTTGTTTGGAATGCATTTGATTGAAAATTATTATGTTTTTGAGGTAAAAAGTGAACGAAGAAGACAATCAAACGAAGCCACTATCTTTTAAAGCCCTAAAAAACCAACAGCATGCAGCCGAAGTGTTCTTAAATGGTTCTCTTTTCTCGTTTTTTGCTCTTCTTGTCTTAGTCTTTGGTGTAGCAATGAAGCAAGGTGTCTTTGTGTTCATGTGTAGGAATGATGCTTGATAGATCTTGATAAGTCTGTGGAAAGTGTGGGCAACACGATATAGAGGTAAATTGGACGATTAGACCTGGAGCAAACGTCCAACAACCCGAAGGAAGTAGGACAGAGGAGGTTTGATGGCCTAAATTTTAAAACTTGGGGAGGTATTGGCCAAGGATTGAGCCTCAGAGGGGGCTAATGCAATAAACGAGAAAAAAAAAGCACTTTGTTGCTGAAATAAAATATGCAGGGAGCTCGTTTGAAGAGATTATGTGTTCTCTGCATTAATTGCCAGATTCAATTATCGGTTGGCAAGCCAGGAACTCTTGGAAAGGAGTCTTTTTTGTTTCAGTTCCATGAACGATCAAAATTCCTACAGTTTTCTACTTATTCACATTTAGGCTCGCTGGAAACCGCATCAAAACCGATCCTTACTCTAGAGCATGACAATGCACCTCCCAAAGATGGAATCTTTAGCACATTGAATGAACCAAGGAAAGGGGCTGACCTTATACATCTAAGGAATGAACAAGAATTATCTACAGAAAGCCAAATTCAAGATGATGATTTTTCTGCTGATGTTGAAAAGATATACAGAATACTGCGGAAATTCCATTCCAGGGTCCCAAAATTGGAACTTGCTTTGCAGGAATCTGGTGTTTTGTTGAGGTCTGGATTGACTGAGAGGGTGCTTAACCGATGTGGTGATGCTGGGAATTTAGGATACCGATTCTTTGTCTGGGCGTCAAAGCAGCCTGGTTATAGGCATAGTTACGATGTGTATAAATCAATGATCAAGATTTTAGGGAAAATGAGGCAATTTGGAGCTGTTTGGGCTCTTATTGAGGAGATGAGGAAAGAAAATCCCCAACTTTTGTCACCTGAGGTTTTTGTTGTTCTAATGAGGCGATTCGCATCTGCAAGAATGGTGAAAAAGGCGATTGAAGTGTTGGATGAGATGCCGAAATATGGGTGTGAACCTGATGAATATGTATTTGGGTGCCTGTTGGATGCTTTGTGTAAGAATGGTAGTGTAAAGGATGCTGCATTGCTTTTTGAGGATATGAGGATTAGATTCAAGCCGACAATAAAACATTTCACATCACTTTTATATGGTTGGTGTAAAGAAGGAAAATTAATGGAGGCGAAAGTCGTGTTGGTGAAAATGAAGGAAGCAGGATTTGAGCCTGATGTTGTGGTCTATAACAATTTGCTTAGTGGATATTCAGTGGCGGGTAAAATAGTGGATGCTTTCCATCTTTTGCAAGAGATGAGGAGGAATGGTTGTGAGCCCAATGTAACTTCATATACCATAATGATTCAAGCACTCTGTGCTCGAGAGAAAATGGATGAGGCAATGAGAGTTTTTGTGGATATGGAGAGCAATGGTTGTGAAGCAGACGTTGTTACATACACCACTTTGATAAGTGGGTTTTGCAAGTGGGGTAAGATTGAGAAAGGCTATGAACTTTTAGATGCAATGATACGGAAGGGGCATTTTCCTAACCAGACAACTTATTTGTACTTCATGCTGGCTCATGAGAAGAAGGAAGAACTAGATGAGTGCCTAGAACTTATGAAGGAGATGCAGAAGATTGAAGTGCTCTCTGACTTAAGCATATACAACACAATAGTTCGTTTGGCTTGCAAATTGGGCGAAACTCGAGATGGTATGAGAGTCATGAATGAGTTAGAAGCAAATGGCATCAGCCCAGGTGTTGACACATTTGTCATCATGATTAATGGCCTTGTTGAACATGGATGTTTGGTTGAAGCTTGTGATTACTTCCGTGAAATGGTTGGGAGAGGCCTTCTAGCTTCTCCCCAGTATGGTATTCTGAAGGACTTGCTTAATGCTCTTTTAAGAGCAGATAAGCTTCAATTGGCTAAAGATGTCTGGAGTGGTATAATAGCTAAAGGATGTCAGCTTAATGTGTATGCATGGACAATCTGGATTCATGCTCTCTTCTCAAGTGGGCATGTGAAGGATGCTTGCTTTTACTGCTTGGATATGATGGATGCTGGAGTGATGCCTCAGCCAGATACCTTTGCTAGGCTCATGCGAGGTCTAAGGAAGCTGTATAATAGACAAATTGCGGCAGAAATTACTGAGAAAGTGAGGAAAATGGCTGCTGAGAGACAGACGACTTTCAAGATGTACAAAAGACGAGGTGAGAGAGACCTGAAAGAGAAAGCTAAGTCAAAGAATGATGGGAGGAAAAGGAGGGCTCGCCGGCGCCGGTGGGGAAGCAGAGATAGGAAAGCTGACACCTTTTGATTTGAATGATGGATTTATTTATAACAGCACATCATAGACCCAGAACAAGTGAGCTATCTATTTCCTACAGACTATTATATTATTATATCTTTTATATATATTTATAAATAAAAAATTTAAATAAATAATATTATTCATATTATGAAACCGTTCTTTTAAATATACAATTTATCTTGACAAATTTTTACCTAACAAACATCATTTATCACCAAAATCTTACATGTATAATATGGCCTCTTAAGCATTGGTTTCTAGATCTACCCGTATATGCAGTCTTCCTAAAATATTCGAATGTTTTTAAATAATTAATGTATGCTGCGGAAAGTCCACATGTAACCCGGATGATACAGTCATGAAAGATTTCTGAAAAGGGCCACGCAACAAAAACTGGAGTTTTAAATAGAGTGATAAAAGTTTTTTAGTATAAGGGGGGTTTGTTTTTCAATTTATTCTTTTTTTAAAATAATCAGTATAGAATCTATACTCGAAATATTCCGTTCTGTCGTTTGAAGTGGTAGAATGAACTTTTTTTTTTTTTTTTTTCATTCCGCTGTTTGACTTTTTTTATTTTTTTTCAATCGCAGCAAAATGGTTTTTTTATTTTGTATGTATTTTGTTTTTCATTTTGATTTTTTGATTTTTTATTTTTTCAAGGTGGAATTATTTTATTTAAAATTAATTATTTTATTTGGACTTTATTATAAGAGTTTACTAAAAAGATTTTAATATTTAAAATTTTTTACGTTGTCATGATTAAATATTTTTTTAGTTTTATATAGTTAAATAATTAATATATATTTTTAGTAATTATTATTTAAATTTTTTTTAATTTATAAAATTTAAAATTTATGTAATATTTAAATGTAGAAGTTTGATAATCAAATTTTTGCAATAACTATTAATTTTACTGATTTTGTTAACTTTTTTTAAAATACAACATTTATTATTTTATAATCAAATTTATCAATTTTATGAATTTTGATAATATTTTAAAGTTTCTATATGGTTTAATATTTTTTTTAACAGATTAGAGTTTTTTATGTTTTATAATTTCTCATAATTTAGACTTTTAAGTATGTAAGTGGCCTTTGAAATATGAGTTACTTGAAATAGGAGTTATGTAATTATATTTGTATAGTTAAAGTGGGTAAATTTATGTTAATTTTCTATTAACAATGTGCTATATGTGATAAATTTTATATGAATCAAAATCATAAGAATGTGAGCAAGAAATCACAATACACAATATAAATTATAATTTAATAATAAAAGTAATATAAAAATAATTAAGTTTCGATGAACATGTAATCAATCTGTACACAAAAAAATAAAAAAACACTAAAATTTAGAAGATATCAAAAAGTATAACATCTTACAAATGGCCACGAGTGCCACATCGTGGAAGTCGTGTTTGACAGCACGGCCTATGTCATTCTATGGGTTTTCTCCTTGTCCTATCGGTTGTTGATCAGAGTCATGACCGGTGCTATCATAATAGCTTTGCGACGCTCCTGTGTCATAAAGAGAGGAAAAAAATATCGACTAAAGGTAACAAAAAAGTGTTATACAGTATAAGTGTCATGAAGGGGTCTCCTCTTGAAGATAATCTCACGTCTAGCATATGAGAACTTGTGGGTGAGTGTGACGGGCCTGACCTATACGCATGAGGAGGTGGGTGCAATGGAATTGGCATGTCCTGTTGACAAGGTGGAATTTGGCTATAAGGTTGGAAATCTCGAGTGAGTCGCTGTGAAATCATGGTCTCCTATTGTCTAAACGTTCCTGCATCGTACCCTAATATTTGCATCTATGCATTTGCTAAGCCTGTAACAAAATGTTGAGTATTATGCATTAATATACATGTTCTTTATGTGCTAAAAATGTAATATTAGTGTTAATATCATACTATGTGTGTGAAAGCTCCAATTTCTCCAAGCTGGTATCCGTTATGCACATATTGCTAAGATAGACTAATGATGTGCCGTGTGATTTGCTGGTACTAGTCCCAATACCCCTCCTCGATGTAAGGTTGGGAGTAGGGGTGCTGAATAAACTGGAGCACAGACTTTGGCTCCCACCACTAATGGATGTATGTCGCATATTATAGGCCCCAATCCCTATCCTGTGCCGATGGATACATGGAGATCCCAGTAGTCGATACCGATAGGTATGTGGATGTCCCAACAAATGGCACTAATCTCTCTGGTGTGGGACGTGATTGAAGGGCCTACTTCTGACTGTATCATTATCTTCTCCATGGCTGTAATGTCAACTGTGTCATCCTTGTTGGATGTGCTGTCTCTAGTAGCCTCCCCATTTGATGCAGTTTGTCCTGTCCGATGCCTATGACAATCTGCATACTTAGTATCCTCCTCCTCCTCATCCATCTGTGTCGCCTCTTTTGGAGGCTCTCTATATGCATGTAAACTCTCACCATATGTCTATTGCATGAGTTTCGCCTAGTTAGCATAGGGTTCGGTGTTTTAATCAAGAATGCCAGATGAATCACATATATCGAAGTCAGATAGTGCCTTAGTCACTTGTGGCAGACTAGCTACATTATCGCTAATTGAAAAAACCTGTTGCGATGAGACGTCCATGCTCCACCTCCCGGGGATGTGCGTGCTAAGAACTAGAATGTTTGGGCTCTGTTTGTAGATATAGTTGCAAATAGTTCAATTGACTACTAGGGTTTAACAGGAAGTTCAAATTGATTTCACAGTTAACAGGCAGTACTGATACCATTTGTCCGCCGAACTAATCTCTAAATGTATAGTTAGAGTAAATTCTAAGTAATACCGTACTATTGTCAAAACCTGATAATTGATACATTGTAGCCACGAATTGATCGAACTCAATGTCACGACTTTTGGAGGTCGCTACAGTCGATCCACAGTTATAACTTATAGAAGTTGAATCTTATAAGATAACGCCTTTTTAATATAAAAGGATTTGCATATCTCTTTCAAATGACATAGCTACAATTACAAAAATATAATTTTAATTTTTTCTAATATAATAAATTAAATCAAAATTCTCAAATTCTACATTAGATTAAATCTACTTACAAATTTAATGCACAATAAACAAGATGTCATACCTTATTAATTTGTTCACAATTCTTACTAATATGAAATCAAAATATAAATCAAAATCTTACATCAGAATATCAAATTAAGATTATAATTTCAGAGACTAAATCAGAATTATACTGTAGTACATACAAATATATTATAACGCACAACCTACAATAAATGTTACACACAATTACTCCATACGTAATGCACTTATAAATTGTTCATAAAACTCTAACATTTCTCGTTTTATATCAATAATATGAACATTTATTAAATCATAATATAATAAATTAAATCAAATTTATGTAACATTATATGAAATTATTTTACAAAAAAGAATATGCATACATGTAAATATAATGCACCTACTAAATGGATCGGACTAAAAACCTCCTAAGATTGCCTCTACAATAGAGAGATTTCTATATTTCAAAATTTTAAAATTAACTAAACAACACAAATATACACTACATTTTAAAAATAACTTTACACTTTATATTTTATGTTTTAAAAATAACTTCACACCATATATCTAATTCCAATATCAAAACAAGTATAAATTTCAGAATATCATTCAAATAAATAATGATTCAACATAAAAAATATATACCTTAAAATGTCGACTATACTGAAATATTTGTTACGTAGAAAATTCTGTCTACATTGAAAAAACATTACCTAAAAGAAAATAAAATAAAATATATCAAATTATTAATTAAAAAAATTATAGAGTGAAAAAATTTTACCAAATAAAATAGGAGTGGGTGTGTGTGGGGGGGGGGGGGGATAAAAGCCACATTTCGCCTTTTTTAAAATTAACTGAACAACACATATATAAACTATGTTTTAAAAATAATTTCACACCATATATTCTATGTTTTAAAAATAACTTTACATGATATATCTATTTCTAATATCAAAACAAGTATAAATTACAAAATATCATTCAAATAAATAATAATTCAACACAAAAAATATATACCTTAAGATGTTGACTATACTGAAATATCTACTGAGTAGAAAATTCTGAATACACTGAAATAACAGTACCTAAAGATAAAATAAATAAAATATATCAAATTATTAATAAAAAATAAAAAAATTATAGAGTGAAAAAATTTTATCAAATAAAATAGGAGTAGGTGTGCTTGAGGGGGGTGCATGAGGGTGGGGGGGGGGGCAATGCCCAGGGAGGGGGGTTTATAAAAGCCACATTCCACCATTTGAAATAGCAGAATGCGCCTGCTTAGTGCCATGTAATTGCATGCACGCCAGC